>JBAMNC010001493.1:600000-927304 GCA_037902135.1 Cetoscarus ocellatus
CCATCCTTCAGTTATTTTTTACATGGTTGAAATAATGTCAAAACTTTATATCAACAAGGACTTTCTTTCCTTCTTTCCTTTCGTTTCTCCAAAATAAAAACTTTACAACAAATATAAAAGGTGAGGTTTTGAAACTTTTGATTTTTTAATCTACCCATGCAGTGATGATAAGGTGAAGCATTGTGGTACATTTGTGCATTTTCCCGATATTTCTGCCAATATATGGCCGATATAAAAATTCAATATCAGCCGATACTGATATCATACTGATAATATTGTGCATCCTGAAATATTAACTTTACTTTAGGTGTAGTTCACATTCTTATATTGTTATTTTGTTCTCCTCTGGTATTGTTCCTTTATTGAACAGAGAGATGATATTTGTATTTTCATGCACCCTGGTTTGGTAATAAAGTTGTTTCTGACTCTAATAACCTGCCAAAGTGCACAAAGAAATAGTTATATTTCTGTTTGTATAAGTGATTACAGCAAAAAAAGATAAAATATATGTTTGGTTTGTCACTAATGTGCACTTTGTGTTTTTTTGTGTATTTTCTAACCAGGTAACACCAAGAACCTACAGTCAAGATGGCTGACGAGTGAGTAATCAGCTTAATATTCTGATCTGTGTGTCTTCTTCCAGCATGGGTCATACCATCGACAATCTGAAGTTTATTTATTCAAAGAAGTTTTATTTGTCATTCCAGTCTGCACTTACATGAGAAAAGAACGAAGGTAGTTACTGAGGTCCCGGTATCAGCCATATAGAAATACAAAAGTAATAAATAAGGCGGTAAGCAGCATGGTATAAAAAGCAAAAAACAAACAAACAAACAAAAAAAACTAAACTAAACAAAAAAAACAACATCAAAATAAGGATATTTACACATAACCATGATCTAAGGCTAATAGAATCTCAATAAAATCTAAATAAAAAACAAGAATAATTCTTAAAAAAAAAAAATAAGGATAATATTTACAACACTTTTCAAGCCCCTCTCCTTATACTTCAAGACCAGATACTGCATCTGTAATATTTAACTGCTTTGTCACAACAGAGTTACATGTTTACTTTTACATACTAAGAGAAGGTGGGATAAAACATTGCATAACTAACCCAATACGAGGTTTATGCAGAAATAGAGGAAACATGCAGAAGAGCATGACAGAAAAAACTGCACTGTTTTAATAAGATAATTCCACAGGTTACTGCGAAGAAAATAAAATAATTTTCTATCGATAATCACGTCAGGATCCAGCAGAAGTGCTCACACAAGTTGGGAAAGGAGGCGCACACGGCCTGGCTGATAAAATTTAATCCACTTCTGCTCAGGGTTGGTACTTTAGGAGATACTCGGGTCTTTAAGTACCAAAGATGATGTTATTTTTAGTTTGTCTTGATGAACATAAATTCATACTTTTAGACCAGTTAAATCCATTTTAATGACAGTTCAGCTAGATGCTGTTATATTAATCAATATCATTCCTCTCCAGATTTTATTCATTATAGATATTAGTGTTATAATTAGATTGATCTCTCTATCCATGGTTGTATTGACTATTCATCCATAGTAACTATCTTTACAACCATACAGACATGAGGACCCTCTTTAAACTGAGATGCCACATCTCAAGGGGCTTACCTTTAATAGATTTCTATTCAACGAAGACAAATATGGTGCTATATAAACAAAGATTGATTGATTGAGTCTTTATTCAGCAAAGACAAATGTGATTATATTCCCTTTGTCTCTGCCTGGATGGATACATCTCTGTATGTATGTGTATGTACAAATATATATATTTATATCTATTTGTATATGTGCATATATGTGTATCTATAAAATGAAGAGTGTGGCTTCAACCTGCTCTATTGTAAAGTGCCTTAAGATAACACTTGTTATGAACTGACTAAACAAATAAACAATGATTGATTGATTGACGAACTAAAATGGCAGAGGCGTTTTTATTTGTCATTAAACTTTCAGTCTGTAAACTGTAAAACCAAACGATAAAAACAGCTTTGTTGCAGCAGCCATGAGGGAGCTCTACAGTTAAGTCAGAGGCAGTTCAGTGTCTGACCTTCAGTCGTTTTAATAATAATAAATTAAATGGTGCCATTGAAAACCTCTTAATTAACCCACTTTTAGAAAAACAAACTATGCTGGCTCGACTAGATGCTACAGTGGGATTCTTTACAGCGTCTAACTTTTCCTTGACTAAGCCCCTGTGTTTAGGACGATTGCATGGTGGGACGTAGAGGTCGTGTATACCTCCTGGTCAGGTCGCCAGAAGGAAGAACAAACACTGACTTCACAAAAACCATCAAGAGTGTTCATAAAGTTGGGGAAGGCTATAAAGTTGTGAAGTTGTTATCATCACTACCCGTTCACTTCCATAAGTTACACTTGTTTCATCTCTGAATTGCAAAAACCCTCGTGTTGGAAATGAATTTATTGTCCTAATAATATGCAAAAAGAATCTACATTTTTAATCTATTTAAAGCATAATGCCCTCAAATCTAATCTGTGTCTTGTCTTGTTTCTGTTTGCAGGAAAAGACTGTCTGCGAGGCGTAAGCACACGCTGAAGGTAATATTAGTGTTTCCTTAAGTCTCTGTCCCACTTTAACCATGACAGAAAATGACTAAAATTCATCCCGATGTGATCCGCAGAGTTGTATGCTGGCAGTGGCAAACACTTTGTTGGAAGCTGAATCAAATGTGAAGGCTGGAGAGAGGGAGAAGTACCTGGCCGAGAAGTGTCCCCCTCTGGAGCTGCCGTACTCCAAAGAGGAGCTCATGGTGAGGGAACAGAGACAGGAGACTGTGAAACATGCTCAAGGCCTTTGAACGAGTCTGTTTCATCGAATATGATCCCACTTTGTGTCACATTTGCACCCTCAGTCTGAAGCTTTTGTCTGTCACCGTATTTTCAAACATGTTTATATATCCTGCGTTTTTTCACATGTGCCCAAGTCAATGAAGAGGGATTTTTGATGAAAGCCATTGCTCCAGCTCCCTATCTCCCTTTCCCTGCCAAACCCAACTTTGAATCCTGAGTTATGCACCTCAGCCGAGCCCAACTAAAACTTAAAAGTTCTGTTTTCTTCTCAGCAACTCTGCAAGACGCTTCATGAACAGGTCGGAGTCAGTGAAGAGGAGAGATACTGCATAGAGTTCAAGCTGAACATGGTTCTGAATGAGGTGAGGCACACTTTTCAGGTCTTTATGATATATTTCCATCTCCGCTGACAGATGTTCAAGCACAGCTCTGATTGTAGGCTGGTTGGAGTCTATTGTACTTTTATGGTAAACAGAAAAACTAGAAGAGCACAAACCTCTGACAAAGAATGTCTAACATTGTCTGGAGAGTTACTGTCAAAAATGTAGAAACTGCCCTGTCTCGCACTGTTAAGAAATAAGAAAAAAATCCTGGATCCACATCCAGATCGCCACTGAAATCTTATCTCTTCTCTCTTGTGCCATGACCAACAATCCCTGAAAATGTAACCAAAATCCACTGAAAACTTATTGAGTTTATTTGCAAAAATGTGGGAAACTTCCCCATCTTGCGAAAGTTCCTGTATCCACATCCGGGTTTCACCCGACACACCAGTTAGACAGTTTAATATATCATACACAATATATTTCACTAATCCAGCTGGGCAACAGCCCTTAAAAAGTGTTTGGGAATGGGCAGAACTCGCAAAAGCATATCAGGCAGATGATTGGACGATCGTTCAGTCAATCACATTCATTACTGGCCTATCAGATATTGTTGTGGGCAGACTAACTTTTGCCAAAACATTTCTGAAATGGAGCAGAAATATACTTTCTATGGAGAAGTGTTTTCAGTGTTGTTTGTTTATCATTTTGTTTAATGACTTGTATTTTATATTATATTTTATTTCATCTTGAAATGCCCCTTTAAAACAGCCAAAGTAAACCTGTTTCCAGTCTCATTCTTAAGGGCCTTTTGTTTCCTCTTCTCTGGACCCTCCTGCAGGTCAGAGACCTCAACATAAAGATCGTGGACCTGAGAGGAAAGTTTAAGAGACCCAGACTGAAGAAGGTGCGTATGTCCGCTGATGCCATGCTGAAGGCTCTGCTGGGCTCCAAACACACGGTCAACATGGACCTGAGGGCCAACCTGAAGCAGGTCAAGAAGGAGGTCAAAGAGGAGGTGAGGAGATACCTGGTTCATGGGGTCTAAGACCAAGTCTGACACCCAGATGTAGTCTGAGCTGGATGTTCAGATCCTGAGTGTAATCATGATTACAAACTCTCATCTACTGAGAAGTAAAAATACACAAAGGCAAATGAGAGCCCCCCACTTCATCAGCTGTGACAGAAGTGCTCTGTTAAGACACAAAAAACAAACATGTAGGAACTTTAGAGCCGATATACACAAAACATGAACACATTTGTTTATTCACTGCAAAAATCAATACTGAATTGATCAATATTATTGCACATTGTAGGCCAAATACATTTATATACTTAAATATGATGTATATTTACCACACATGACACTACCATAACTGTGGGAGGCCATAATTGTATTTTAAATTGAAACTAGATTAATTACCCAGCTCTAACACAAATTCATATGCTGCATTATTATATGTTTGTATGACGTGTCTAAAATTAACTTGTTGAAGTCGATTAAAAAATTCCCCAGCTGATCACATCTTTTACTTCCCAAAATGTTTTTTTAATCGGTTTATCGAATATCTTAAAAATGAAAAAATTACTCTGAAAACACACAGAATGGCCCCAATGAGTGCTTTTTTTTTGTTCGACAGAGTGTAGTATGAAGTACAGAACTTATCTAGTCCAACCCTTTAGTACCAAAATGGACACAAATAATTTAACCCTGAGGCGTTCAGAATATCACCAAATAATTCAGATTTACACAGCAAAGCAACAAACTGTGACAGAACATTTAAATATCACCCAGATTGCCAGATTTTTCTACTGAAATAAGCAACCAAATCGATTATTATGGTGAAACTAGTAACAGCTAGCTTTAAGGATTTGTTTTTGGTGGAAACATCATTTTTGTCTCTTTTTACAGTAAAATTTACATTTATGTTTAGAGTGGGACAAAATAGTTTGTGTAACTTCTGAATTGAGTTTATATAAATGAGCTGCACTTTTGGAACAAGCCCAAAAAAACACAACCCACAACGGCTAATATTTACAAGCAATTTTCCAATAAAGAAGCTAAAAAGTTGCTTATAATAAGAAGACCTGGCAACTATGAACACAAATCAATCTAATTTAATGTACACATCATTTCAAGGCATACCTTTGTTCTTTTATTTCATCACATTTAAGTCTGTTATTTTTTATTTATTTGAACCTACCTTTTGTTCATGTTTTATTTTCTCCAGTGCACATTTCCATAGATTTACATCTCTTGGGTCTTGTTGATTGTTAATGTTTCATTATATTTGATTAAGTTAATTTGGAGCCATATGCCACAGATTGGATATTTCATCGGATGAGGATATACAGCAGCGGCCTGAAATTGTACTGACTCAGGTGCAAAGATCTACCCATGTTAAAAACATTACTCTTTGAAATATGGAAGCTAAATGGAAAATGTGCTAGCAGTCTGTACTTGGTAGGTGGTCATTTCATAAACCTGTATATACAAATAATTCAACCGATTCAATTCCATAATGATTCTGGGGGTTATAAATCAAATCAGTCAGATTATTTGTTGAATACCGTGCTTATTCTAGGATCTGATTATGCTAGGAGGTTAGATATTATGATTTGACCAAAAAAAAGCAAAATAAATGTGTTCAAGATATACAGTTTAAGTATTTTTAATGTTTTTTTTAGCTGTAGATACATAGTTCCTGTCCAGGAAAACACTGTAAAGAATCTTACTGTATCTTATTGTGGAGCTAACAATGTTTTTTTAGTAGTCTTAACCTATAGGTGGCTTGATTACTAGGCTTGTAAGTTCCTTTACTGGCACTCATATTTACTAGAGCCATGAGCATCAAGCAACGACAATTACTAACCATTTAACACAGCTGCTGCTAGTTTGTACCGAGAGGGAGGAGAGAGACGCCGTACAGACAGATAAACAAAAGTTTGCTTTGCTGGGCCACTTGTGAAAAATACAGTTTGAGTTCAGTGTGAATCCATTTTGTAGTTTCTACATTAATCTGCCCACAAAACACGAAATATTTTCTGTGTTCACAGGACAAGCAGCTGCGCGATGTTGGAGACTGGCGTAAGAACATTGAAGACAAGTCCGATAGGAAGAAGATGTTTGATAGTTAAATGTGATCGTCTTTGGTTGTTGTGCTGAAGAGTGACTCTTTAGGACATGGTTCAGGTCTGGTGTCTCTGTGATTGAGGAGTTTTATTCCAAAATGCTCCAAAACCCGTTAAAAAATGCTTTTTTCTTTTGGACAATAAACATATTTCGCTGGATGTTGGACAAACTCAGGGCAGATGCACATCTTAAGCCCTCTCTGGAGTTTTACTGATAAGTCCTTCAGTGCTTCCGGAGTTTAAGAGGTGAAATCAGATATGAGTTTGTGAGATCTGACATGTTCTGGATGTTTTTGGACTTTGGAACAGAACTCCTCAGTTGGACCGAAGCTGCCCTCTGCTTTAGCCTTTATCAACATTGTAATGTGATGTATTTGTGATGTCAGTTAGTATATGAGTGTTCAATTAAGCATTTGATCATTTTTTAAGGAGGCTGACTTCTACTTCTGCATTGAAACACTATTGCAGAAAACTTTAATCCAACTAGTTATCATGAAAACCATCAGAGTTAAATCATGGCTTTAATTCACGTTTAGTACAAGGGATTATCTTTAAAATATTGGAGCACTAACATGGTTAGTAAGTAATTTGTTTTCTGGGCTGAATTGTAACATACGCTTCTGTTAGTAAATGTTATTCTATTAAAAATATCCTCCCAGCTCTATATTAAAACTAACATTACATGGTAAAACTATGGAATGCATCTAG
Source organism: Cetoscarus ocellatus (assembly GCA_037902135.1). Classification (NCBI taxonomy): domain Eukaryota; kingdom Metazoa; phylum Chordata; class Actinopteri; order Labriformes; family Labridae; genus Cetoscarus; species Cetoscarus ocellatus. The sequence goes on from JBAMNC010001493.1 coordinate 607,007, forward strand.
ACATTTTACTTTCTCAGTTTTTTATTGATAGCAAGTAAATTTTGATTGTTTTCTCAAGACTGTGGCTTGTTCACTTGTTAGATCGGGATAATATTGCTGATTACACTGTCATAAGAGAAAAGCAACATTAATATCTGAAGAAAACATCTTGAAAAAGTCAAGCTACATGAATGAATGACAAGTAATTTTGAAGAATGTAGGAACGTTTGTTTGATGAAGGAGTTTAGTACACATACTTTTGTCGGACCTGTACCATCGTCAGCTAAATAACATCTATATAAATGAAGTTATATTACCAAACTCTTTTGTAGGTATTTTTTTTCCATTGATTTCAGGCTTTCGTAGAATTGTAATTTGGTTTTAGGTCAAACTTTACCTGATGAATTCACTTGATAATTTTAATAAATAACAAAATAAAATAAGTAAATTTGTCTTTTATCCTTTTTTCCCTTTTCAATTATCCAGGGCTGCTTGGGTTTTATAAACACAACGCTCCAGGCGTGACGAAAAAGTCCTGCTATATCGTTAGCCAAGCAAGCTACGAAAGCCTCAGTCGTCGCCTTTTTTAACCTTTAGCCAAGCAAGGTAACACTTGAAACACAGCAGAATGAACCGTCACATCACTCCAAACATGGACTCGTCTTTGCAGAAATAAAATCCAGCCTCCTGTCTCTACTAAACACCACGTCATCTTTTCTAAACTGTTCAAACATGTGATGTACTTTTCATCTTGTTGCTGTCAGATTAAACACAAGAGCTTCATGTTCATCCTGTTCATTGTCTTGTTGAATTTATTAACGCTTTGCTCTACAACGCACATGACACTGATGATACAACACTGAAAATTAACATGTTGACTAAGTTCCTAATATCTGAAAATCATCTTGAGTCAACAGTGGTGAACAAAGTGGTGCGGAAATGAGTCCAAAAATCAGTTAGCATTTTAGCATCTCAGGTTACCACGTCCCGGGGGCTTTGCCATACAAGAAGAGCTTATTCAGAAAATATCTGAAATAAGATATATGAAAAGTACATGCAAGTGGTATTTGAACATTTCTTTTTGTGACATAAAATACATCCCCACTTTTGTATTTAAAAGTGTTATTGTGCTTTTAAAAGGACTGAAATTAATGAACCGCTAACAAGGACTAAAGAGATAGCCTGGAACTCTAATGCTATCACTTCTGATTGTTTTCAATAAGGGTAGCACGGTGGCGCAGCAGGTAGTGCACGGGCCTCACAGCAAAAATGTTGCTGGTTTGATCCCCGTGTCGGTCTGTGTGGAGTTTGCTTGTGTCAGTTTTTTCCAGGTACTCCAGCTTCCTCCCACAGACCAAAGACATGCTCATTAGGTCAATTCGTGACTCTAAATTGTGGGACTGTGATGGCTGGCAGTCTGTCAAGGGTGTACCCCACCTCACACCCAGTGTCAGCTGGGATAGGCTCCAGCCCCCTACAATCCTAAAAGGGATGAGCAGTAAAGATAATGGACGGATGTTTATAATGAACGTTGATACATACAGTACATGACAGCCTCAGCCATGGTCACCTGCTTGATCAGGTTGTTCGATTGAGAGGAGAGTCTCAATCAAGAGGTTACGGTGTGACGTTATTGTAACTGCTCAACAGTTTAAAAAAAATCTTAAAAAGTAGGTATGTTTGTGAAGATTAACAGGAATAAAATATGTAACTTTCATAATTTTAGTTTGAAACAAAGCGTACTATTAGAAATGATCCAAGAACTCCGGGAAAAATCCCCTTTTAGTCAAGAGAACCAAAAAAACTCATCATCTCTTCACCACTCTCAACACCATCATACTAAAGACACCATGCGAGTTAAACTTTCCTTAAATACTTAAAGATACAAAGAATTATCTTAATTGAAGTGACCCTTCCACAAGAAAACAAAGTCCACAACATCAGGACTTCTTCCCTAAAATGGATGAAACCCCACCCCCTCAAATGGACTTAGTAGTGTGATGTCCTAATATTGTTTCATCTGTAGTTCAAGCCCACTGACCTTAGAGAACAAGGACTGATGCAGAGCCATTGAAAACATGGCCCTTACAGCGGGGTACACACATAAAGATTATGGGGCCTTTTTTGTCCCGACTTTCCCCCTTCCCAAAGGGGAACTCCAGATTATCCTGTGGTCTGAGATGCATTAAGAGTGAATTTGTCCCGATAATCAGCTCCCAGATGGGTCAGGGTGAAAATCATAAAAATTAAAGTTGTTTACGACCAAAAATCTTCGTGTGTGTGGGGAAAGTCGACGACTCCTGAGTCATCACTCAGTGAATTGTGACGTGAATGTAGCCAATCAAGAAGCGAGCTGACTGAGGAACAAGGAAGCAGGTGTAAATAAAAATAAGCATGGCCGACCTGAAACATGAAGTTCGGTGGTTCTCAGAGACGAAGGACCAGCTCACGTGTTCACACTGTCTCCAGGACTTTTTCCACAGTCCTTTCATTTTTTTAGTTCAGGATTTTTCCCTCAAATATAGTCCCAAGACCACCATCATTCCCTCCTCTCGTATGTCCTCTTCCATGTTGCGCGTTGTGTTTTCCGGTTGTTTCTATGTTTCTTCTTCTTCTTTTTTGTTACATCATGCTTGATCAGATTTCTGTCTTGGAGGACTAGATTCTAGATCAGTGGTGGGACAGAATGTTATGTGTGTGGTGTGCTGTGTTGAGATTATCGAAGCACACCACACAGTACGATCAAAACTGTTCAATGCCTGATTTTTTATCTTCATATGTGGGGTCTCTAACAGATAAAACATCTCTTCAGGTTTAGAAAATCCTTCTGTGTGCACCCCGCTTAACTTAGTTGAACTGACCAATTATTAAAGAATGGACCGGTACCCAACCAGAGCACACTGGGCCCACTACACACAGTGTAACTGCCCACAAAGTTGAAAACAAAAACGCCATTTTTTCAATATTTAGTCTTTGGCTTAATAAACAGGATGAGCGCTCCAAGAGCACTAAACTCTGCCAAGGCATTTCTGACATTGTTAGCAGAGTTATCCAAAATACAGAAAACTGCCCTGACTCAAAACATCAAAAAATACTGGATAAACATGCCAGTTCTGATCACCACTAAAATGAAATCACTTCTTCAATGTACCATGATCGACAATCCCTGAAAATGTCATGAAATTCCGTTGAGAACGTCCGAATACAGATGGAGATCCCAAAGCTTTTTCCTCTTAGGTCCACGAAAAGATTTTGTTCTTTAGTTAGTGAAAATTAAAAACTTTGTTCATCCTGATAATTTTCAGAAACAACCCAAACTTTCACGATTTTTTTTAGCTTGAACGTCATCGGTGAGATTAAAATGCTGTCGTTGTGCTTCTATGGAGCTGCAACATGACGGTTCGACTGAGAAGCAGTTTGTTTCCGATGAGTAACGCCTTGTTGACCTCTTGCTTGAGAATTTCCTCTCTATCAAATGACCTTCCAAAGTTAGTATGCATGATGTATGTATTTATGTTATTTAAAAGAAAAGATCAGAAATGAGTCAGTTGGGTCCTCGGCCATTTTTGTGATCCTTGTTAGCAGTTCATTAGCAACCATTCTCTTTAACATGTAACTGTTTGAAATTCAAAATTGTGTCAATATCAAATACGTTTTATGTTGTAAAATGAAGTGTTAAAATCCACTATGCATGTGTTTATCATGGACTTCGTATTCGACATGATCAGGAAAGCCATTTAGGTTTCCCATTGACTTTGGGACTGGGATCCGGATTGGGCTAAAATGCTAACTCACGTCTGCCTTTTCGTACTTATTCTTGCACCACTCCATTACAATCAGCATGAACATCAGAGCTTTTTTTTCAGGATCAGGGTTATTTTTGCGATAACCTTTTTTTTTTTTACTTGACATTAACTAAATTAACGTTGTATTTATAAAGTCATTTTCTGCCCTGTGAGAGCTGTAACAGCTGTAGCACAAGAAGTTTAGCTCTACTCTTTCTGCGTGGACTCTTATTTTTCTTTGACAAAAATCGATTCATTGTTCGACTTTAGGGTCAGAGCCATCATTGTCATACATTTTATTTGATTTGTTGGGGATTTTTTTAATATCTGCTACCATTAAAAAGTGATTCATCACCAAAGTACAACTGTTTCTCCTGTTCTCCAAATTCAGGTGAGTTATTAAGCTGATGAATCACCTTTTAGAGCCGTGTTAAACTTAATTGACTAAATCTTGTCTTTTTGCTTTCACAGATCATCTTATGTACGACTTTATTGGTTTTACAGCACAAACAGGTACAGGTTTGATCCCATGTTTTCCTTTAATGAAACTACTCACCTTTCTTATGAAGTTAAGACCTTTTGAAATATATATATATTCATTACTATTACTGTAAATTTGGATATACTGAAAATTCTATGCTCTTTCTTGCATATAAATGACTACTGCTTATAATACATAAAATGATCAATAACAGACTTATTATCTGAAATAGATAATTATGTATCTTCATTCAAAAGTTTTTAATCTAAAAACTTTAGAGTCTGGTTCTTTTGAAATCCACGACACTTTACAATCTAAAAATTCCAGTTTTTTAGTCCCTTAAATTCACAACTTCTATTAAGTTGACATAACTGAGCTTGGTTTTCTTGTAAGTTTATAACAATGATAATAATAATGATAATAAAATCAAAAGGAAAAGGCATTGAAAGGGAAAAATCAGAAGACAGGAGAATAAAAAAGAAAATGAGCAATAAAAAGAAAGAAAAGCAATAAAATCGATAACAAATAGAGATAAAACAATATAAGAGCCTGGAAGTAATCCAAAAAGAGTAAAAATATAGCAAACTATTATCCAATAAAACAGTAAACTAAAACAATCCCGCAAGTAAGTAAGAAGAACACTGTGACTGATTTGTATAAACTTCAAGCATTTTTCATCATATCTACACCTACTGTAAACAATCAATGCGGTAAATTACTGAAAAGAATAATGGAGCAAGAGAAATTAGAATTTTGTCCAGGAAATCTGACTTATAGCAGACAAGATTACTCTACTCAGTAAATGATCAGTAAAATAGTTAAAGATAGAATAAAACTATCTTTCTAAAATATAGAAAATTCACTGTAATTTAATATGCCTTCAAAAGTTGAAGAATAAAATACAGCATCGATACTGTAAATGAAAAACAGTAATGATGCTGCTTTTGAAAATACAGTAATTATGCTGTAAAATTAAATGGAGTAATACTACAAAGACATTTACATTTTTCTATTTACACTGAAAAAATATAAAAACAACTGGACTTGTCCTTGCCTTTTGGGTGAGGACCCTAAAAACAGAGAAAAAAGCTAAAAGTAAAAGAAGCTAAAATCAGCAACAAAAACAAATAAAAGAGACAGTAAAACAAAAAAGATGAAGATAAAGATGACACCCTAAAAGCAGTAACTGTAAAGATGGGTTTTGAAAAGTGATTGAAAAGATGTCACTGATTTTATGAGCTTAAAAGTGAAGATTTTATTAGTTAAAAATTGAGGTTTCTAATCTTAAATTATGTGACGTGTGAGATATTTCAGACTTATGGGACCATAACAGTTAATCTGAATTGTCTACTCCCTTATTCAGTCTCATTTCACACTTCAAGCCTCTCCAGCCTGAACATTGTCCTCAGTCTGTGGTCCTGCTCTCTGGACTTGGTGCAGGTTATATTTGACCTCTGCTGACGGCTGCGTCGCGCCCTCAGATAGCAGCTGCTTCTTCATTTAAGACGGCAGACGGATTTAGAAATCAGTGGCAGAGCTTCAACTGTGATAAACTTTAAAATGTACATGACACCAAGATGTGGAAAATTAAAGCAGACGCTGATTTTGTCCAAGCTCCTGAAAGAAACATCTCCACTCGGCCTCATGGTTTGATCATCTGATGTGGTCCTCAGGCTGGAGGTGAGCTGTGATGGAGCTGAGAACATGGATGAAAGCGGCCATCACGAAATGCAGCACAGGTAAGTCATTTTTGACCCATTTGGGATCATTTCACCTTAAAAAATACAGATGAAATGATGGACTTTTTTGTTTGTGCTTGAATTTTGTGTTTGGGGTTCATTTTACATTTTTGTTAAAAAATACAGTAAATGTTTTTATTGTTTTATTATTTTATTAATATTTTTAACTGATTTTAAATCACAGACAAATTCATCAATCATTTCTTTTTTAAATTTTTTTTTAATTTTGATTTTTAGAACTTCAGAGAAAATTTTCACGCTAAAAATATAAAGTAAGAAGAGGAATATCTTCTGTAAATGGTGATGCTGTGTCCTGCAGAAACTTAAGAAATGAGAGGAACTCCACCGTATGGCAGCCCTCTATGGTCACAACTGTCACTGAATCTGTTAGATGATAACTGTGCATGGACATCAGCGTTTCTCTTGGTTAGAAAATCTCTGAAATCAAAGTTTGTGGTGAATAACTAAGTGAGACAGGAGAAAGATAATGAACAGATGAGTTTTTTTGACGATGGATTCAAGAAAAAAAGTCAAAATGTTGAGAAAAAATTAAGTTATAATAATGAGGAAAAATTAGAAATAGGTTAAAATTAAACAAAAATGAAAAAAAATTGAGAATAATGTTTTAATAATATAGACAAAATTGTTTCAAATGCAAGAATATTAAAGATTATAATCAAAAAATAGCATTTTTGAGATTATATGTGAAGTAAATGTTAATATATTGATTTTTTGTTGAGATTTCAACATCCTAACTTAGAAAACATTGATTCTTTTTCAACAATACTGTTGCAAAACAATGACTATTTAAGGTTATATAACATTTACTTACAAGACACAAAGCTCTGATTAATATTTACTGGAAATGCAGCCCAGAGTTTTGAGATTACAGAGTTCAAACATATCCAGCTGATACTGGGCAAGAATCCAGGAACAGCCTGAACAAGTCACCAGCTAATCGCAGGGCAAACATATAGAGACAGACAACTATCCACACACACATTCAGAAGTCAGAGTCACTAATCAACCTAACGAGCATGCTCTTGGTCTGTAGGAGGAAACCGGAGTGCCAGAAGAAAACCACACATGAAAACTCTACACGTCCTGAAAGTACATGCAAAATATTCTGTTTTTTTAGACAATACTGCCATGATATAAGGAACATTTAATTTTTTATGGCTTTTTATTTATGAGAGAAAGCTACGGATTTTCAAGACTTTAAAGGTGAAACTTACTACATATAAAACTGAGATTTTTTAAACATGTTTTATTGATCAAATAATATTAACACCATGACCAACATTCATCAATAATTTCTTTCAAATCCATCAAAAACTTACTGAGTTATTAGCGAAAATGTGAAAAACTGCTTTATCTTGCAATGTCAACAAATCCTTTAAACGATTCATGGATCCACATCCAGACTCAAATCACCACAAAAGCTGAATCACTTCTTTTCTGTGCTGCGACTGACATTTCCTAAAAAATCCATCCAAGTCCATTTAAAACTAATTGCGTTATTAATGAAAATGTGGAAACTGTCTTATCGTGCAATGTTATCTAGTTCTTTAAAAATTCCTGAAACTGCATCTGAATTCAAGTCACATGACCGCTGTCCCTGAAAATCTCATCCAAATCCATAACTTTAAAATTTTCTTCACTATCTGACAAACAGACAAATCTTCTAGGTAAAAGTAAAGATACCTGACACGGGCGAGAGGCAGGGTGCACCCTGGACAAACAACCATTCACACTCAAACACACACCTATCAAAACTATCTTTATGTTTTAGTCATAATTTAGTCATCTAAGTTGTTTTAATTTTAGTCTAGTTTTAGTTAATGAAATTTCACAACATTTTAGTCGATGAAATCTACTGTAAATTTAGTCGACTAAAAAGTATAAGTCTGAATGTATAAATGAACAGAAACAAATTGAACTTTTGTGTGAAATGCAGTCACCTTTATTTAGGCTACCTGGCAGAGCATCTCAGTTACAATACCAGAACTGACAACAAACAGTGAACCTGCTCTATATGAATATATCAATTCATAAAGAGAGTAGCTCTGATTGGATCGCTCCACAACTTATCCCACCACCACCAAGCTAAGGCAGCTGTGATTGGATGTCCCTCTTAACTCATCCAACCTTTCCACACAACCAAAGTAGCTGTGATTGGATATATTCCTAACTTGTCTCTACTTTCTACATGACCAAATTAGGTCTGATTGGATTAAGTCTCTGTCAAACATTTTAGTCTAGTTTTTATTTGTTGATGAAAATGTCAGTTAGTTTAGTTTGAGTTTTTGTCCATGTGTGCTTGTTTTTATTAGTTATAGTCTAGTTTTCATCAGGGGAAAAAAGGTTGTTGGACTTCAGCTTGAAGTCCATGACTGTTTTTCTTGCCCTTGCAGTTCTCTCCTAGCATTAAGGAAGTAATTAAAATGATTAAAATGTGAATATTAGCCAAATGTTTCATTGATCTGCCTCACATCTCTCCCTCTGTCACTGAAGGTGGTCAATCAGCTGCTCTCAATGTCACACCCTTTAACACGTCTATATAAAACAGGGTGTTTAAACGGGCATTGGCGATAAAGTGATAAGTGAGTTATTGGGTTACACGTTTAATTACAATCCAAGGTGACAAATACTTTATGATGTGTTTTGAGTGACACTGTCGGAGTATAACCTAAAGAATTTATGACCTGTTTATCAGCTGACATGGTATCATGGAAAACCTGAACGTCTGAAAACAAATTCTACTTTAAGTCAGAGTGTTTAAATTATGTCTGTAGTTAATGCTTTATGAGGTTGATGTGTCTTAAGTATTTGAGTTTAGAAGCTGAAATTTGTCCCCACAGTGATTCAAAAGGACGAGCAAGAGTAAAAATGATTATATGTCATTAATAGTTGATGAATGTTGTATTGTTCCAGTCTCCTTTGGAGCCATGGCTGGCATTACATGAGGGTACTGACCTGATGAAACCAGCCCGAGGAAGACCAAGCCAAGGAAGACCAGCATGATAAAGACCAGCCCAATGATGAACAAGCTAAGGAAGACTAAGCCAAGGCAGGCCAGCATGATGAAGACTAGACCGATGACGACCAAGCTGAGGAAGACCAGCCTGAAGGTAAGGATGCTTTAAAAAGATCAGTTCTCTTTCTTAGCTGCTGTTTTGTGTCTCACATCAGGTTTGCCTCTAATGCAGTGATTCTCAGATAGTTTTTGTCGAGCCATACCACCACCCACAACATCACATTTCTTGAAGCGATGCCGTCTTTACAGAGAAGGTTTTCATTTCTGTGTGGACAGGGTCTGAGATGTTAAGCATGAGGATACCGATTTGTATATACATTTTTAGTTTGTTATACTGTATTAGTTTACATCGACACATGTGAAGTAAAACTCAAATTTTAGCGCCCTTCCTACCTTCAGTCTGAAGGTGGAGACTCATGTACATCTTTCTTTGAAGACTCACAGAAATTGTTTGAGTCCAGAGTCACAATTCAACAAAATATTAACAAAATATGAAAATCCACACATTAGATATTTAGCAAAGAAAACCAGCAGATGCCTGCAGTTGCAAGACCCAAATCCATTGTGACACAAACCCCACCTGATATGGCCAATAGCTGCTGCTTTAGTGTGATGTCTTCAGAAACTCCTTTCCCATTAAGCCAGTCAGGGTTGGCTGAAGATCAACCCCCCACCCCCTTTATCAAGAGTCGACACTGCAGTGTTCATCAGGCAGAAGCTCCATTACCACACTTTAAATATGCTGCTTCCTGTTTTTCAGGTTAATTGGTGTCTCTAAATTGACCCTGGATTTGAGTGTATGGGTGAATGGCTGTCTTCATGTGTCAGCCCTGAGATTGGCTAAAGGGTTTACCCTGCCTCCCTACCAACGTCAGCTGGGATAGACTCCAGCATCCCGCAAAAGGGGTACTTGGTGTCGATGATGGATGTTTAAGATGTTTTTGAAGCTTTCTTACATCAAACATTAACTTAATTTCATTTTTCTTCTTTGTCTTCTTTCCAAATGAGACAAATATCTTTATCAGTGCTGCTCACAAAAACATGATTCTAATTATTTCTACATAAATAGGTTCATGCTTTATTCCTTAAGCTGGTAGGAGTTAAACAGAGTTAATTACGTCTGAATGTAGTTCACGGCTATATGATATAGTAACACAGGATTACTCTCCTTTGATTATGCATAATGCATAACATAATATTCAAAGGATTCAAAGGAGTTTCATTTGTCATTCCAGTCTGAACTTACATGAGGAAAGAAGGAAACTAGTTACTGAGGTCCCGGTATCAGCCATATAGAAATATCAAAGCAATACATGAGGCAGTACAGTATAAAAAATAAAATAAAGTAAAATACAAAATAAGGATATTTACAACATTGCCATAATCTAAGACTAATAAAATCCAAATGAAAATAAGGATTATTCTTTACAGCACTAACATAAAAATTATATCTCAATAAAAATATAAAGATAATATTCACAACATTTACATAATCTAAGGAGTACAGAGCAGTGGAGTAAGTAGTGTACAAAAACGATCAACAGGAAAAGTGGCTTAACAGATCTGTGCATTGAGGTAGTAGTCCAGCTTAACATTCATAACATTTGAGAGTAATTTATGGTTTGATTAAGTATATTTGGGACACTAGCTAAAACTGGAAACCCAACATAAAACTAAAAAAGTAAGTCATTTAAAAACCACAGTTTTAGATGTTAAAATAATCCTCAAGTTGATATAGTAAATAAAAATATTTTTGGTTAATTTATCTTTCATTTATGTAAGAAAACATTCCGTAGGAATATCATCTATATTGGATTAACCTTAATGACAGGCCATTAATTCGATATCAAACTGTCTCTGCGGGTGGCGACATGGACACTCCGTCCACACCTCAGACTCGACCAGATGGCGAATGGATCTAAACAAACTCGTACTACATCGAGGCCATGAATCAACCTCCATGTAAACGTACACATATAGTTATTGATGCCCCCGCATAGTGAGGAAAGGCCACACGCTCCTCACTTCACGCATACCCAAACTCGGACGGGCCTTACAGGACATTCCTGAGGCTCGAGTTGTAGGACGGACATCTTGGTAAAAAGCACTCGCACACCTCTCTGTCAGAACCATGAACCTGACTCCCAGCATCACCCTGCAGCGCCACATTCCCGGCATGACTCCATCTTCTCCGCTGTCTGTGTGTCACTCAGATCTGTCACCGCCTTCAGGCCTATAGTCTGACCTGCTAAAAGCCCATAACCCTGACGCCCTCACCTTCAGCTGGTCTGAGGTGTTTACTGTTCAGGAGTTTAACGCTGAGATGCCCCTAAATGTTTACACACTAAGACGTGAAGAATTGTTTTGTTTTATTATTCAGGTTATTACCCAACATTTTGAAGATAAAGATGTTGGGACATTTTCACTGATTTATTGACTTGAAGCGTGTAAATGCAGGGCACGGTAATTCTCCCTCACCATGGCTCGAAGCCCAGAAAGAAACAAAAAGATGGAGCGTGGTGACTTTAGACCAGATTAGGCATCTTTGGTTACCAAAAAAAGATGAAAAAAAACAAGATTATCAAAATGTAATCAACGAGTACATAACTTTTTTCGTTCCTTTTTTTTAATCAAATATCCTGGTAATCAGGGTAAAAGCTCTTGATTCATTTAACAAAAGTCCAGGAACTTCTTGTTTTATTAGTTGTAGAGGCCTAACATTGATCCACAATGACAGCAGTACTAAACTTCATTAGCAAAACATCTGTGCAGGTTCGAAGTCATCCAGGTCCTGGTTATCAGAGGGTTTCTTCTAGGACTTAACAAGTCCTTTTGGCAGCATAGAAGAAGCCTCCGATACATTTAGCAAAGTCAAAATAACAAGAGAAACTCTTTGCACAAACCTAAAGGATCACTAAAACCTCGAACTGAACCAGACTCAGGTTGGACTTGTAGAAACCTTTTCGGGAACTAGACTTATGTTAAACCAGCAAAGACCTCAAGCAGAGCCAGGCTGATGTTGAGCAGGTAAGGACCTTGAGCACAACCAGTGTAAATACCCTTTAGTGTGTTTCACATGTCTCCTCTGCATGGTAGAGTACTTCTATACACAAGACAACAACATCCACGGCATCTGGGCTCCCCCATCTCCTGTTTACAGCATCAGTAGTTGCCTTCATCCCCCTGCTTCCCTTGAGGAAACCCACCAGTGTGATGTCCTACAACTGTTAGGCTAGTGGTTAAAGCCCTGTGTGGAAAGAATGCAGAGCCTTTGACAACACGGTGCTGAACAGACCAATTACCACAGACTGGAAAACCAACCAGAACAGACTGGGCTCTTCTGAGGAGGGGAGCCACAGATTGGCAGGAGCACCAACAAATCATCTTAGAGTGAAACTAGAGGTGGATCAGGGGCACTCAGTATGGGAAAACTGGCAGGTTTCATGAAGCATAGCGTTAGGTCATGCAAGACAAGCTGCAGTCAGCTTATCCGATCACTTAGAGTCTCGACAAGGTGGACCACGTTAATGAAAAGTCCTTCACACGAGAACTGAGCATGAGTGATCCTGAACATCATCAAAAGTCAATATTTGAACTCAAGGTTCGGCAAAGTAAATTATGGTTATGTTTTTGCCGAGGTATGTTTGTCTGTTTGTTAGCAAGATTACACAAAAACTACTGGACAGATTTGCTGAAGTTTTCAGAAGATGTTGGTAATGGCCCAACTTAAAAATGATTAGATTTTGGTGGTGATCCAGATAACCACAATTTGCGAACGATTGTTTTTGCTCATTAACTGTCTAACTGATAATGATATCTACATGATTCTGAGTGCTCGGTGTGGGTTTTCAGGGTCATGAATCATATTATGATGGTAACTTTATCATGGAACTGTTGCCTATAGCTGTAACGGCAATATTCAAGCTACCTTGGCAGAGGTTTGCGCTCTCTGAATGCTTTCTAATTTTAATATTTGCATTATTTACTGAAAAAAATGGTTAAAAACATGAAAACACAGTAAAGACTTTCTGTCCTGGCTTCAGTAGGATGGTAGAGATGGACAAGTTCCCATCTGCCAACCTAATGGACAGGCAGGTTTCTTAGTTCCTGCCCCTTCTTGATCGTTTGTTTGGTCAGCGTTAACAGAAGAAAAGCCCATGAGAGCTGACGCTGAGGCTGTCATTCTGTCCAGGTCTCTGAGCCCTGAAAATATAAGACTGTCTGTTAGTAATAGAAACAAAGGTGTGGACAAAGGCCCCAACAACTGCCATATATTACCATAAAATGGGGGAGCTGATGTTGGTGCTATGATAACAAGTTAACATGTCAGTAGTGTGTTGCCTCAGGGAACCATGATATTTGAAAAAGACAGGACGACCAACAGACCAACTAGTTTTGTCGTTATGGAAACCATGTCTCCAGGACTTATCATATAAAACAACCCTTTCTTTCACAAGTCATACTTAAAACCCAATGTCCTGCCAAACCATAAACAAAGGATGTCAGGAACCCTCTTCCTGAATTTCTCCTGGAACAGCAGAGATGAAGACTTTCTGACAGATCCAGCCGTGATCTTCACTCAGAGAGGAGTTTGAATCGATTAGGTGAGAGCGCTACATGAGTGAGTCCCTGGTGTAAAGTTATCCTCATGGAAAATCTGCCTCGCTGCCTACTTGACATCCTGCCCACATATTTTATAGCAGCGTGTTAATACGAGAGGGGCCCCTGCAGCCACAGAAAGGTCTGGAAGGATCCACAGCTCAGATGAGCAATCCAAGATGAAACGCTAACCAGGCCGGCCAATGAATGCTCGATATTTATAGACGGCAGAAATGCGAGGTTGTTGGCTCTTTTTTTGCAGCAGTGATCAAAAGTGATGCTTTCACTGAAGGTTAAAGATTCTGAAATCTGCTCTCAAAGGCCTATTCGCCTTTACTGTCTGCAGATATTTTGATATTATGTCATGAATCACTTTATATACGAACACTGACAAAACGCTGTCATAAATGCGCTCAGTTTCCAGCTTCAGATTATCCTTTCAAGTCATTTCCATGGATTTTACAGTCTTCACACTTTTCTCTGAGGACAGTTTTTGGAGCCACTGCAAAGGTGTCCAAACCTGCAGTTCCTTGAGTCTCCACTAGGGTCTGACCCCAAAGGCAGCAAAGGTCATGTACCCAGTTTTTGTAAACAATCAATTTTTACTGCTTAATCAAACATGTCAGCCTGGTTGATTAAATGAGCTTTGTGTTAAATAGTTCATGTCAGCTTTAGTCTTCTAAATTGGAAGAAAATTGTCTGTATTACATATTTATACAAGACCATGTCAATCAGTCAATCAATCTGTGTTATCTCAAGACACTTTACAATAGAGCAGGCTGAAGACAAACTCCTCAATTTATGATACACATATATGTATATATACAAATACATATAAATATATTTATATATACACATACATACATCCAGAGATGTATCCATCCAGGCAGAGACAAAGGGACTAAAATCACATTTGTCTCTGCTGAATATAATCAATCAATCAATCTTTATTTATATAGCACTATATTTGTCTTTGTTGAATGTAAATGTATTAAAGGTAAGCCCCTTGAGATCTCATTTTCAAGAGGGACCTCATGTCTATGTGGTTGTAAAGATAGTGACTATGGATGAATAATCAATACAACCATGGATAGAGAGATCAATCTAATGTTAACATTAATATCTATAATGAATATAAGGTGGAGAGGATTGATAACCATTTCATCGTTATTAATAATGAGGTCCTGCACCATTTCCTGAGATGTGGTATAAACATAAACTGTAAGAAGAGTTGGACTAGGACATGTGACATCAGCTGATTGATCATCAAATGTAGCCTTAGAATGATGAGTTGTAATGGTCATACCTTTTGTGTTATCTCAACCGAACTTTAGCTCAACCTACACATCGAGTAAGAGGCCTGATTGAGGCAGGATTTAAGGCCATCTGACCAGCAACTCTTGTAGCCACGTCCTTTATTTCGAAAACCCTCAATAACATGAAAGCGGGGATGATTACTGAAAAAATCACGCCCCTCACCATGAGAGCACACAGCTGTATCATGGTGTCAGACCAAAGTCTTGTGTTAAACATGTTTATTCAAGCCTAAGAAACCATCTGTTTCCAGCACACAATCATAACACCTCCAGGGTTCAAAACAATCACAGGCCAAAGACACCAAGTTATGGCCTAGATCCACTCCTCATCTGTATCACATTTATATCATTAATGCAATATCGTACATTGCTTTTTTTGTTACATCATGCAAACTAAAAATTGTAGTTTTAGAAACATCTTTGTCAACATGAAAACAGATGTATGCCCTGTTACGTGCTGTCAGTTTTTTAAAAAGATGTTCATGAGATGCAGATATTTTCGTACAGTTTCTGCAAAGACGATTTCTTTTTAAAATTTGTTTCAACTCAAAATCTCACAAAGGTTATGGTTTAACTTGTTACCATGTTAACTGGAGTCTGCAAAGATTCTTAGTGATTTTTTTCTTTTTTTACATATTTTATTCTGTCAGGACATATCTGACAGGGACGCAGGGCACTGAGCAAAACCTCCGTATCTTGCATATAAAACTACAAAGGGATGATTTTTGCAAACAGCAGTTCTGAAAGTTTCTGCTGATATTTACATAAATACTGGCCATAAAAACTCCAAATATTTGCCATTGTTTTGGCCAGAATGTTTGAATGAACTGAAATGTTTCACCATATCATCGCTGAATGTCTACCTTCATAGGTAGTATATAGGTATTAATACTGGCATCTTTGATAATGAGTCTGGAAATATCCTCATATCTGATATTGGTTGAATCCAAATATCATGCATCCCTAATATCTGACGAGCTGGATTAAACAGCGCAATGAAACAGCCTCCACGACTTTAACATCTGTTGCAACAACTGCAACCGTAGACACGGGTCATAAGGGTCACCGTCACACAGTCGCTCTTGAAACTTATACTGTACATCAGGTCTCATCCAAAGTGTTGGCAGGGTTTGTATCCTCGGTGTTTCTTGGAGAAGCGTCATAGCAGTTACGCATGCTTTAGCATTAAAGTAGTCCAGTTATGAATGCTGAGGCCGGCAAAAGTCCAGCAGAGTCCACCAGAGCACCACTTTAATGAAAACAGGAGTGAAAACACACAACAACACCCCTTCACTTCACTCAATGCAGCCCACAGATCATTTCTTGAAAAAAAAAATATATATATATATTTTTACGAAATATTTCTGCAACCCTGTGATTGCTGGTACATGTTTTGTTTTCTACAGATCATTAAAGTGATTAAAGACCATCAGTAATCAGTAGAAACATCAGATCTGCTCAGTCTGATATGAAACCCACACTGTCAGCATCATATGCCCCATTTTTACCACGCTGTCACGCTCAGAGGGTGTGGTGGGTTAATTCGTTACTGTGTCAACTGATGTCTTTCAGCCAACTGTGTTCCTAAATGTCATTGTTAATCAGCTGATAAAAACAGAGTGAGTCCACATGAATGTCTCTTAATTGGGGTTCAGAAACAAGCCCACATCCCTCTTATGTTTGTGGTCCACTCCCATCCCCCCCTAAGGCTGGTTGGCAAAAATAAAGTCCAGACCCTCTGGAGGGTTTGCAGGACTTTTTTGTGCTTGTTTGGGCAAAAAATGCCTGATTTTGTGGCAGGTTTTATTAAAAAATGGCAGCAAATTTTTAGAGTAAGGGTCTGTCCCAATTCTACTCCTTAGCCCTCGTCTTACCCCTTACCCCTTGGTTTTGTGCATTCACGTCTAGTGAAGGGGTGTCCCAATTCTCCGTAGAGCCAAGGGTAGGGCTAAGACGAAGGGCTACACAGCCCTCGAAACGCAGACAGACCGGGACCTCACTTGAAAGGAAGGGGTATGAGAATTTCCCATAATACACCGTGCCCGCTGACAAGAAGGCAGAGCGGAGACCGAATGAAGCGCATAATTAAAGTAATAATTAAAACATCAAGTGAATATTTCTCATGTTTTGAATTGGTGGTCATTTGAGACCTTTTGGTCGTTTTTGTTTTGTATTGAAGGCCAGGCCTTTCATTACATGGGCTGTAATTTGCTTACTTTATACATATATATATATATATATATATATATATATATATATATATATATATATATATATATATATATATTCTTTTTTTTGTATATAAATTGCATTTATGAAAAACAGATCTGACATTTATGTTACAAAAATTTTTTTTTTTTCTTTTTACATTTTAACATAAATGAACAGAGAACAACTTCCCTCGCCCTCCTCACACCCACAATCTTATCGCACAGTCAAATGAAATTTAAGATAATAATGAATAATAATAAAATAATCATTTAAAAATAATAGATAATAAAAAATGAATAAAAAAAAAAAAATTAAAGCAAGTAAAAAGTAAATAACTAGATGGACAAATAAATACATAAAATAATAAAATAAGATTAAAAATATAGCAGTTTTAAGAAAACAGAGCTAGTTGTTAGCTATATGAGGTACAAAATTGCTGCTGCTTACCTCTTGGACCCTGAAATGACTGAGCTGTCAGAATAGTATAAAAGTGTAGTTTCTGTCTTAATCTTACAATAACCCAACTGAGACCACTTAAATGCCTTTATTGTTTAGGTGACAAATATTAAAAGCTGCTAGAAAAAAAAAAGAAAAGTAGTGATTCCTCTTGAATTTTTAGGGTTAAAATCTAAATTGTTCTTTTTTTATTGGTTGGTTGGTTTATAACAGACATGAGACTCAAAATATGACTTCTTCAATCAATCAATCGATCAAACTTTATTTGTTTAGCACTTTTCATACAAAAAATTATGGCACAAAGTACTTCACATCATAAATAAAATAAAATAATAATTATAATTCACATACAACACACACACACTCTAAACAGAAAACAGAATTAGAAGACTAATAAAATCACAAGAACTTAGATAAGAATACTATAGGCAAAGGAAGGTAAATAAATTAATTAATATAATAAATTTTAAATGAATAATATTCCAAAATGAGATAACCTAAAACCAGATGAGTAATAAAATCAGCTGAAGTAGGATGGTAAAAAGAAAAGCAGTTAACAGAGAATAAAATTCCAAATAATAAATCTGAACTGAAATAAAGAAATAAAACAGATTAAGAGGATTAAAAATAGATTAAAAGGTAATAAGAAATAATAATAAATATATTTAGCTAAAAGCTAGACTAAAAAGGTAGGTTTTGACTTTGCATTTAAAAATATGAACAGTAGGACTTCTTGTGCCTGTTTGGAGATAAAAAAAAAATTCCAGGTGATGATCAGCAGATTTCTTGTAAAGATTTCCATTTGTAAACAAAATAAAGCATCTCTGCAAAGTAACACAACCAAATAGGCCAATAAATCCACCGCACTTCTTCCTCAGCCTCCTCTTCATCTGGGGAGCCGTTTGGACTCTGATGGTTTTATCGTCCTTTTCCACCTTTTTATAGCCCCCCCGGTGGCACCGAGCAGAACCCTAAAAAGATTTCAGGCTCCTCCTCAGCAGACCTGATTTACAGCGAGGAGTTGGCAGGGGATGATGATATTTCAGGCGCTTGCCGGCCGATTGGTCTGAGGATCTTGCATTTCCATAAACAGGAGCTCCATATCCATATCTCAGCCCTCACATATATATACGCCCCCGGGAGGCTCCCCTCACACCGCCCCTGGTCCCCGCGTCCTCCTCCTCGGCTCCTCGTTCTTCCTCGTAGGTGAGACTCTGTCCTCCTCGTCCTCCTGCATGCCCGGGCAGAGCAGCTGGGCAGACTTGATTATCAGGAGTCTTTTTGGGGAAACGTGGGTGAAGTGTTGACGTGATGAAGTCCTGACCTCAGAGGCTGGATGGAAACGTGGTCAGGGTGGAGGAGACGGCTGAAGGCTTGGTGTGGATGCAGATAGGGGTGTGAGATGGTTTTCACTCCTTTGTGAAGATTTTTCGGTCCTTTTCTTGCGTTTTGACAGGTTGATTTCTCTTCACGTGTTCTGATGATGACAGGAGTGTTGGTTTCAGAGTTTGGCTGCTTGAGATCTTCGAGTTTTGTGAGAAGATTTGATGTTGGAGATCAGCTTCAGAATCAGCCTGTGTCTAGGGCTGGGTGATAAATCCATGGAATCAATTAATTTGATTTTTTGGTTGCAGAAGATTTAAAAAGCAAGTATTAAGATTTTATATCCTTGACTCGCTCCAGTGCTAATTTTGCTCCCTCTGGGCACCCGTAGTTAAAACCCTGCCCTGAGTTTCCTTTCAAAACAGTAAGTTAGTGAGTCATAGGGTGTTAATAGTAGAAATACTGAAAGTTTTCAAAGTTTTTGCACAGGCATATGTATTTGTCTTTAATGGGATTAAATAATAATATGACAAGAGAGCTAATTATTTATGGAAGAAATGCAGCTTTTAGCCTCAATGTAGACATGCCTGCAGACTTCCAAACTACATAATGTACCTTTAATAACAAAAAAACAGCATATACTTTAATCCTGAGAGGAAAATTCTCTTTAATTTGGGGAAATATGTTAAAAAAAATTAAGGCAAGACTAATTTTACATCCTTCTCTCATTTGTTCTTTTTCTTCGAGATGTAGAGAAAAAGGATTAAAAAAGGAAATCAAACTATGCTTGGAAATATCAGGGACTTTATTTTACGGCTTTATCGCCCAACCCTACTTTTACTGGCTTATTTAAGACATTTTTGGACGGTCTTGTCAGTCACACTGATGTAAATTGATTTTGCAGTGTCATGAATTTAAAGGTTGAAAAGCTTAATTTGGCTGTTTAATTGGAAGAAGTTGGGGTTTGATTAATTGTGAATTCTGATGTTAAAGTTTTTGCCTGATTTGGGGACTTTAAATGTGGGATTATCATTATTATTATTATTTTTTAGTAAAACATGATTTCCTTAACCTTTCACCAGGGCAATACTCTTTTTTATTTACATTAACAGTCAGGATGTACAAATATATATGCATATCATTTAAATAGTTGATATGTGATTGCTACACCTCAGCAATGTTAAAGAGAAAGCATAAATTAAATCCCATAATTTGCCTGATTTTACTGCGTTTTTTTCATGCATTTTCTAAAAATAGTTAATATTAAAACAGTCTGTGATTTTGTCTAGAAAAAAATGACTTCCTGTTTTGGATAAATAATTTAGCTTGAGCATTTTTTCGTTGTTTGAAATGTTTTTAGATTAAGTCCGAAAATACATTTGATTGGCTTTTAATTACTTGTTGGGGCCAGTATTTGTATAGACATGTCATTAAGGCATCAGATCTGGCCTTGAAGGAAAATATAAATAAAAAGATCACATTGATCATCTACAGTTCGGTCTGAGACCAACAAAATAAACAAACCAACAACAAAAAAAGAAAAAGTCGATAACAACAGCAGCGACATTTTGACGTGGACTGTACTTATTTTACATTTCATCCCTTTAATATTTTTTCTTACAGAATAGAAAGTTTTAATAAATGTGTATCACATAAAATCCAATAATAATCATGAAATCGACGTCTTCAACTAGTTGTCGTAATAAAAAAAGAAATGGACAGGGTGAAAGTCGTAACCAAAAGTTACAGTAAAACTACTTGTTTTGACCGTCGTTGTTTTGCAGTGTCATTACAGTTAAAGTGTCACATGGTCGCTGGGGCACAAAATTCATACTTTAAAGATTTTTGTTTTTTATTAAACAATGCACCTTCAGTGTTTGGGAGTGACTTTAATAAACTTTTAACTAAATAAAAGAACAAAAAACTCATTTGTAATCAGGAAAATTCAATATTCATTCAGAAGTTCTGTCATTTCTGGCTCAGCAGACAGTGGCAGCTGCTGGTGGGGTCCAGATAAAAAGCACCTGCCGTGTTCGTCGTTATTTCTCCAGACATGAACTTCATCTGCCAACATAACGTACGAGCACACCTCCTGAGCCGTTTCCCGTCCTCGCTGTCACACTGGCTGTTATCCCAAAAACGTGGAGGTTTCATGTTCCTGCAGTTTCACTTTTAACAGCAGCACTTCTCACAGTGATTATTAAAAACATTAAATATAGTTCACTGACATTTCAAGACAACAAACTAAAATGATGATCAGCTCAGCTGAACATTTAAGAACACACAGGCCTGAAGAAAACATCCAGAGGAAGCCGTAAATATAGGATTAGTTATTTAAAACCAATATTGATCTTTAAGTGAGTTATTATTCTGGGTCATTAAATTCAAAAGTCAAGTTTTATTTACTAATATATACCACACGTATGATCACACTATTATTATTTATTGTTATTATTATTATTATTATTATTGTTGTTGTTGTTGTTGTTGTTGTTGTTGTTGTTGTTATTATTGCTCATTTTAATATCTGTTCATTTTGATCAATGAAGTGGTATTTATGTTTTACATAATTACCTGTTTTTATTATAATTAATATTATAATTAATTAATATTATAATTATTATGATTATTATGATTATTATTAATGCTATTATTATTATTATTATTATTATTACTCCTACTACTATTTCATGATTTATTTTTAAGTTATTAATTGTAATATCTGTTCATTTTAACAATTCTGTGGTTTTATGTAAAACATTATTCCCTTTTAAAAATGTTATTAGTATTTTACTATATTTTTTTATTATCACATTTATTATAATTAATTAATTTATTATTATTATTATTATTATTATTATTATTATTATTATTATTATTATTTATTTTTTGAAAATGACTAACTTCAATATGTATTTATTTTTATCGATTTAGTGGTATTTATATTGAGTATTATTCCCTTTTTAGTTATTATTATTATTTTATTAGACTTATAGTTATGATTATATTATCACTATTATTGTTGTTATTATTATTATAATTATTTTATGTATTTTCCTAAAATTATTACTAATATGGTTATTTTGTTATATTCCCTTATATCTTATATAAGTGGTCTGTTTAATTTTTCCACTTTATAATGTAAATAAATTCTGTGTATATTATTTAATTATATATTTTTTTAATTATATATTTATTTATTCATTTATTTGTTCAATTATGTATTTGTTTGTTTGTTTGTTGATCTTGATGTCTTTGTGTGGGTATATTTACATACATACATACATATATAAATATAATCATATCCATCCAAACCTTCTCTGAACCTGTGTTTCATTGAAGCTGTTGGATTAATGTTTGAGCTAACATAGTTTACCCCTACGGCCCTCGTGTGGGTATTTTATAAAACAAGAGAGGCCAATGTACCGACTGAAATGAAAGTTTAATGAACTCATTCTGATTCTATCCAAACTCCAAACTTGATCCCTAAAAGGGGAAAAATACATGAAAACAGCCATAAACTGAAAACTTAACGAGGTAGAAGAAGCTCAGTAGGGCTCAAAGATATTAAATAAAAGTGATACTACAAATATAATGATTGTTTAAGGGTGATTCCCAGATGCTGTCTTTCTTAACAAATGCCTCTTTGTTTAGATTTTCTCTAAAAAGTAAAATATAATAAAAGTAAGTTTTTTTTTTAGAATATGTTAAAAAGACAACTGAACAAAATAATTTAATATCCAGGAGGCACAGCACATATCAGTCTGCATGCACAGGGGTCTCTGATGATGATACCCAACAGACTTTTACTGCAGATGTAGTTTGGAGAATTAAAAGTGGCAGATTTTGTTTCCATCAAATCAACTGTCAGCATGACGGGTTTTGGGTCATGTGACTGACTTTGCAGAGATAACAGACATATTATCAGTGCAGGTCATCGTTATCCAACTGGACTGGTTCTGATTCTTGATTCTCCTCTTTAATTTAGTTTTAGTGATAGTCCTTTGCCTAAAATATCATTTCAGTTTTAGTCATAATTTAGTCATCTGAAACGTTTTAATTTTAGTCTAGTTTTAGTTGATGAAATTTCACAACATTTTAGTCGATGAAATCTCCTGTAAAGGGTAAGGCATTTTTTTATGTTTCCCTGAATTTCTGAAGTCATGTTTTACACTTGGATAAAATCAAACATCTAATAACCCTTTATTGAATGTTAGTAAAGTCTGAATGTATATGTGTTGTCCTTCATGCTTAAATCCAGTTTTGAATCTAAACGTTTTCCACCATCAAGGCATAAAAGTACTCAAATGTGTCATTTTTATAGTCTATAAATGCTCAGTTAGCATGATTAAGATTGTTTTTGATACTTCAATGTGGTTTAAAGTGCAATAAACTCACTCAGAGATGTTTAGGGTGATAATTAGCTGATTTATGACCGAAGAAGAAAACTGATAAACGGGGATTCAAGGTTTTTGCCTGACAGTGAAGGCATCATCTCTGGAATCTGCTTGTGTGGTGAATTTTTCAGCCCCTCTTTATTTCTGCCTTAATGAGATGGAAAACCAGCTCCTGTGTATTTATAGTGTCAGATAACTTGAAATCTGAGCTCGGCACTGACTGATTTGTTTTGCAGTGTGTGTTTGTGTGTGTTGGGGTGTATTCGTGTGTGTGTGTTTGTGTGTTGTTGTGTGTTGGCAGCAGACTTGCTGCAGCAGCACATTCTGCTGGAGGGTTTCCTCCCCGCGTAAGGCATTGCAGTGTTAATTCCCCGAGGAGATTCGGTTTTGAGCACCTGTAAAGGAGCTTATCGCGGGCGTCAGGGGCGACATCTGACCCTCCACGAAGCTCCAAACTTAGATCTGTCACCGCTCAGCTGCTCATCAACGAGTTTGATACTCACATTTCATGGAGACGATCGGGTATTTAAACTCCGGGCGGATGATGGCATCGTTTATTCTCAACAAGTTTCTCTTCTGTTTTTTCCTAACAGGCTGTGAAGAGAAGAAACCGCCAACATGTCTGAGTGAGTGTTCATTCTGCTGCTTTGAGCCTCTCATGCATGAAATAATGAGCTGTGATGTGGATTTTGACTTATAGGGGCATGCACCTGAGGGCCAGGGGGCCATAAAGGGCCCATGAGTGACAGGGGCCCCTCAAAATATCATAGCACCAGTTTATTAACTTTTTGCCACTGGTCTTTAAAGATCTCTTTTCTCTCACATGCAAAAAATGCCTTATTTTCAGAACTGAAATGCAAAAAAAAGTTATAATCAGGCATTTTTGCACGGGTTAACTCCCATAAAAATTGTTAAAAAAAAAAAAACTCTCAAGCATATATTAAAATATATTAGCTTTGTTAATCCATTTTGCTGTACCAAGTAACAAATGAAAATATTTAAGACTTTAAAAACAGGTTGTCGATCAAGATGAATGTTTAATCTGCAGAAGTGTTGAATCTTTTAAAAAGTTAAAAGATCAGAATGGTATGAGGATAAATAAAAAACATTTAAACCAGCAGAAAGTGACTAAAAACTTTAATTCCCCATTTATTCTTTAATTTCAGCTAAAGAGTCTGTTCCTCTATTCTTCTGTGCTCACAGCTTATTATGTTTTTAAACTTAATAACTTGGCTGAAATAATTATGATTTTATCACTTTGCTTGATTTGAGAGACTGTGCAGAGCTGGTTCAGGATGGGGCCCAATCTGATACCTTTCCATGGGGCCCAAAAGCTCTAGCAGCGCCCCTGCAGAGGGCCACATCATATAAGAGGGGGCCAGTTGAGTGTGGACATAAACTAATGCTGAGGTCAGACTTAAGGATTTCAGTCAGACGAATAAAAACATCCATCACAGCATCATAAGCAGAGTATGGCGTCTGGGCTGTGACCTCTCACCCCTCACAGCCCCCAGGTGCATGCTGGGAGGGAGACATTGAAGAAATGGAGTAGGCTACTTTGTCCCCCACTGGTCTGACCTCAGCGTTGGTACATTCTACCTGGTTTCAGACCGATCAGGACAGACTTAAAGGCCACATCATCCTTTCAGACACTTCACATGTTTGTCTCTGATTCTTTCAGTAAGAAGATGACCTCGAGCCGCAAGCATCATCTGAAGGTACGAGTCTTTCTCTGACTTGGTTTTGATGATGAACGAAGAAAGTTGAGCTGCTGGTTAATGAGTACAATCTTCATTTGTTAAAACTTCATAATAGGGGTGAATTAAAATTGATTATTGAAAAGTTTACCCCTGATCAGTGATTCTCATCGGCTGAGTCACGGACCCTATTTCAGTGGACTGTGCAAAAAAAAAAAGTTAGGGAAAAGATCTTTAGTCAATCATTCAAACTTTATTTATATATCATTTTTCATACAAAGATGCAGCACAAAGTCTTTACAAACAGACAGATAAATTAAAAGAAGATGAAAGAAAGTATGACCCAAACCCACCCACCCCGCACCCATACACAGAATCAGCAGAATGCATCATAAATGAAAGAAAATAAGTAAACACTGGAGGTTTGGTTTAAGTGTAAAATTAAATACAATAATAAATAAAATAAAAATAAATTGAAATGAAGTAAAAAATAAAAAATAATAAAAGGGTGCTGTAATAAAAATAAAAACACTAAAAGATAATTCAGATAAAAGCCAGACTGAAACGGTAGTTTGTCTTTTAGAGTTTGTTTAGAAGAGAATTTTTAATAGAAAGTTGTTTGTTAGATATTCAAGAGGCAGATACTCAGCTAAAGCTAAATGTTTATAAGACTTCTTAAAAACAACTTCTCAGTAGATGGGCTTTTTTATTTCACATTTGTGCTTGAAAGCCCTGCTGAGTAAAAACAGGCTTTTTGATTTTGTTTTTATTTTTGTACCCATTCCTCCTACTCCTGATGCTCTTCTATGATGTAGTTTCTCTTTATTGTATGGTCAGCTTTTATATTTTACATTACACTGTGGTTTTTAGTTCCCGGATTTAACTTGTCCTTTCTGGGTAGTTTTGCTGTTATTTCTTCATAATAAGCCAGTTTTATCTGATTACCAAGATCCTGATAAATTAACTTTATATCAAAAACAATCAAACAATGTTCTTTATTTAAAATAAAGACCAGAGAACACCCATCATCAACTAACCATCCGTATCTAAATGATATAAATGCATATAAACCTGCTCACTCAGGTCTTTGTTTGATGAAGCTCTTATCTTTAATAAATACAGATATGGTCATACTCGGCCCTGTGTCATTCGCTCTTTTAGTTGATTTTCTTTTTTAGATATGAGAAATGCAATTTTTTTTTAGCAGTTTCTGGCTTTAGAGAGGCCAACGTGGTCTCTGGTGTATTCTGGTGATCCATCTTCACTGATTCAGAGCGTAGACAGCTGATGCTGGTGTAAAAGTCTGCAGCGCCCCCTGCTGGACGAGTCCATCAAACACACAGTGGCTCAAGGTGTTAGATGTGGTTAACAAGAAGGAGCAAAAAGCCCATCAGGCTCCTAAAACTGTAATTTATTTAACTTTATTTAATAAACAGATGAGATAGATAGACAGATAGATAGATAGATAGATTGGTTCGAGGCGGGGAACACCCTGAACCAGTCACAAGCCAATCACAGGGCCACATAAAGAGACAGACAATCATTCACACTCACACTCATGCCTAAGGGCGATTTAGAGTCATAAATCAAACTAGTGATCATGTTTTTGGTCCATGGGAGGAAGCTGGAGTGCCTGGAGAGAACCCATGCATGCACAGGAGAACATGCAAACTCCACACAGAAAGGCCCAGACTGATGGGGATCGAACCAGCTGTGAGGCACGTGCACTGCCTTCTGCACCACCGTACTTCAGAGCAGAAAATATTAACACTTAAAAAAAAAGTAAAAATAAAACAGAGAGATTCGATAATCTGTTTTCAGTCTTTTAATTAAGAAGACAGAGCAGAAGGTAAACCTCCTCAGTTTGTCAACCAGTTAATGTTGATCAGAACACAACCAAACTTAGTTAGTTATGCAGAGGTTAAATCCAGATATCCAAAAACGTTTTACTCTGAAGAAAAGCCTTGAACTTGTCAGTTTTATTTTGAAAGTACCTCTCGATGTCAGCTTTATCTCAGTGGACATGGAGCTCAAACAAGCTGTGGTCAGGTTTTTCTTCTTGTCTGACCTCTGTCTGGATTCTCCCTGCAGAGTTTGATGCTTCAGATTGCGGCGAACTGGATCGTGCAGGAGAAAAAGGACATCGCCGCCGCCAAAGAGGCCTACATGGCCGAGCACTGCCCACAGCCCAGCCTGAGCGGAGACCAGGCCGCCCTCATGGTGAGACATCAAGAGTTAACGCTCAGTCAGGAAAGGGTTAACCAGCTGACTGAGAGACATGAGCCAAGGTCACCCAGGCCCTGAAGGTCAACTGTTTGAAGGCATTAAAATGATTTTACTTCACTCAAATGTTTTTGTCAAAATGATAAAATGTGTCATGAAATGTGAAACAGTTGAAGAAGTTTTTTAACATTTAATGAAACAGAAAGCAGCAGTTCAAGAGCCAGATTTTTTTTTTAATTCGGGGAACGTTGTTGTCAAATTTTGTGTTTCACAAATAGTTTTTTGTTTGATAAAGTATTCTGAAAATTAAAAGAAAAGTTGATGATTGGCATTTAACAGTATTTTATGTTTCTCATGATGTTCACTTATCCCACAGTTCCTCTGTTCTTAGTATTCTAAGCATTTTACTTTTTTTTTACTTATTTTATTTCGTTTTATTTTTATTTTAGAAACGTCTTGTAGGGATTTTGAATTTCATGTTTCTAAATTTCTAGTTTTCGTGTGTTTTAAAAAGAAGGATTTGGAATTTTGCTAAATTATTTTATATTTCATCAAATGTTTTTTTTCCAAATCAGGCAGCATTTCTGTCTTTTTTATGTGTTTTGGAGAACATTTTTGAGTTTTAAAGACATTTTTGCGCATTTCTTTCTGTTTCACTTTTTATTTTTGATGTTTTTTTTACTGTTTTTGTCATTTATGTCTTGCAGTTATTTTAAAAGTTATGTTAAGTTTAAACAATTCATAATTTATGTCAGTGACTCAGAGTTGATGTTACCTGCAGTGCAGTGTTAACGAGAGAGTTAAACTACTGATATTCTTCTTTTTGACATGCAGATGTTTAACGAGCATGATCAGAGTTTCAATAATGTTTATGTGTCTTCAGGAAACCTGCAGAAAGCTGCACGCCCTCATCGACAAAGTGGATGAGGAAAGGTACGACTCGGAGGCCAAAGTCGCCAAAGCTGACAAAGAGGTACGAGTCCTGCTGATCCAATCACAGATCCCAGTGTAAACATTTATGCTAACAGCTCAGCGCAAACGTGCTAACAGTTTGACAACACCGGGCCAGGAGATGGTCAGAAGTCAATGTAAAACATTTTTCCTCAAACTTTGAACTGAAATCCACTCTGACTCAAGGATAAGCTGGTTAAAGTTTAGACAACAAAGGTCAAACCTCAAGGTCATCAAGCTCCACATACAAACCATGGATCCCTTCACACTAGCTTGCAAATCGCATGAAGCCACCTAAAGCTTTCAAAAACATCCTCCTCCACATGAAAATACAAAAAAAGTGCACTCATTAATGATTTTTGTAACCACGTAAAGACGTCTGTGACACTCAAGATTTTTGCAGTTTTTGTGCAACAGAGACCTCATATTCAACTCTTTTCCAATCACACATCTGACCAGTGTTATGATTTAATCTGTGATCATGTTAACTGATGTTTGTGTGCAAATATTTCTTTGTATGGATTTCAGTCTAAATCTAAATCTCTCAGATTTGGGGTCAAACGTTGACAAGGACTTTGCACAGAAGCATTAATTATTTTAAGCCAGCTCACGTATTCATGTTGTTAGATCAGGTTTGATCAGATTTCTGACTTTTAGGACTAGATTCTAGATCAGTGGGACAGAATGGTCATGTGTGCTTTGCTGTGTTGAGATTACCAGAGCACACCACACACAATACGATCCAAACTGTTTTTTCAAAGGAGAAAGAATTCATGAATTTAACAATAAAATTATGGGTAAAATCAACTTTAATGATCAGTAAATACTCTAAAATTCGAGAGTTTAAAGTTTAAAATTCCAACCTTTTGGTATTTGGAACAAAATTAATGAGGTTCTAGTTCATACGCTGAAAACGTTCAGATCTAGGTGAGAACAATTTCAAGACAAAGAAACTTATTCTAATCCACAATTTCCTAACATGCCTGGATTAAGATCTTATTTGAAGATATAAAAACTAAAAATTAGGCCTGAGTTGCAGGTAATAATAGGTAAAATAATTTCCAATAAGACAAGATAAATTTAACTTGAGCAGATATTAAACATTAATTTAAGACCCTCACTGAGTCAAACTTTCTTTGTTTCATTGGCAGATATTTTCTGACCATTACAAGCAATTTAATGCCTTATTTTTGCCTTTCATTCCTGAAAGTAAGACATTTATCTCAACTTGTTTTGGATATTTTTGGCTTGAAAATAGACAAACACACTTGCCTAGATCTGAGTTTTTTAAGGATAAAACATCGATCAACTGGTTCAAAATGCAGCAGCTAGACTTTTAACTGGTTTTAACAGACGGCATCACATCACCCCTATCCTTGCTTCTCTCCACTGGCTTCCTGTCCATGTTTTTAATTGATTTTAAGATTTTACTAATCACTTTTAAAGCCCTTACTGGTCTGGCTCCAACCTACATCTCTGAATTATTAACCCCTTATGAGCCAGCCCATAGCCTCAGATCATCTTTTAAATTGCATCTTAAAACACACTTTTTTAGACTTGCTTTTACATGATCCTTTTATTGCTCACATATTTGTTTATCGTCCATGTTGGCTATTTATTTTATCTACATAGTTATTTTACAATTACCCATTTAACTATTTTAAACTCTCCTGTTCTTACTCTCCTCTGCAATTTCTCATCGTTTTAGTCCTGTTTTTACCATCTTTTCTTGTTTTAATATACTCCCTTTATATCACTTTTATTCTTTTATTTTATGTATTTATATATCTTTTCTCTTTTACCCGTCCTCTATCTGCCCTCTTCTTTTCTATCTTCCTGATGTGATGTCGTCAACTATCAACTGTCATAAATTTAACTATCTATAAATATATGATCTATTTATTGTCTTGTTGTCTCCTTGTAATTGTACATGAAACGAAATGCCTTCTTCATCAATGTTCTTCTCAATTACTTCAGCTGTTTCCAGCTCACCAGTTCGCTATTTTCCTTCCTTTTGTTGCTTTAGTTAACATGACCCTCTGTGCTTTTTCCTCTGACTCTTTTGGTCTCTGTTTGACCTGATTGTTGATTTTATTGTACCCAGAATACTGGGTTCTATCTGTTAAAGCACTTTGTAAACATCTTTTTTTAAAGGTGCTATATAAATAAAGTTGTTATTATTATTATTATTATTATTATTATTATTATTATCCAGTTCACCTTTTAACATCTCCATCCCACTCCCCCAGATTGAAGACCTGAAGATCAAGGTGGTCGACCTGGCCGGCGTGAAGAAACCCGCCCTGAAGAAGGTGCGTATGTCCGCCGACGCCATGCTGAAGGCTCTGCTGGGCTCCAAACACACGGTCAACATGGACCTGAGGGCCAACCTGAAGCAGGTGAAGAAGGAGGTCAAAGAGGAGGTGAGTGTTCGCAGACTCAGAGGCTCACAGGCTCAACACCAGCGAGCACCACGTCTGACTAACTGTTTGTGTCTCTGTGCAGCCGGCGGAGGCGGTGGGCGACTGGCGTAAGAACATCGAGGACAAAGCTGACAGGAAGAAGATGTTCGAGACGTCCTAAGGACGACATCCCCACTCTTTTCCCCGCTCTGAGCTGTAGCACTTTTTATGGAATTTATGGATTTTTGCATTCAAAAATTTTGTTTCATTAAACGTGTCCGCTTCAGCTCGACCTGTTACTGTATATTTGTAAAGCGAGTGGTTTAGACGATGAACTCCGTAGGTCTTTAGTCCTGTCCTGCTACCTCCTGTCCCCCTCATGTTCACTTTTGACGACTTCCTGCTCCTCCTGTTGTTGAATAAATGTTTTGTTTCCTACTTTTCTGTCCTGAAGTATTCTGTCCTTGACTCATTGATGTTCCACATGCAGACGAAGCGCATGACACTGAAATAATCCCAAAAGTTTAACTCACAGTTTGTTTGTTTCTGTCAGACGTTAAAGAAAAACACCCTCCAACAGAATTCATCTTCTGATCACCTCAAAAATATTTACCAAATTCTTGGAGCACAGTGATATTTGTTTGATATGTTAAGCAATAGTTGGACTTGTCCTTTGACTTTTAATGATTTCAGTTCATATTTTTGACAATTCGGTTTTGTTTGAGGGTGTTTTGGATCTTTAACGCAGTCGTGTTGTGCTCTTTGTGCTGCTGTGCATGTCAGTGAGAAAAGAGACGAATATTTTTAATCCACTCTGAGCGTCCAGGGAGCTGTGAAAAGTGAATGTCTAACCGCTGAAAAAAAGAAAATAGGATCTGAAAATTTGTGCTGCCACAAATCAGGCATACAGAAAAATATTTGAGCTTTATTTAAGAAAAGCAAATTAAATATTCTAAAGTGACTAACTTCTGTTTACTAACCATAGGTGCTCGAATTTATCTGCAAAGCTAAAATGAAGACTACTGAATCATTAGAAAATACAATTTAAAGCAGATGCATGACTAATTCTCAATATTTAAGATTTTAAACCAGCTTTCTTTAGAAATAATTCAAGTTTAAATCCAAACATTCTTATTCTCATAACTTTTAAACTAACAAAGCCTTTAACTGACTCACTTTACACTAATTGACCCCGTAATTAAGCAACTACTTTGTGCATGTGACAACCATCAGGCTTTAAAAGTCAAAAGCACATTAAATGTAATAATGGAGTGTAATGTGTACTGTTTAACTGATCAATATTTAACTGAATTATATATAAATTTGTGGTTTTATATTTAAATAATCCTTATTTCTTAACACCTAACTGGAACTCCACAAAGTACCAATTTAGACAAAATATACACACCTTTAGTAACAGCACGATAACACATATAATCGTATTTAAGGGTTGATTTAGATTACAATATCAGTGCTAATGCTTTTGAGTATATAAAAGCAGTCAACTTCCACAGTATCTTATATTTCAGGGCTTTTTTTAAACATTTATTGGTTAGAAATGAGACAGTTGCTAATGCTATAAGGTGCTATCTAATGTAAATTTATAAAATACTTTACACAGAAATGATTTTTGGATCTACTCAGACAGTAAAAGTACAAAACAAAATCTCCTAAATTACAGTCAGTTGTGTAAACCCTTCATTTTTACAGGTTATTATAGAAATGTCAATAATTTAACTTAATGAGTATTTTTGATATCTAATGCTCAGATTTTTATATTAATTAATATTTTCATATTTATCAACACTGACCTTTAGATCTGTCAGTATGGCATGAACATGTTGTTCCTCGTCTGACCACACGAGGTCAGCAGAGGACTTTGTGTAACCAGAACTCTTCGCTTTAAAGAGAAGAAGCACTGACACAGTTCATCTATCTTTCTGAAAATACTGATACAAACTGTAAGAGTCAAAAAGATTTACCTGATGCTGTAAATGATTAATTATAAACTGTGATTTAGAATTTAACTAAACCTAAACATAGTTAATTGAGGGCAGCGTAGCAGGTAGTGCGCGTGCCTCACAGCAGGGAGGCTGCTGGTTCGATCCCTGCGTCGGTCAGGGCTGTGTGGAGTTTGTATATTCTCCCCGTACGTGCGTGGGTTCTTTCCAGTTGATTGGTGACTCCAAATTGCCTTTAGGTATGAGTGTGAGCGTGAATGGTTGTTTGTCTCTCTATGTGGCCCTGTGATTGGCTTGTGACTGGTTTAGGCTCCTTCATCTACACTGCTTATCTCTTCTGGGGTCAAGGGGGGTGGAGCCTATTCCAGCTGACCTTGGGTAAACTGGTTGCCAGCTAATCACAGGGCCACATAGAGAGACAACCACTCACTCATGCTTCAGGGCCATTCAGAGTCAGAAATCAACCAAATGAGGAAGTGTTTGGTCTGTGGGAGGAAGCTGGAGTGCCAGAGAGAACCCACGCATGCACAGGGAGAACATGCCTGACCAACACGGGGGTCGAACCTCCTCACTGTGATGCACGTGCACTACCTGCTGCACTACTATGCCGTCCAATCTGGGGAAAATATGGGATATATTTTAAAGCTTTAACTCAATATTTTAGCAAATGTTGAATTTGTTTCTCCACCAAATTAATCTTTTTTATCTTAAATTAAGTTTAAAATTCATTATTAAGGATTAAAGTACCCACAATTCTTGCATCATCACTGGGTTATACCACTGTTTACAGATCAATTATTTAATATTTTTTGCTTTGAAATCCGTTTTTAATATTTAATGTGATTATTCATGAACGTTTGGACTTTTCTCTCTAATAGAAGTCAAAGAAATGATTTAATTATTTGATTTCAGGACTTGTAGGTTGTCTAAAAGGACCTCCCTGAAAGATTAAAAAAAATCATATAAAGGTTTTTTTATTTTCAGGGGAAAACACTTTTATTTTCTTTTTTGGATTCTTCAGTCTCATTCTCTTCCCTGGAGGATTCTTTTGTGGCTTTCGTGGTCATTTTGGGTTTATTTTTGGTTTATTTGTGATTGGACCAAAGTGGTTTCATACGTCTGGATTATGAAGTCATATTTCCAGCTTCAATAATGGGAGGATCAGGTTTTAAAACAGCTGTTGGAGAAAACCATGTCCTAAAAAAATGTTTGATTAATCATGTCTGCAGCCCTGACCCCATTTTGCTGTTGTACATCCATTTATAAATCATATTTAAAGATCACAGAGAGAGAGAAAAGTTGTATTATTCCAGACTGTGACTCTGTTATAAAAGTCGTTCTTTGTAGCTGAATTTCTTACCATAGCTGCAAACATTTTCAGTCCCATAACTGACCTGAGCTGGGCATCTTTGGTCAAACAGACGGTGAGTGAGGTCCCTTAAGTGTCTTCTATATTTATGTTTTATTAAATATTTCCAGTAGCTTGTTAAATTAACAGAACAGAGTTTTAAACCAACGCTTTTCCCTGTTTTGAGTTTTCAGGTCGTGTCACAGGCTGGAATGAGCCACAGAGCATGAATAGGAACACCATGAATCAGGTAAAGACTTTCATTTTCTGATATTCGAGTGTTTTTATCAAATATTTATCTTTATGAGCTCTCAATATGTGGACTAGAAACACTAAAGAAATAGTTTTGTCGGGTTGTGTATGAGCTTGTTGCATGAACAGTGCAACTAAGGGTAGCCCAAACATAAGACACAAACACATTATTTTGGAAGAAAATTAATTAAAAATATTAAAATATCTTTCCATGCAGCAAGTAAATTTTACTTGATAAGAAATCTTAAAATAAAAATTTTAAATCTAGAAATAACTTGTTCGAGCTAAGTATCCAAAAAGATTAAAATAAGCTGAAATGCTGATTTTTACATCAAAATACTTGAAATCAAACTCAATACTGCCCAATAATGAGTGAAAAATACTAAATATAAGCAAATAATTCATTAAAAAATATATATTTTCTCTTTTGTAGCAAATCAAGTTTTAAAAAGAATTAAAACATTACTAACTTAAGTTAAGATTACTCAGTACTTTATCTATAAATAAACCTAAATCCAGATTAAAACTAAACCAAAACCCTAAATCCAGACGTTATTCTAAGATTATTCATCTTGACTGACTCTACTGAAATTACTGCATGTATGATTATACATACAGCATGTGCACTTGTTCAACTCTTTGTTAATGCACCCAGCCTATCAGCAAATCACATGGCAGCAGCTTAGTGCATGTAAGCAGGGTTGCAGAGTTGTTGGTGCTGGACGATGATCTGCTGGGACTTCCACTTAAAACCATCTCGAGGGTTTGCAGAGAATGGTCTGAGAAAGAGGGAATGTCCAATGGGAATGGCCAAAGTGGTTAGAATGGTAGAAAGTCAACAGTAACTCAAATAACCATCAAAGTCTGAAGAAGACCAAGATGCAACATGTCCGATCTTCAGCAGCAGAAGACCACACAGGGTGCCACTCCTGTCCGCTAAGAACAGGAAACTGGTGCAAAGCTGGAGTTTAGAAGATTGTAAAAGTGTCTCCTGGTCTGATGAGTCTGGATTTCTGCTCCACATTCAGATGGTAGGCTCAGAATTTGGTGAACATCATGCAGGCATGAATCCATCCTGCCTTGGATCAGCGGTTGAGGCTGCTGCTGGTGGTGTGATGGTGTGGGAGAATTTTTCTTGGGCCCCTTAACTGAGCACGAGTCTATCTTCAGATGGATACTTCAACTAGCTCCAGGTCTCAAAGCTCAGATCATCTCAAACTAGTTTCTTCAACATGACAATCAGTCACTGTGCTCCAGAGACCTCCACAGTCACCAGATCTCAATCCAATGGAGCACCTTTGGGATGTGGTGGAGCAGGAGATTCTCATCATGGATGTGCAGCTGACAAAATCTGCTGCAGCTGAGATGCTGTCATGAGGATTTGGACCAACATCTCAGAGGGATGTCTCCAGCTCCATGAGTTAATTCAGCTGAAGGCAACCTGAGGTCCAAGATGTACCTAATAAAGAGGCCAGGTCTATTAACAAGGACAGATATTTTCACAGCCTCTGATATTATTGTGCAGCCCTTGTTAATTTTCTTTAGGAAAGAATATGTTTTTTCTTTTATGAGTTGTTAAAAATAAAATTTAGTCCACTGGAGGACAGAAGAAGAGCTCGCCCTTGCTCCAGATCAAACCTCGGAGAGCTGGTGAATCATGTCGACACCAAAAGGAAAATAAAAGATTCTTGTTTTACTCTGCAAAAACTCAGATCTTAGCAAGTTCATTTGTCTAATCTCAAGTCAAAAATACCCACAATACTTACTAAAATTTCAAATTCATTTGAGGAGTCCAGATGGATATCTTATTACAAGGAATGAGAAACAAAAATAAAGCACTGGATACCTTAAAATCATCAGAAAACATCTGCAAATGAAACAAGCAAAATTTACTCTTAAAATCAGGTAAAGAAACCACTTTAGATTGCACATCTTTCCAAGACATCGTACAAGTAAAATTTGTCTTGCCACATTGGCAGATATTTTAACTCATTCCAATGATTCATTTATTTATTTTTTGTCGTTAAGGTCTGAAATAAGACGTGCAGCTGGACCTGTCAGACAGTTTTGGCTCACAGTAAGAGTTGTGAGATTTTTAGAAGTGACACTGGATGAATAAACTTCCTTAGATTTGAGTTTTAGCGGTGTACTCCAGAGGAAGGCTCAGGGAATCTCCCTGCAGTGTCACGGGTCGAGACTAATCACACTGTAGTCCAACAATGTCCTCCAGTCTCCTCCTGTCCCCCTCTAAGGACTGCTGACCACTTCAGACTGACCACAGTCGTCACAAATGGAGAATTTACGAGGAGAGCGGTCAGAGGATGAAGGTATTTCAGGAGCTGAGTTCCTCATGGCCATAAAGAGGAACGTCCAGGGCCAGTCCAAGCAGATAAATACCCCCGCTGATTTCCCTTATTTCAGTCTTTGACTCCCTCTCTGTCTCCCTGTCCCCGTGTCCGTCTCTGCGCCCTCCTCTTCGTCACTCTGTGGGTGAGAAACTTTTTCACTTTGGGGGGTTTTGTGGCTGATGTGGAGTGATGCTAAGAGCCGGCAGACCTTAAAAACGGCTTGTTTGGAGGGAATGAAAGTGATCGTTGTTCATTTTAAAAATCAGTATTTTACAGAAACCTGAGCTGATTGTTCTCAAAAACTGCCTCACTAAGATTCGTCTGCTCCTCATTTAAAGAGAGTTTTGTCTAAAATATTGAAAAGTTTTTGTTTTGTGCATGACGTTACTAGAGGCTAGCATTTGTTATATCATACTTCTTGAGCTATAAAAGTTTATTTTATTTGTGAAAATAAAATAAGTTAAATTAGTTAAAAGTCTTTCAAATTTTGGGACATGAGTGTCCACTTTTTGATTTTTTATGGTTTGATTTTTGTGAATTTCATTTTTAAGTTAAGAAAAACTCATTTTAAATAATTCAATATTGGATTAAACTTGCTTAATTAAGGGCACAAGTGTGCAGGGACTTTCTTCTTTAATATCATTTTTCATATTGCAAGCTTGGAATTTTTTGGGTTAACAACAAGTCAAGATACTGAAGTAACATAAATTAATTCATCTAAACTGAAAGATTCATAATTTCTGAAGTTTTCTTTTCATGTTCTTTTAAATTATTTCACACTATTCCACCTGATATCAATAAACTTAGTGAGGATTCTCTCCAACTTAACAAAAACAATTCAAGAAAGTCATAGAAAATTATTCAAAATCAGCTACAAACATCCATACTTTGGGCGTATATGGATCAAAACAAAAATGAAATATCATGGTGCCATAAAAACATTCATATTTTGCATTTCTATGTCCGCAGAAACTGTTTTGTTGATTTGTTTTGATAATTTGTGTTTTTGCGATGTATAATGTTTTAACAAAGTGAGAATTTCTTTTTAAACTTTATTAAAATTATTTGCTGAGGTTGCTCAGAATTATTTAATTATTTTCATTCACTTTCATATTTTGAGATGCAGGTGATCTGAAACCTCTTTTAACATTTAAGCTCCGCGTTTGTTGCCTTTTTGCACCCTAACACTTTTGAATGCCAATGATTTTCTCAAACAAGATCTTACAAAACGCTTCAGCCGACATGGAAACAAAAAGTGAATAAAAAGCCCCTGAAAAGTGATTTTCCAAAATGTAAATTAGATCTTCAGACTGAAGTGAAACTCTGATCTAAAAGCTCCTCTAAGTGTTCCTGACGTCCTCTGACTAATAATTGTTTTAAATTTCCAATAATAACTCATATGTAGATATTTATTTGATGATTTTCTAACATTATTCTGCATGAATCTCTTGCTCCCCCGGGTGTTCTCGTCCTGTCTGATGTCTCTGCTGGTGTATCAGATTACGTTTAGGTGCAAAATAGCCTCAGTATCAGATTACAGGAGACAGCTGATCCCCTCAGTGATCACTGATGCTGCAGAAACTGTGAGCATCTCTCTGACATCAATCTGAAAAACAGAAGTGAAGTTTATCAGTTATTCAAACAAAATAAGATGTAAAAAAAACCTTTTAATTATGCTCGAAGTTTAAATCTGCAGACTTCTGTCTGTTCACCCAGAATGATTTTAAAACAACAGCCAAATGATCAATTATTACTCGGGACGACCATCACAGAGACGGTCCTGTTTAGGGGTGTGTCAGCAGAGATATGACGATATGACACATAAAAATACAGGAGTGACGATATGATACATCACAGCAAACTGCTATACTATAAACAGGATAACTATGATTTTATAGGCCTGGTTATACTTGACTTTTGTCCCAGAGACAATAATAATATTAAATGTGACAGAGATTATAAATAATTATGTATCTTTAAAATAGGAGGTTGGAAATGTGTGTCTGCTTGTTTCTGTATTCATATTTACTTTTATACATGTAACATGGTGTATGTATGGGAAAGTTTATGGACATGTGTTTATATGTACATATGTGTATATTTATAGATAAATGTGTGCATTTGAACTGTTTGTGTGAACACTTGCACAGATATGGACATACGACCTGCACAAAACTGCTACTTTATTATTATTATTCTTTATTTTTATTTTTTTTATCATTAACTTCTCTACACAAATGTGAATACTTAAAAAAAAAAAAAATAATAATAATAATAATAATAATAATAATAATAATAATAATAATAATTTATTATATATTTAATTATTATTATTATTGCTTTATTATTATTATTTTTACCATTAACTTCTCCACATAATTGTGAATCTTGGCAGAGTTCAGTCCATGTAGGGCTTCAATTACAAAATCAGATTCAGACTCAGGCCCGATGAAGCCTGTGCAGCAGTGCCAAACTGATGGTTGTATGGTTTTGTGCAGGAAACAGACATCTATTTTTACAGCCTTAACAAACATCTTCACAGCCTGGTTCAAAACTTTGGCTTCTGGTTGAGGATGGTTAGAGGACATGACTGTGCAGTGTCCCCATTGGTCGATGGCCTTAAGTCCTGCTTCAGTTGCTCTGCGTGTGTGAGTAGGTTGATCTGAGGTTCAGTTGACACGGCACGTTCGATTAGCTGCACCTTAGCAAAGTTACAGACCTCCTATAATCAAGCTGACGTCACAGGCTTCATCCAGATCTCTCGACAGTTAAATGAACAAAGACGTTGTCTTCTTCTGTCCCCTTCTCCTTTTTTCACATTAACAGTAACATCAGATCATTTTAAAACTTTAAAGCTAACCACCCTGCATTTTTCATTTATTGATTTCAAACAGAATTTAAGAAACACTTGTTCCCCTTTTTTTTAACATTGATTCAAATCCACTAATTTTAGAGATCGATGTCCAAAATATGACCAAATGTTACTCAACATGATTTATACTTTAACAACAAAATAAATAAAAATCATTTAGTTTAACTGGAATAAAAAAACATTTAAAAAATGAGGCTTTACAACAAAAACGTTTTTTTTAGTCAGAAAAACTTCAAAAATTTTGATAAAATGTACAAAAAGCATCCAAGTTTCAGCTTTTGACCTGTGGGTGATGCATAATTATCTCGTAATTTATCAGACACATCAACATATAATTTCAATGATCTTTTTTTCCTTTTTCATACTTCACTTCAAAAATAAAAATTGATCTTTATATTAAAAATCAGAATAAAAATCACTGAGATTTGATGTGATGATGTGATATGAGAGCAATGTTTTATAATGTCTGTGTAGTATTTTCAGTATTGTTATTTTACCTTCTTTGTCTCATAAAATGTAAATTAAATCTTTATAGATTTGTTGATTATTGTCAGACTGTAAAAGATTATTCTTCTTTCTGCTCCTTTTTGCTTTATTTAATTAATAAATGAAATTCACATTAAAAAAACCTGAGAATTAACACCAAAACAAACAAAAGTAAAATTGAAGTGATTGTGCAATTATGTTCCTCCCTCGCTGCCCCTCATAAAGAAATCACCATAAATGTCACCGTTGACCTTCGACCCTGAGCCAGGATTAGCACTGACCTGGTTGCTTCAGGTCAAAGGTCGACAACACGCTCACTGAATCCTGATGTTTCTATTTTTAAGACAAAGAAACCACCATAAGAGTCTCTGAGACATGCAGAGGGCCCCCCGAGGGCCCCAGACCTCAGGTTGACAAACACTTAAGAGTTTGACAGTTTTGTATCGTGGCTGTTGATTAAGTAATAAACACCTGCTTTAACGAGTCTGCCGAAAACTTTGATGACTTTTATTGTGCTTCACGTGTTTTAAGGCTCTGAAAAGGGAAGAGAAAAGTATTATTATTAGATTAGATTAGATTAGATTAGATAGATTAACTTTATTGATCTCCCTGGAAAACTCCCTCAGGGAAATTAGGAGCTTTTAAATATTACTTTTATTTTTTATTATTTATTTTATCATTATTTATTTTTATTACAGCATATTGCAGTTTTCTGCCGGTGATGCTGTTTCAGTAGTTTTATGGTAATATCAGTATTTCAAAGTCAATGATTAGAAAAAATGTGGGACATTTGTTTTGTATTGCAGTTCAGCCTCCAGCCTCTAGTTGGCAGCTGACATTTGACTGTTCGACTTATTGTTATAACCCACGAAGCGTAATATAAATAATACTGACTGAAACTGTAGTATTGTGCACATAATATTGTGGGTCCTCAAAACTAAAAGTATCTTTTAAAAACTGACATTTTATTTTATTTTTTTAATAAAATAAATACTGCCCTGTTTTGGTATAAATGGTCATATCATCACCTTATTATGACAATATTTACCATATTTACAAGTTCTTACCTTCAGCATCCCTAGTGATGGACAATGCAAAGGAAGAACAGAATAAAACATTAAAACAAAGCTTTAATTTGAAGGTAATCTATAATATTCTGCAATACGATCAAATAAAACAAGAAAACATACACTAGGATGTTGGAGTTAAAGAAAAACACAAGTCTGTTAATATAAGGCACCAAATTCTGTTGCATGTAAGATGTTTGTTAAGTAAGAAATAAAGATTTGATGACAAAAGGAGGGTAAAATCATTAAAAAAGATTTAAGGTGAAGCTTTAGAGGAAGAATGAGAAAAATCTTTTCATGATGCACTTCGAGAAAATAGTTAATGTGTCACAATAATGTTAAAATACAATATCTAAATAACCTCTTGTTATACTTAATGCCAATTTGGGTGTTTGTTTTTTTTTCTTTAAATGTATAAAACACAAAATAATGATGTATTTCGTCTTGTCTGTTACAGAGCCTGAAACCAAAAGGAAGCCAAGATGTCTGAGTGAGTAGATGTTTAACTGTATTAATTTCTTTATTATTAATATTTTTCTTATTTTTTTAAACAGCAGAAAAATTTTAAATCATGACGTTACCTTCGTGTCCCACTGGTCCTCCATGAGAGCAACTGCAGATTTGTTTTCTGGGTCACTTACTCCAGGCCATTGATGACCCATGTGACATATTACGTAATAGAAATATAATATTTTGATTTTATGTCTGAAATAAAACTCTAATATTCATGAAGAAATAACAGTGGAACCTGATGCTTTATTTTATAAGAAGTTGAGTAAAACCTAGCAATACCTGATGCGCTTAGGTTGTAATTTATTGAGTAAAATGAACAATATCTGGTGCTTTTATTTAGTAATTTAATTAAATGAATAAAACCTTATGCTTTTATTTTGTAAGTTATTGAGTAAAAACTAGTAGAACCTGGTGCTTTTATTTAGTAATTTAAGTAAAATTAATAAAACCTGATGCTTTAATAAAATCTGATGCTTTTATTTAGTAATTTAAGTAAAATTAATAAAATCTGATGCTTTTATTTAGTAATTTAAGTAAAATTAATAAAACCTGATGCTTTTATTTTGCATTTTTTTTAGTATAAACTAGTAGAACCTGATGCTTTTATTTAGTAGTTTATTTTGTAAAAACTAGTATTACATGTTGAGCTTAGGTTGTAATTTATTAACTAAAATTAATAAAACCTGATTGAGTAAAAACTAGTGGAACCTAATGCTTTTATTTTGTTATTTATTCAGTCAAAAGTATTAGAACCTGATGCTTTTATTTGGTAAGTAATTTAGGAAAAATTGTTTTAGCTAGCTGATGCTTTTATTTTGTCATGTATTTTTTTTTTAATCATTTCCAAGCCTTACATGGTATATGTTCAGACAGACAGTCTTGTGACTATTTATTGGCATGCATTACCTGCACCTCATTATATAATGTCCTTTAATATGCTTTTATTTGTAGTTTTAATTGTTGTCCAGCAGATGATGCCATTTTACCAGATACCACCTGTGACTGCCTAAAACCACATCAGTTTACAAACCACACAACACAAGCTTTTTATGAACAAAATGAAAAGAAAAACAACTCTGAGCATTTTTACTGGGAATATTTCATTTAATATTTTTTATGAGTAGTTTTTTAATAAAATTATGAGACTGTTTTGTTTTTGAACTGGCATGAATGAGTTTAAGCCCTGAAAATTCATTACTTTTTAAAACTATTAGCAGACGTAAAGTTGTTGACTATATTTTTTTATTTGATTGAAGTAGAAAATAATATTAAAAATGATGGACGTCTAGGTTTTGGACTTGGTGTAACTTTTTTGAATAGACATGAGGATTAATGTTGGAATAAAACTTTGAAAAAAACTAATTTATTAATGCTTGACAATGATGACATTATGAAAAATTAAATCTTTTGTTCTTAATTTCAGGGGAAAGAGGATGACGTCAAGCCGCAGGCATCATCTGAAGGTAACACAGAACAGTATTTAAAAGTGAAGCACTCGTTTTTAAATAGACCTTATTTGATCAAATCTATGCCAAACCAAGCTGCCAAAAGACTGTCAAAAACAGATCTGTTTTTTTGTTAGCTCTGTCTGATAAGATTCTCCTTGTCCACATCCTGCAGAGTTTGATGCTGCAGATCGCTGCTAACTGGCTGGAGCAGGAAGCCAACGACATCGCCGCCGCCAAAGAGGCGTACATGGCCGAGAACTGCCCCGACCCCGACCTGAGCGGAGACCAGGCCGCCCTGATTGTACGTAGAAGCTGTGAGAGGAATAAAAAACACTTTAAGGGCTGAAAAGAAGAATATAAGAGATTTATTTCATGTCTGTTTTAGGAAATCTGCAAGAAGCTGTACCAGTCCCTCGACAAGATCGATGAGGACAGATACGACGCCGAGGCCAAAGTGGAGAAGACAAACAAAGAGGTGGGAGAAATCAAGGATCCAGTAAAAACGTGACTGAGGGCCCCGTCAGAGCTCAAACCGGCCCTCAACAAGAGCTTTAAGATGAAGAGTGTGGATTTTCTGCTCTGAAATGTAGACGTAAATAATCCTACTGTATTCATTTGAAGGATGGCATGGGTTCTTCCAAAAACATGTTCATTAGGTTGATTTATGAGTGTGAACGTGAATGGTTGTCCTTCTCTGGCTGTGGCCCTGTGGTTGGCTGGCGACTGGTTTAAGGTGTACCCTTCCTTTCGCTCAGTAACAGCTGGGATAGGCTCCTGGGTCCTCTTTAAAAACTGTTTCAGGTTGAGTTTAAAAGGATTTTAGTCCAGATCCAGTCTAAGTTCTGAAGGTAAAGCGTTCCACATGTTGACTACTTTCCCTAATAATGAATTTTTTAACTTAAAGCTGGTTCATATTTAAGATAAAATTTAAAAAGAAGCTCTTTTTTTATAAATTTGGTAGAGAAACAAATTCAACATTTGCCAAAATATTAAGTTAAAATTATTTTTAAAAATCTCCAAATATCCCCATAATTTGTCAGCACAGTGGCCAGCAGGTGGTGTACGTGCCTCACAGCAAAAAGGTTGCTGGTTCGACCCCTGTGTTGGTCATGCTAATTCTCCATGTTCGTGCGTGGGTTCTCTCTGAGCACTCCGGCTTCCTCCCACAGACCAACAACATGCTCATTAGGTTGAGTGGTGACTCAATGCCCTTATGTGTGAGTGTGAGCTGGATAGTTGTCCATCTCTTGATGTGGCCCTGTGATTGGCTGGTTCAAGGTGTACCCTTCCTCTTGGCCAATAACAGCTGGGATAGGCTCCAGCCCACCCGACAGGGATAAGCAGTGTAGAAAATGAATGAAT
This sequence comes from Cetoscarus ocellatus, assembly GCA_037902135.1. NCBI lineage: Eukaryota > Metazoa > Chordata > Actinopteri > Labriformes > Labridae > Cetoscarus > Cetoscarus ocellatus. The sequence goes on from JBAMNC010001493.1 coordinate 651,260, forward strand.
CATTTTGAGTCTAATACTCAGATTATGTAGATTTTCTACAATAGTGATTAAATCCAGAGAAAATAAATGTTTATAAATGAGTTAGCGTTGCGGCTGCCATGAACGTAAGCGTTTGTTGTTGCCGTGGAAACACTGGATCTGCCAAATCCAGACAGGAGGTCAGATTTGGTCGTGTTTGCTCCTTGAGCCTCTTCCTGTCTCTGTCTGTCTCAGATCGAGGACCTGAAGCTGAAGGTGGTCGAGCTCGCCGGCGTGAAGAAACCCGCCCTGAAGAAAGTGCGCATGTCCGCCGACGCCATGCTGCAGGCTCTGCTGGGCGGCAAGCACAAGGTGACCATGGACCTGAGGGCCAACCTGAAGCAGGTCAAGAAGGAGGTCAAAGAGGAGGTGAGATGGCTGCACACTCTCTTTTACCGCCTGATTCCCACACTCGAGGCGTGGAGTCATTGCTTTGGATGTTTGTCGTCCTCCAGGCTGCTGAGGGCGTCGGCGACTGGCGTAAGAACGTGGAGGACAAAGCTGACAGGAAGAAGATGTTTGAGACATCTTAAAGACTTTCACTTTCTCTGGGCTGCTGCTTCTCTTTCCTCTGTCACATCCGACCTTTTTCATGGAAACAAACTCGTGCCATTAAATTGTTTTTTTTGGAATAAGGAAAACTGTCACTGCAGTCTTTTACCACGCACGTTTGAGATTCAAGATATTTGAGCGTCTTTTTCTGTTTATCATCTTCGTCTAAACTACTAACATTACTCAGAAAACCAGTCCTGAGGAACATAATTAATCAGTAACAGAGTGGTGATGTTGGAGAGAAGGAGGCAGGAGGACTCAGCAGGAGACAGGAGCGCCGCGAGTGAGGGTCTCTGCCTTTGTCTGTATGAGGGCGCACCCGTCCTGTGCGTCCAGCCTGAAACAGATATGATGGAGTTAATGTGAATGTCTCTGGGTGTAAATACAGCATAGAGTCATTGGCACTGTGAACAAGGCTATTGTAAGATACTCGCTGACCAATCAGAGGTCCACATCGTCTTTGTACCCTCTGCTTGTTTGACACCTTAATCAGAAGGAAGCAGGACCAGTACCACTTATGATCCCTTGAGTAAAATAAAAGGAAAGTCAAGTTGGGCCAGTACCACATGGTGGAAATGCTCCATTTGTCAAGCTAAATGTCCAGATGTTTGCAGTGAGGATCCCTGAAGACACAAACCAATTTAACTAGTTATTTCTTTAATGGTTAAGCTGCTTTTTAACCCACAGAAGCCTCACAATCCCTCTCTCTTCATTTACAAAAAAACTATGTTTATTGATGGGTTTTGTTCATGTTTTGCTGCCTCATCAATGTGTTTTATGGCAGATATTTTTTGTACTTAAAGATGATTTTGTCCTTCACAAACTGCCATTTAAAACAGCAAAGCTAAACACATAGACAGAAATTTAAATAATTATTTTATTGCGATCAAATTTTTATTCAGTTTTGTATCATGTAGAGGAGACCAGTATATAACACAGAAACGGACAAAACAAAAAGATAAAAATAGACAATACGCAATAATAATAATAATAAAAACACCCAATCCCTCCCGCCACCCCAGGGCACCCCGCAGCTCAATGCCAAAAGGTAATGGCAGGCTAAATACCTAGATTCACTCCTTTAATTTTCTTAAACTTAAACAGTTCTTAAAATAATCGTGTGCACTACTCAAAGATGAACACACTTGTTGTCGGTGCTGACTCAAAAATGTATAGAATCCAAAGACAAAAGCTTCAGCACTCGCAATGAATTTTTTTTTTCTTTTTTAATGTTTTTTTTAAGTTTTGAGTCTCTAAATCCTGTCATTGACTAATTTATTATAGTATGTATTTAGTTATTTTGTTTCAACATAATTTTTTTTACAATATCCTCCCTTGTTCTGGACATGTATCCCCTCTGTTTCTCTGTTCCTTGGTTAATTATCTACCTGGACAGTCACCTGGTGTTAATGATATTAGATGGTCACAGACAGAAGTGTTACAAACACTGATGAAAGCCTCTGGCAGAAACTTGTTTGTTACCTTAAATAAAGGTAAATGTGATGCTTCTGTCATTCAGAAATTAAACAAGCCACAGAAGATGGACCATGCCAGGATTTAGCAGTAAGGGGTGACAGAGAGGAACAATGCGTCTTTTTATAGATTTAAAAAACACCATAATCTCATTTACATAGGTCTGAGTCTGCAGGGATCCTGTCTGTAAAGTTGTGAGGCAGGTACACTAACAATCTGCTCATGTTTGTGGAGAAAAAGGACCTCTGTGTGGGCAAACGGCTTTTTTCTTGAAGCCAGTTAACATGTTTCCTGGCTGCTGCTAAGGTTGTTCAGAGAGGAAGTTTTAAATGATCTTTTACTATGTGGTCATACTGACCATAAAAAAGTAAAAGTAAGAAGTTCAAAGACCGGATTTACCCTTTAAATCGGAGTGTTTGGCTCACATCGAGCCACCAGATGTCAGCAGAGTTTTACTCCTCGTTTCTCTGCTCCAAGGTTTTACTCCTGGCACTTCATCTCTGAGTCTTTAAAAAAGGGCTGTTTTTAGAGTATTTCTATTAAATGAAACTTCTGCTCCATCACAAAGAAGCTGCAGCAAGAAGAAGCTCAACAGATGGTGAGTAACTGTTTTCATTTCTCACTTTTTTTGCATGAAGTTCACTAAAACTCATTAAAACATCAACATGTTTATTTCAGTCCAGATTTTATTTTAGCTGCACAGTTAAATTAACTTTATTTCCTTAAAAGTGTTTTAATAGAGCAGCAAATAACCCAACACAGAAGAAGAACACCAGACAACACAAAGATCTGGATTCAATTAAATGAATATGAAAAACTCTAAAGTTAATTAACATAAATAAGAATGAATGCTGTCAGAATAATGTGCTATTGTAATTCAATTCAGTACTCGTAGAAACATATTTTTGCACAAAAGTTTATCATTGATTGGTTAAACTCTGATCATATTTGAACCCAACAGCTTTTTAAACTTGATAAAACAAATCCTGAAAGCCCCTTTGGCTCATAAACATCACCTCAGACTGACAGAAAAGATGAATGATTAATCCAGACCATGAATCATCTCACAGTATGGAATAATTTAAGAGTTAGAAATACATTTTCTAAATCAGCAGCAGCATTGAAATCATTATGAGGTCCATGAATATTCTGTATATATATTTATACATATTTATATATTTATATACCTTGCTCATTTGCAGTACAGGAAATCTTCCATTCTCGTGTCAGTGGATGATGTTATTCTAGGTTGGTAAAGTGAGCGCTGCATATCCATATTATCATATCATTATCACAACAGACAATGTCATAAGATACTATACAGTAAGACAAGATAAGGGACATGATCATTTAAAATCAAGTACAGCTATGATGCATTTAAATGCAAAACCAAGCATGATGTAAGGACATATAACATTATTTGCAAATATGCAAAACATCAAAACTGATTTCCATAAATTCAGTTGAAATTCACTACATAAGAAAATGTAGTACCATAAAATACAACATTGCATTTTCTTGTACAGCTGACAACATGATGTAACTTTCTGATAAATAAATAAATAAATATATGAGAAAAACACTCAACAGCCACTTTATTAGGTACACTGTGCTAGTCCCAGGTTCTTCATCCTTCATGGCATTGGAAACATCCCTCAGAGACACAGCTGCTGAACATCCATGAGTCTCCTGTTCCACTAAATCCCAAAGGGGCTCTACTGGATTGAGATCTGGTGACTGTTGAGGCCACTGGAGTACAGTGAACTCACTGTCATGTTGATGAAACCAGTCTAAGATGATCTGAGCTGCTGGACATAAGTAATGGCATTCTTACTGTTAATTTAACTTTATTTTCTCAATCAAATAACTTTTGTAATGCATATAGAAGTGTTACAAAAACAAGAAGAGCCTAATGCAGCTCTGTTTTCCTGAAATACCAGGCTATATGATAAAACACAATATGGCACGGTGCAACAAATCATGGAGTTTTGTTCAAAACAATTTAAAGACTTTAAATTTAGTTTTAATCAAATGTTTATTTCCAATCCAATTGAATATTCATGTGCTCAGCTTTGATTTTTGGCAAACATTTGCTGAGCATAAAACCTTAAGTTTTAAGTTGAATTGTAATTTTTGTGCAACATGATTTTCTTTTTCTTTTACTTAATATAAAATATTTATCATGATTGTAAAATGTTTGAGTCCAGTCCTGTCAGATTTTTGCTGCTCTCTATTCTACACATTTATAGTTTATTTTTTTTCTTTAACTATTAAGACATTTTAAAATCTGTTTTCCTGAAATTGTTCCATTATTTCTGACAAATTTTGCCATAGTTCTTTGTGAATATGTATTTTTAATGTTTAAAACTGATAATACATGATCCACGCTCACTGGATATTTCCTCTTTTTTGGACCATTATATGGATGTCTAGATATTGGATCAACAACCACAGCACGTTCACAGTCACTTAAATCATCTTTCTTTTCCACTCTGGTGAAGCTCAGCAGGTTGTCTTCGCTATGCCTTGATGTCAAAATGCACTGAGTTGCTGCCATGTGATTGGTTCTGGGGTGTGCCTAATAAAGTGGCCAGTGAGAGTATGATAGGAGGCATCACAGCGTGAGAGCAAAGTTCTTGAAGGTGGTTTGTTGTGCACCACAGAGCTCCAAACCACTCCTTCCTTCAGTTGTATTAATAACAAACTAATTAAAAATTCACTTCTGGATCAATAAATTCATATTTTAGAGAATTTCAGGCCTCACACACTGGCCTGTGAGCGTCAGTCGTGCCCCCTCCCTCCGCCTGCATGTTGTGTAACAATCGCTCCATCCTTTCGCCCCAGGAGGGAGGCGAGGGGGGGGCAACCCGATAGTCCTGTCCTGTCCACTGAGGAGGCCACTTCCTACGGCACAAATTTACGAGGTTCCTTGGAGACTTGCTGCGGTATTTCTGGAGCCCGCAGGCCCATTGGTCTGAAGTGTGCGTGTTACCATAAAGAGGGATGACTTTTCTGCTGAGCGGGCACTTCACACCCTATATACCCTGTTTAATCTTTACTGTTTAGGACTTGGCAGAGCCTCCCCCCCTTCTTCTTCTCCTCCGTGCGCTCCGTCGTCGTCGTCCCGGCCAGTAGGTGAGGGTCTTTTTGGTTGGAGACAAAGGGTCCAGTCTGCAGGTGGGACTCTGCCTTTACTTTGGTGTTTTTGTGTGATTTTGTGGAGGTGCTGCTGCAGGTAGAGACGGGGATTGTTGGACTTTTTGAAGGACACTTAGGACGTTGGCGTGGACCGGGAGACAAGTTCTGAACAGTTAGGTTCAATTCTGATAAAGAATAGAGGCTGTTTTCATCACTCTGGTGTAAAATGGCTTCTTTCAGTTATTTAATACAACTGTTTGGACTTTTGCTCTTCTTTTTCGACCGTGCTTCACTCTGGAGACATTTCATGATTAACTTCTGAATCCAAAGTCACAACCTGATGCTCTAAGATTTGGCAGCATCTATTTAAGCTCTTTCAATCTGTACAACACTTTTCTTACTGAATTTATTCTAACGCTTTGGAAGCTTAATGCAGGAAATAAACTGGAGTCATTTCATCTTTTTCTTACATCTCTGCTCCTTTGCTGCTTTTAATCAATCTTACAATATTTTCAGGACTTTTGTTATTTAATTTTCACATCAGACCAGCATATCATGCTCTAAATATCCCCATTTTAGTAGATTTGGTGCTTGTTGTTTCCAAAGTCTTTCAAAATAATGCAGAAATAAATCAAATTACTTCCCTGAAAATCCAAAAGACAAGAACTTACTGTCTTTGCTCTTTTTGTTTGTTGACCTTACAAAGTTTAAGGACGTTTTCAAGGTTGGATTTTTTACATCAGAGTCAGCCTGGGTGCAGAATCTCTCAATAGACTCAAATTATTACTTTTCTCCTGTTGTTTCCAAATTCTCAGAACGATGCACCTCAGTAGATTCTATATTTAGAGGATCTAAAGATTCATCTTGAGAAAAAGGGCTGATATGAAATGAGACTGACCCGGCTATGTGATAAAACACAATATAGCACAGTGCAATAAATCATGTAATTTTGTGCAAAATCATTTTAAGAATTTAAATTTAATTTTAATCAGATGTTTATTTCCAACCCGATTAATATCACTGCTCTCACCTTTGATTTTTAGCAAACATATGCCAAACATAAAGCCTTAAGCCTAAAGTAAAACTCAGACATTTCAAAGCAGGAGAATCATTTACATAAAATCCACAAGTATTAAATATATTTTTTTGCTTAATACCTCTTTTGAATACAGTAAATATTTAGCGATGATTTTTAAAACTTTATTTCTGACAATGAGCTTCAGAGTATTGCTGTGAGTCACAGGGTAACTTCCAATACGATACATGATCCATGATATTGACATTATGATACAGCGATACTGCAGGAATATCACATGTGCCATAATTTATTTTTGTTATAATACTTATTCCTCGTGCTTGCGTGTCTACAATCATATAGCAAATGCCGGAACTACGATCTGTCCTGAGATTTATATTTTGTCCCACTTTTGGCCAAAAGTGCTTTACAGAAGGAACAACAGATGAGAATGCAGCTGAAAGTTTACAGCACTGGAGAAATCCTGAGACTTTATAGGCCAAGGTCAGAATATAAAATAAAATCAAGGACATAAAATGAGTGCATTATGAACAATAAAACACAAACAGGAGCAATGACAAGTAAAGACAAGATTATTAAAAGTTTGATTAAACAGTAAAAACAGAAGGAAAACAGAAAATTAAGCATCATGTAGGTTGTGTTTGTGCAGGAGTTCTGATTAATTCTTTATTGACACATTTTAAATGAACTTTAAATACCAATATCTAAAAATCTTTAATCTTCAAAGACATTTGGCAACTTTTACATATCCAAATACTTCTCAGATTGTTCCTAAATGAAAAAAGTACCTTTCCAGGAAAGAAAAATCTTATTCTGTCTAAATATTTGTTCAGAAACAAAGTTCTTTAACGTCTTTGCTCCAGTTCCAAAGTTAATTAAAAAGAAAAACTGTTTGTCCTCTATAGAATTTACTGGCTCCTTCTTTTATCTGCTTATGCACCTGCAGAAAACTTAAACATTTCTGTGTCAAACATATTATTTTTTTAAAGAATTGTATATCAAATACTTTTTCTAATCAAGGTCCATCAGTCGCATAAGACTTTTTGCTTTACTCATAACTTAACCTAAATTTGTGCAAAAACAAAAACAAATGCCTTTAAAAGCCAGTCAAATATTTAATTGCATGCATACTTAATTTTTAACATCTTAAAAGGTTAATTGGTTTGGTTTTGTTTATGCCAGTGCAACATCTGAAAAGATTAAATATTGTATTTCATAATAGATTAAATTTCTCAATAAATAAATTATAAATAAATGTTCTAATCAGGCATGTATTGCAAAATTTTCTTTGAAAAACTTCTAAATATCTGAATTTAAGGACACCATACACTTTTATTTTGCTCACATCTCAGACTATTTTTGTCAAAAACATACAGACACGCTACCAAATATTCATTTACATTCATGATTAATTACAAAATCTTAAATATTATTGGTTCTTTCTTGTACCTGCACGTGCACCAAAAGGATAAGTTTAATTTTTGCATGCAAATTCTAGCTTTTTTCTGATTTTGAAGAGCAAATGATTGATTTAACTAGAGTCATATTGCAAAGTTATCAGAGAATTCACGTTCTTGCTTAGATTAGTGAGAAAATATAAAGAGTTGACTCTAAAAATTGTCAAATATTCATTTACATTCATGACAGGTTTTTTAAAAATCTTGAAATGTTTATTGGTTTTTGTGCATGTGCACCATGTAAAAATTTGGACAATTATTTGAAAATTAATAATCAAGTTGATTACATTACCAATTAGATATTAAATGTGCTTTGCTTTAGGTCATATTATTGAATAGTTTTCCTTAAGTTTGACTCCAAAGAGCTGCAGCAGGTTTTTTAAACATGCTGCGCTTGTCCTAAATTCTCCATAAAAAGAATTTGGTTTTTTATTTAACGTACCTGCTTCCTCTTGGAGCTCATGTTTGATGCACTGCTGTGATTGGATGTTCAAAATGAAACAGGTGATTATATCCAATCAAACAGATGATCTTGATTTGATTCTAATGCAAATGCAAACTAGCATGTCCTTGAACAGCCTTTTTCAGCCCTCAAAGCCTCTCTCCTTAAACTTTAATAGTTTCTAATCCTTTAAATTACATCGTAAATCCATTTCAGGACACGCCTGGGTGTCAGCTCGCCGTTTGCATGCCGGCAGGATGTTGGAATTGGTGTTAACGGTTCCCACGGCGTGCTTCGCGCCACATTTGGAGCCTCTGCTGGTGGCCTTTCGTGCTCAGATCTGTGGCCTCGCCGGAGAAGAAGTCGAATTCCAGGGAGAATGTCTCTCTGAGGGGCAAATGTTCACCCAGCACCCGACCCCGCCGCGCCAAAATTAGCCGGTTTAGTGATCGCTGGCAGCCGGTTTTCCATGATAGCGAGGCGTATCGCGTTTCGAAGTCAGAGGTCAAAGGTGACTGATTGATAACAGGGGAGGGAACCGAAGCCGAGGAGTTCAGCTGTGGACGGTCTGAGGGCTTTCTGAGCTGTCTGCTGGTGTTTAACTGATGAATGTTTTCTGTTTCTGAACAGGGTGTGAAGCACAAGAACCGCCAACATGTCTGAGTGAGTACATCCTACACTCCTGCTCCACACCGAGGTCTTCTTCATCGCTCCTCTTCACCCTCTGCTCCCTGATCTTCTCCTCTAACCACAAGCTCCTTCTTCTTCTTCTTCTCTTTAACCCTTTCACACACCCTGTCCTCGTTCCTGCTTTAATGCCTCTTTCTTTCTTCTCTCCTCTTCTGCTGCTTCCTCTGCCACCTCCTCCACTCTCACCTCCACCTCATCATGCATGTTCTTCTTCTTCTTTTGCTGCTTTTCCTCTGTTAGACACCAAACTCACGTTGATGTTTCCTCTTCTGCTACAAGGATGTGTAGATTATAACAGCGGTGGCCTAGCATATCATAAAGACAGGAAGCACACTGCAAGAACTCAGATCTAGGCAAGTGTGTTTGTCTATTTTCAAGTCAGGAATATCCAAAACACTTATTCTAGTTCACATTCACTTAACCGGTCAGGATCAACATCTTACTTTAAGGAATGAAAGGCAAAAATAAGGCATTGAATTGCTTGTAATGAAGAGAAAATATCTGCCAGGGGAACAAGGAAAGTTTGACTCAGTGAAGGTCTTAAATTAAGGTTTAATATCTGCTCAAGTTGAATTTGTCTTGTCTCATTGACAGATAATTTTAATTATTATTACAAGACACTCAGATGTTGTTTTTAGTTTTGATATCTTCAAATAAGATCTTAATCCAGGCATGTAAGGAAATTGTGGATTAGAATAAGTCTTTGTCTTGAAACTGGACAAATACTCTCACTTAGATCTGAGTTGCAGGCTATATGACTCTGATTGACAACTATATGTTAGCCGCTGCTAGGCTAACTTACTATTTACCATCCAACATTCAAGAAGAAGTTCCACCAAATGACAAGTTGTACTGAAAAACTAGAAAAACACAGAAATAACTAAAATAAGATGTCATAGTCTGCATGTAGGGGGTTATTTAACTATTTTTGAGCGTGTGATAAAAAAATGAGAGATGTTACATCTGTCAGCGTTAAAAATACATTTATGATAGCTCTGAAATGTGAAAACAGATTGAAAGCACTTGTTGGAACTTGCTTTATCATGTTTCTCCTCAGTCATGCCTGTAACTCGTACAGCTGCCGTCACGAGGCTGAAGGTTGACCTTCATACTGACACGGTGCCTCCACATGTGTTCAGATCAGTTTAGACACATTTCAGACCCACCGGGGACTCCAGGAGTCCAACCAGGCTGGTCTGTGGACTTCATCTGGGTTTAAGCTGATGCTTGGATCCAGAAGTTTATCTGTGGAGATTGTCAAGAATTTCTACAGGAACTTCTTTAATCCGTTTTCTCTAAAAGTGGACTGGATTGTGAGACTTTCACACTAGATCAGGGGCGTCACAGTTGCCAAGTCTGCTTACTATAAGTGACTTAGAGCTTCTTCTTTTTTTTTTTTTTTTTTTTTTTTTTTTTTTACAAAAGTTGCTTGTAAATATTGGCAGTTGCAGGTTGTATCTTTTTGGGCTTGTTCTGAAAGTGCAGTTGCTCATTTGGGTTTGTTGTGCTCCCAAACCCAGGAGGGATCTGATGCTCACTCTACTACCAAAATAAACTCAATTCAGAAGTTACACAAAGTATTTTTCTCCCACTCCAAACACAAATGTAAATTTGACTGTAAAAAGAGGCACAATTTATGTTTCCACCTAAAATAAATCCTTATAACCAGAATTAAATGTATTTCTAATGTAGCTGTTTCTGTTTTCACCATAATAAAGCTGCAGAGGATCAACATAAAAAGCCTGACTATGTCTGTTTGGTTACAGAAATCAAGGTTAGACAGACTGTTAAGTGATAACAGAGTTATTAATAACAGTAGCTCCTCCATTCACTTCTGTATTCAGAAAAGGATGCTACATCTCCAAACAAAAGGATGTTAAATAAGTAAGTTGAGAGGAAAATAAGAAAAACTGTCACTGTGAGTTTGAAGTGTAATGTAGATAAAAATTAAAACATGCTTTATGTAGATTTCTCTTTAAAAAATAGTACTATCTAACATTAGAAAAAGAATAGCAGGGGTTTGCTTGTTTTGGGCTTGTTTTTATCAAACTGTTGCTCGTTTTATTAGAAGAATCTGGAAACACTGGCGTCAGAGAGGAGCAAAAACAGGACATTCCAGAATTTAATAAACCTGTCTTTAGTGAATGAAAAGTCATAAAACAGACCTCAATGTAAGTAAGGCTACGCCTAAATATTGAAAGAAACACGGCCAATATTACAGCTTTCCATCAATAATTTAACAAACAGCAGACAGTCCATCACTGTTGAAGATTTTGGGATTGTTTTTGGTCATTGCGAGTGCTGATGCTCCTGTCATTAGGATTAAATACATTTTTGGAGTCAGCATCGACAGCAAGTGAAGTGTTTTTTGAGTTTAGACTTTGGGATGGCCAATCGGAGGTCAGGGGGTCTCTGGTCGAGATGCGAAATCAAGAGCAAACTGCACAACGTTGCCAAAGTGTTGGAGTGTGCTTGAAGCTAAATATCACAAAACTCAGACCTTTGATGGAGGAGGCAGTAAAGCAAATGAGGACAGAGAAACATCAGTCAGGCTCAAGCTTTGTGCTCCAGCATGGACCAGGTTTTGTTCTGGAACTTTCAGAGGGCCACTAAAACTGGCCACTAAAACTGGCCTCCTGGCCATAGTTTGGACGCTCCTGCACTTTATGACTTCATGCCAGGGTTTTGCCCCTCTCAGCCTCACTGACCTTAAAACATACAAATATAAATAAATAAGTAAAGATAGCTGAGTGGTTTGCTCATATCTAGCTCTCTTTCCCTCTTCTCCACTCCCTTCACCATCTGTCCTCTCCGTCCATCCTTTCATATCCACCATGTTCGATTCGTTGAGCTCTGGCTGCCTATGGCGTAATACTCATAGAAGCTGACAAGGAAACTTCTCTCTTGTGCCTTAACCAACATTTCCTGGAGATTCAGTTCAATTTAGATGTCACCAAAATCCACCGAGAAGTTATGAGTTATTACCAAAAATGTGGAAAACCGCAGATCGCCAACAAAATCTAATTACTTCTCCTTTGTTCCATTGATAGATAGATAGATAGATGGGTAGGTAGGTAGGTGGATAGATAGATAGAGCATGTTTTGCTGGTTTGCTTTCTCATGGAGCCTCTGCAGTCCTCTCACGGCCCCCTGTGGAGACCCACCTCACACTGCTCGGGTTTAGATGTTAGAGAGAAAATGAGATTAAATATCTGCTGAAACTGTCCTCATATTTATGCCACATCTTTAAAGTCAGTTATCTGGTATAATGCAGTATTAAACCCTCTGGCGTGAAGCCACCATTTGATAACTCCTAAATTCTGATCTGAAATCCACGCCGGGCAATCAGACCCTGAGTGGAAATCTTTAATTGCAGGTGTGAACGTGCATCAGCTCGCCCTGACAGTGATTCGATATTTGAACACTCAGACTGACACTGAGCCGGGACAGGAGACCTCTGAGTTATTTTAGAAGTACATGCATGTACGCATGCACTCGTACATGCACTCACATGTATGAGAGCATGAGTCCCTGCACTCATTTAAGACCCCCCCAACTCCATGGGATCAATGGCGCTCCCTAGTGGTCTTTATAGGGACAGCTGTGTTTGGAGGCTCATGCTTTTGTCAGTCTGTAGGGGGCGTTATCTCAGATATTTGCCCTTTAAAACAATTGTTTTGCTTTTTTTTTTGCTCAAAAAATTACTTTTGTGCACCCACAGAGATAAAGTCATACTTAGATTTTTTTTATTAGATTTTCTTGATGGAAATGTGGCCATGTTATGTATAGACCTCCATTTTTTTGTGATGAGCATTTTATTGTTATTGCAACAATACAATCAAATGTACAGCCTTGCAGCTAGACCAACTGCATCAGTGTAGACAAACATAAAGCTACCACAAAAAATCCAGACACAGGGGACAACTCCAGAAAGGTCAATACAACAACCAAACAAATGAAGCCCTGCAGCAAAGAAACAATTGGTTAAAAAAATAGTAACAATAAAAAAAAGAACTAACTAAAAAATAATAAGAGAAAAATTAACTATAAAATATTGATAATACAAATAATAATAAAAAATGTATATATCATTAAAATAACAACAATAATAGCTATTAAAAAAAAATATATATGGACCTCCATTTTCACCCTAAGTAAAAGTGGTGGCGTCCAATCAGGAGCACCAAAGAGACAAATGAGTCACCTGGAAGTTCGCAAAATAATAAAGAAAAGGACCAGTGACTGATGTGATTTAGCCTTTTATAACATCTGAAGCAGAAATTGTACCCAAGAGTGGCCCAGATGGGTGATAGAGGACTTCTATGCACCATACAACAAAGCTCCTGGCATGAGTTATTTGGTACCTTTCCTTTTTATTCAACAGTGAAAACGCCTGTAAATGTGTCCCGAACCTAGCCAAACTGAGCCAAACTGAGCCAGACTGAGCCAAACTGAGCCAAACTGAGCCAGACTGCTTTAAAACGCAGCACTGCTTTGACATTTGACCACTGCTCTGTCAGTGGATCAAGCCCGTTGGCTCTGGTGGCAGAAAAGAATGCAGAGCCATTGAAAACATGGCTGTGAAAAGCCCTGCATTGTCCAATTACAACAGGGTAGACAAGTCAACCAATCAGCGACAAAGCTAGAGTGACAGTGACAGAGAGAGAATAGAGGTGGATCAGGTGTGGAAACTAAAAGGTAGGCAGTCATCAAACATCTGAACCCAAGCTCAGGCAAAATGTGACCTCCTCAGAAACCTCCAAATTGGGCAAATTGGCCACGAGCTAAGATTGTCATGGTTGCCTGGTCTTGAATGATCAACAGTATGACTTAACTTCCATTCACATTGTTTTGATCCAAAAGAAAAAGATTTTAGTGTTTAGTTTCACTTCAAACAGAAGCCTTCAGCGTCTTTGTGTGTGGCTAGTTTGCTCCTATTTATTACCTCAGCCAAGGAAGTGATGTTTTTGCCGGCATAAGTTTATTAGTTAGATTGTGAGAAGAATACCTCGAAGAATTTTCTGCAGAGTTTGATGACATTTTCAGGGAATGTTTTTCATGGCACAAGGAAGAAGCGATTACATTTTAGACATGATCCAAATCCAGATGCAGATCCAGGATTTTTTTAAAGTATTTGTTTCCATTGTGAGATAGGGCAATTATCTACATTCTCACCAATAATTAAACCAGCTTTTAACAGATTTCGATTACACCTTCTGAAAATATTAGCCACGGCACAAGGCAGATCTGGCTCAATTTTGGTGTTGATCCAAATCCAGATGTAGGATTTTTTTTTTATTTAACATTTTTTCAGATTTAACATATTTTCACCAATAACTCCACAAGTTTTCAGCAGATTTTGATGAAATTTTCTGAAAATATTTGCCATGGCACAAAGGAGAAGCAACTAGATTTTGGTGGTAATTCAAATCTTAATGTGGATGCAGGAAATTAGTTTTTTACAACTTTATTCATAGAACATGTTAGATAGACAGTGTGATTTACAACATAAGGTATAAAAATACCTTCCTTCATCAGCCACCGCCCACCACCAATTACAAGGCCATTCAATTAGAAAAGAAAAAAATAAATAATTAATAGAAAAAAATAAAATTAATAATATTTAATATCATAGATAGCCAAGAGTAAATAATTAACATACATATCATCCACCAGCTCTGAAGAGAAATCTAGATCATGAAATGGTTTCTCAGAGCCTTTTAGTGCAAACCTGAGCTTTTCAAGCTTCAAATTATAAAACACCTCACAGACCCAACAAGAATGTGACGGGGGAGTTTCTAATTAAGGAGAATCAGCTGACAGACCAACAGAACAGATGCAGGATTTTTTTAAAGGATTTGTTTACTCGATTGAAAATGTTAAAGATGCCTTGGCAGAGGTTTTGCTCTCACTTCTGGTTAATGCTTTTCTGCAGGGATATGAGTGACAAGCAAAGAGGCAAGCGGTGAATCTTTGACAGCTTTTCTCCTTCATTTGCCTTAACATACAGTCCATGTCAAGAAAAATGTTTGCAGGACGGTAATTTAGCTTTGTGCTTTAGCAGGATTGTTGCTCATGAAGTTGACCTGAAACACAATTATTGCTGCTTTAAAAACTTAACCCAATAAAGTCTCTGTCATAAAGACGGAGTCCAAAGACTTTGAGTTTCTGTTTCTACATTAATCCTGATTATTTCTCTTACTCACAGGGGAAAGAAAATGACCTCCAGCCGCAGGCATCATCTCAAGGTAAGAATGAAACCTTCTTATCCGACGGATTTATGGCCCTTAACAGAGCAGTTCATTTATTTATCGTGTCCCTGCACCTTTTGTAGAGTTTGATGCTGCAGATCGCTGCGAGCTGGATCGAGCAGGAGAAGAAAGACATCGAGGCGGCGAAGGAGGCGTACATGGCTGAAAACTGCCCAGATCCTGACCTCAGTGGAGACCAGGCCGCCCTCATGGTGAGTCCACACAGATCCTGAGGTCAAGTTTAATAGATTCACACCAGAAAGTGTGAGATATTAAATGATATTCTTCATTATTTCCTTTTACAGTAGCATTTGGAGAGGCAAGGCTTGATTTTATTGAGCTTACAGTGTTATGAGGTGGAAACTACAGAAGCCCAAAGGGAACAAACATCTGTATCAGTTTATTTTTTCACTGTTTTTGTGAGATTACAGGCTTAATGAGGATGTTTTCTCGAGGTGAAGTTGAACTTCCACACTTGCTCTTGACAGCAACATCTGTTTTCTTGTCACAGTTAAATTAAAATGATATTTAAGATTTGATTGCAAACTCGATGTAGTAGAATAAAACATACATAAATATACTTATACACAAACTAATAACATACATTCTCCTGTAAAAGTATGCTAAGCATTTATAATAAATAACAGCTCACATTAAAATAAACGATTTGAGCGTCACAGTGTTTCACGTCTGAATACAACATGCAGCAAATATCCATTAATCACATTGACCCATTTTCACAAGAAACATGCTTCAAATCTGTGATTAATGTCAAAAAGCCAATTAAAATTAAAACTTTCTTCGTCTTTTCTTATGAATCAGACATTTGTATTTGATTTTAATGGTGCTTTTTCATAGTTAATGCCGTTTTACTGTCACTTGATGCTCTTTATGCTCATAATGGGACAGCAGTTTTGTTTTTAACTTTGTGAAAACTAAAATAAACTCCCCAAAACAACTTATCACTTATAACCTCAATATGAGTTCATTATTTCCTATTATTGATGTTATTGTCACACTTTTTTTGTAAAATGGGGATTTCTGACCAGTTTAGCTGTCACATTAAAAATTAATTGAGGCAACAAGAGTGAAACAAAAACCAGAGTCACACTTCCTCCTGTGACTTATGCTAATTAAAGCTGGATTATCAACCAACCTAAAGGCTGCAAAACACAAATGAGACTAGAATCGACATTTCCTTCAATGAACTTCATCAAAAATAATAATTAAGCTTCTGAAAATGACTAAAAACATCCAAGTTTTAGGCTAGAGTAGACGAATAGAACAACCTTTATCGTCACTGCACCTCGGAGCTCTGCTTGCAGAACAGTGAAGAGTGAAAATCATAGTGTTTAAATACAAAAGTAAATATCTAAAGGGTTAAAAACAGGAAAAAATGTAAAAACAGTAAAGAGAAGTGAGGTCTATGTGTTGGATGTGTTTCCTCCTGCAGTGCCATGACGACAGCTCATTATATCTACACTGCAAAAACTCAGATCTCAGCAAGTTTGTTTAATTTCAAGTCAAAAGTATCCAAAATACTCACTAAAATCTCACTCATTTGAGGAGCCTTGATGGATATCTTATGACAAGGAATGAAAACAAAAATAAAGCACTGAAAAATTTGCATATGTGAGAAAATATCTGCCAATGGAACAAGCAAAATTTTACTCCTTGAAGGTCTTAAAATCAGGTATAGAAACTACTTAAGATAAACATCTTACTTCCAAGAGATCGTACAAGTAAAATTTGTCTTGCCACATTGGCAGATATTTTACTGGAATAAGATGTGTGGCTGGACTTGAAGGCAATTTTGGCTCAAAATAAGTGATGTGAGATTTTTAGAATTGAAATTGGATGAATAAACTTCCTTAGATTTGAGTTTTTTCAGTGTAAAACAGTTTGTGGATGTCAGGGCTCCAGTTTTGTTGTTTAATATGAGCATTTGGAAATGAAGGCTGTAAAAACTCATCAGTCCAAACTGTTAAATGTTGTTTCTTTGCTTCTCTGTTTTTTTTTCTGTCTTGAAAGGAAATTTGCAAGAAGCTCCAAGCCGCCATCGACAAGGTCGACGATGCGAGGTACGACGCCGAGGCCAAAGTGCAGAAGGCCGACAAAGAGGTGAGAAGCTGGATGACACATTAGTGTCTGCTGTTGGTGTCTGGGTGTTTTGTTTGATATCTTTGCTCCATGAAGTGCTCTGATTTATTCAGGACATCCATGAAAATATTTTAAAACTTGAAAAAGCTCAGGGAGAATATTTGGATTTCTGTCCTGGTTTACGTTAGTGAAAACAATCCAGTCTTGGACTTTTAAAAGGATTTAATCCAGATTATGAGTACTCTTATTAGAGCTGCTTACTTCATACTTTGTCCACCAGGGGCGCCAGACTCCACAAAAAAATGAAAGATCCTCTCAGTCTGTTCAGATCAGGACTTCATTCTGGATATTAACAGCTTTTTATTTGATTAGATTATAACTCAGTCCTTTGCTTTTTCACAAACTGCAATCTATTTTCACTATAATCAGATTTATTTCAGTGAAAACCCTTGGAGAAATCATCTTAAATGCGCAGTAAAATTCTTCTTCTTGGGTATACCAGTGAAAACAGTAACAAAAGTTAAAGTCAAGGCTTTCCTCTCAAACTCTGAATATTTCTCCCGGTGCTTCTGCCGTTTCCACGTCTGTCCCATCACTCAGATTGAGGACCTGAAGCTGAAGGTGGTCGACCTGGCTGGTGTGAAGAAACCCGCCCTGAAGAAAGTGCGCATGTCCGCCGACGCCATGCTGCAGGCTCTGCTGGGCGGCAAGCACAAGGTGACCATGGACCTGAGGGCCAACCTGAAGCAGGTCAAGAAGGAGGTCAAAGAGGAGGTGAGACCACGGAAACTGGCTGCTTGGGTTTGAAGAATTACACATTTTTACCCTCACAGTTCTCAGTCCCTCTTAAAGGAGGAGATGCTGTCCTCAAAGCTCTTTTCCTCCATCCTGTAGTTTCACCTCCAACACCTTCATTATCCACTCACTTTGCCGTCTTAGGCCTCTCTGTTGGGATGTCCCGGATGTAGGCGTGATTGTCATTCATGATGATACACTCCAGGGAGTGAAACAGAAGTATTTTGGGGAGCAGACGGGTCTCAGAGGCTCAGTACTGTGGGATCAGGGTGTGATCACTCTTATAACCTGGGCGTCAGAAACAGAAAGAGTTCAGTCTCAGAATATTTGTATTTACTGCCAAGTAACTGTGAGCATGCAACAGATTTGACCTGGTGAATTGGTGAAAAAACAATCAACATATAGTTAGAAAATAAAGAGTCAGGAGGAGTAAATAAAGTGTAAAAATAGGTAGAAAATAGTGCAAATTGAATTAGATAGACATAAAAATATAAAATAGGCACAAAAAGAACCCAGTGAACGAGCAGAGAAGGAGCTATTAACAGTATAAATATAATAATATAAATTTAAGTAAAGTGTGCAGTGGATAAAATTTGGCTAAATGTAACAAAAATCTGAAAAAGTGTTGATCTAAAGCAGGTCAACAGAGCATGTTTAATCAGACCTGCAGGTACATTTAAAACGTTTTTCATGATGAAATAAAAAAAAAATTAAGAATTGAACTCCTGTTTTCTGTTGAACTCATTAACAAGTAAACTGAAAGGGCCTGAAAATCCTTCAAAATCAATCCTGTAAATGTTGTAAACTGAACACACGAGCACCAGAGGAGGGATTTTAACCACACGGTTTTAGAAAAGTGCTGAAAGTTCAGTGGCTTTGCTGTGAGAGGCTGTTTTTTGTCAATCACTGAGCAGAGAGAGGGATTGATGACCCTTCACTGTGAAGGTGGGAGTGCATGCTGTCTTTAGGGTAGCGACCCCTAGTGGCACAGGTTGTTATGACAGAAGTGCAGTGGCCCTCGAGGGGTCTATTCTTAGGATCCAGCAGCGCCGTAATGGGAGATCATAACCCAAACTTCTCAAACTCTCTACCAGTAGATACACATCGAAAAATTCACTGTGACCGTCTTGAATTCTGACTTTGGCTTATTAAATTAAGAACTGAATTGCATTTGAGTTTTTAATGAATGATGTTCATAAATGTACCTTTATATTTTTCCCTTTTTGTTCCTTTTAAATCACATAATGTGTCCATATGACACTAAGGATACATTTAAAGTGGCCTCTTGATAGCCAGCATTGCCCAGCCCCTTATATAAGTACTAAATTTGATCCTGTTAAAGTTTCACAACAACAGCATTGAATTCACCATGACCACACCTTAAGATCTGTTCTTCTGTAAAATCTCTTAAAATTAACACATTATTGTTGGATATATTGTTTTATCATGCCGAGATAACGAGGTAAATATGTTTCGATAAATTTAAAATTTAAAATTTGTTAATTAAAAAAGCCAAAATGTGGGTGCTGAAAATTCTCACATATTTTGGAAACATCATAAAACTGTGACTTTTTGGAAAGGTGTTCACAGTACCTTGTAAAATATACTGAAATATGATATTCCAATGAGCTTCGTAATGCTTTATATTTGTGATTTAAGTTCCTCTCAAGGATATGTTCAATCAAGAGACAGATAATTGGTTAAAATTGTAAATAACTTACAAGAAAGGGGGGCAGAGTGGATGCCCCACCCCAACAGTGGATGGACACAGTAGAGGAAAAATATGTAATGGAAAAATGAGGCATTGTCCAAGACTAAAAGGAGCACAGATGGAGGAGAAGTGGGAAAAATGGACATTATTCAGGACTAACTGAAGCCACAAAAACACCTAAAAAAGAGAAATAAATCAGTTGTTGATACGGAAACACTAGACTAATCACTGCAGAGGACTAACCTGTTGTTTCTTTTTTTTCGTTTTGCTGTTGTTAGTCAAAGGAGAATTTAGTGACAAAAAAGCCAAAATGAATCTGCTATAACAGCAACAGGGTAAAATACATTATTTACTGAATGGGGACCTGGGACATCCATATATCATAGACTTTATTTCTCCTCAGACAGACATTCCCAACCCATTAACAAGCGAACCACGACCCTCTCTGGGTCCTGGGTCACCAGCTGGTTTAATGAAATTAAAGTTCAATTAAAATTCAACTCCAAATCTACGACTTTAGATGAAACAATGAAGTGATATGTACTTAAATAATGACGGAAGAAAAACCCTTTGTATGTTTTTCTGTCTTTCATTAGAGGTTTTTTTTTAGCTTGTAGCAAATACTGTCACCAATATTCAGTGGCAAAATTCTCTAAAAAACTGAATAAAATGATTCATTGCATATAATTGTTCACAAA
Organism: Cetoscarus ocellatus; assembly: GCA_037902135.1. Taxonomy (NCBI): domain Eukaryota; kingdom Metazoa; phylum Chordata; class Actinopteri; order Labriformes; family Labridae; genus Cetoscarus; species Cetoscarus ocellatus. Next base: position 671,621 of record JBAMNC010001493.1, read on the forward strand.
TAAACTTTCCACGGTTTCAATGATAAGTTTACTTCATGACAGAACATGGTGTGTTCACTGTTGTGGGTAAATTGAGCTCTTAGGCAAAATGACTGAGCTTGATCAGCAGGATAATCCTGAAACATTCAGACATTTGGGATGAAGTATTATTTATCTATTTGAAAATTTAAGTAAGACCGTAGTTTGATCCTTACGCTGCTGGTGGAAGGACACGCAGGCTGTGCTGTGTCTCAAAATAGTGCCTAATCAAAGCAGCTTGGTAGTGGAAAAGTTAGTGGATGTAAACAAAGTGTTTATAGTGTGTGATGAACACACACTGTTTTTGTGGCTGTTTACTCCCACAATTCTTTTAATTAGAGTTTGGCACCATGTATGGCATTAGCATCTGTCCTGAGATTTCTGAACAGAGAGAGAACTGAGCTGTGACACTGTGGCACGACCACACTTTAAAAAACAAGAACTACCCCTTTAAGTTGATTTTTATACTTTTGTTTAATGGCCTGAAGTTTTGCTCCCTTAAAGCAGGAGATAAATTAAAGTTTTTAAGGTCGTGCTTCACTGTCTAAAGACTTGGGACAGATTATGAGGCCAAAGTTCTTCTTCAGTGTTGATTGAGTGCAGAAATAATCCCTGTTTTCACACTCTGCAGAACACAGAGGCTGTGGGCGACTGGCGTAAGAACATTGAGGACAAAGCGGACAGGAAGAAGATGTTCGAGACCTCCTAAACGCTTCTCGCGTCGACGAGGACGACAGCGAGGAGGGGGGAAACGTCTCCACCCGAGGTCGCAGTGACTGAAAGTGTTTCTGAGTTCCAGCAGGACGAACAGGGACGAGAGTTTAGACGCTTTTTTGTTCATTTTTTTTGGGCTGGTTTTTGGGATTCTGTCGCCACCGGAGGGAGACTGGACTGAAACAAACGTAAGGTCGTCATAAACGCAGATTTAAAAAAAAATTAAGAAAGAGAAAATCCATCACTTCACAATGTACAGCTTTTCATGGAGTCAGTAGAAATAAATGTTTTGGAATAACGAATGATTGTTGGGACATTTATATTTTTAAGTTTATAAGTCCACATGTATTCTTTCTCCAATCCAACTGCAACAAATTTACACAAAAAAAGTCAGATTTATATTAAAAAGTGTAAATATAGAAGCTTAAAGGAAACATGCACCCTCATATTTGACCCTTTTTAAGAGAAAATCTTCCATTACAGGTGAGATTACAGCTTAATTATGTCATAATCTCAATAATAAAACACTTTCTCCCATGATAATGGGCCATGTTCAACCACTGACTACTAGTAAAAAACAGTGTTATTCCAAGTGACAGTAGAGGTATGTCTAGACTTTGAGAGAACAACTAAGTATTATTCAGAGAAAGAGTAATTAAGTAAAATGTATGGATGAATGTCCTTTAGGGCTAATCTGAACACTTGAGGAAAGATCAGCAGGAACATATTTTAAACTCTTAAAAAACAGCCTTAATGTGAAAATATCTCTATACAGAAAAGCAGAAAATTCTCCAGTAATCATCTAAATAAATGTTAAAAGCTTAAAATATAAGAAATATCTCATTTTAATTAGCTTTATATCTTAAAATTCATATTTTCGCCCTTCAAACTGAAGATTTCTTTCATGAAAGCTTTAAACTTTCTTCTTGAAGCGATGAGGATAATTAACTCTCTTTAAATATCTTAAAGGAGCAGTTCAACATTTTTGCAACACACAAGTATGAGTTCACCTGAGATTAAATCAATTGAAGTTAGATTAGTTAAGTTTGCACCAATAATGGAAAACTTTGGGAAACCCAAAGTCCTATACGTGTAAAATTTAAGACCACATGTAATTAAACACATTTTCCTATGTATTTATGGTAGTTTAATAAGTACAAACAACATGATAAACAAGTTAACACCATATTTAGGATTTACAACGGAAATTAGCCTTTAGTTTTTAAAGTTATTGGGCGAAGTCCTCTACCATTTTTAGCCTTTGTGCTCTGCTAGTCATCCCCACAAACATGAGTTTAATTTCCAGCTTTAATCTTAATTATATCTTTAAAATGTTTCATTTTTAGTACAAAAGATGTCAGATGGTATTCCTTCGAGACATTAAAAATCTGCTCCGTTTTTCTGACATAACAAATGAGTTCAGTTGTGAATTCAGGAAAATTAATAATAATTTAAGTGCTTTTGAAGTTAACAAGAATGTAAGGCTGTTGGTTCAGAAAAGCCACTTGATATAGTGTTACTAATTGAATGTTGCATGCTTTTACAGCCTCTGAACATGGGAGCACACATAAACAACTTTTATTTCCAGCTTTAATTTTCTTAATTATATCTTTGAAATGTTTAATTTTTGACACAATAGATGGTGAATATATTTCTTTCGGACAGTTTACCTGACACAACAAACAACTCACCAGGACATCCAGCTGACAGTGTCAGTTATTTTCTGAATCTTTGATCAAAATTAATGAAACAAGTGAACAAAATTGGTACAAAAATACATACAAAATCAAGCACACATAATCAGAAACAGGAGTTTTAACATGTGGACACAAGTATTAAGGTTTTGGTCATCGAGGATTTCACATTTCATCATTATTTCTGAGTTGTAGAAGTGAAAGTAATTTGCGCAAGCTTGCTCTGAAAGAACGAACAAATATGGTGGACAATCATTATCAGCTGGCTGTTGTGGGTTATTTTTCTGTTTTGCAGCAAAAAACAAAAGATGGTGGAAGTCGTGGCTATAAAGAAGTCATGTGTTTGCTGAAAGTGACATCTGGTTTGTGATGCTTGGTCTGGTGTTTTTTGTTTTTTTGTACCAGCTATAAAACATAAATTTGGATAATCAGGGCTGCTTTTCAGATGTTAAGGAGGAAATTAGAATTAAATCAGTGAAAATAGAGTCACTGACTCTGTTGTGCTGAATTACTGGTATTTCTTGGTTTAGAAAAACAGGGCAGGCATTATTTTAGACAATTTCAGGCCTGATTTTTGGCCTGATTTGCCCCTCACAAACAACCGAGGGTCGAGACCTGATGTAAGGTGCCACCAGCTGACACAGCAGCTCAAAAATGACAAAATGAAAGTACAAATTTGGGACTAAAACGTGACCAAAGGGAATATAAACCAAATAAAGATGATTGGACTCACATGTACTATAGATTGATTTTTTTGGTCATATTTCACCACATTGTGATCACTCTAATGGACCATAATGGCTGCATTTTCAGACAGTAGTGATATTCTTGGTAGTTTTGGATTAAAAACAACTTTAAATCTTCTTAAGACAACATTTCACATGAAGAAACCAGCGGTGGACCGGCTGAAAGACTTTAGAGAATCTAATTAAAAGAGCCCTAAAGGTTAAACGAGTCCTCTTTTTCCTGTTTATGGTTTTTATATTTAACTCCCCGCCCATACACACAGGGTGAGTGCGGATCCTCAGAGGGTTGAAGTGGTCTCTTAGGGAGGGAGGTTTGCAGAGCAGGGCTGGGTCGGGTGTATTTCAGGAGCTCGATGGCCCATTGGTCTGCCGGGGAATCCACTTCCATAAAGAGGATCTGAGCATTTTGCTGAGACATCGAAACCCACCATATATACCGTATTTCATTTTTCTCTGTCTGTGGCTTTGGCAGTGTCTCCTTTTCTTCCACCCAGTGTGTCTTGTCTTCGTCTTCCTCCTCTCCATAGGTGAGACATTTTATCATTTTATTGCATCTGTTTTTCAGCGGCCTCTCTGAGAGCAGCATCTTCGATTTTACCCGATGGACAATCAGGAATCGGCGCCTCCTCGTACCCGCAGAAAAGTCCTCTTTTAAAATGTTTGTTTCTCCACCTCTGACCCTTCCTGACATCCTGAACTCGCTTTCTTCGCGTTTCTGCCTGACATCTGACCTGCTCCTGACAGACTGAAGATTTACGAGAGGCACTGCGACGTGTTTTAAAGTCCTGAAGATGCAAGAAAGTCTTAAATCTTCAGACTGTCAGACTGCAGAGGATAAAACACCAGGAGGCTGTTAGGAGTTTAAATGTGATGCTTTGAGAAAGGAAATATCTGATCGCAGTGCAGGAAAACCTTGATTTCTGACTTTGTTGACTCTTTAATGGCCAGCAAAGAGACCTTTACATATGAAAGGACAGCCCCTTTAGATGCAGCATCATCTCACTGCAGTTTTCAGGGGTCCTGAGGGAAGGAAGAGTTTATTCAAACATTAGTGGAGGCAAAGAGTTCGGCCTAATAATCAGCTTTATTCAGCTTAACAAGACTGCTCCATCATCTGACCAGACTCAGCTGCAGAAAAACTGTATTTTTGACTCTTAAATGAGTTGTCAGGGGATTTTTGAGTTCGATTTTGATGTAAAGAGTTCATCTTAATGACAGATAAACAGATTAATTCACCTCAATTAGACTGTTTTATCATCTGACACACAATTGTGTTGCAGTGAAATCTTTATTTCAGACTCCTTGACCCTTAAAATAAGTTAACATGAAAGGTTTTTGTTATATTAGATGCAGACTCTTCATGTTCGTGATAAATAAACATCTTAGTTGAACTTAATTGAACTGTTTCTTAAATTTGATGCAGAAAAACTGTATTTTAGGCTTTGACTCTTAAAATTAGTTGGCAGAAGGTGTTTAAATTATGTTAGACACAAAGAGTTCATTCAAATGACAGATAAACAACTTCATTCAGCAGAATTAAGTGCAGAAAAAAATCTATTTTTGACTAAATTTTTGATCCAAAAATATTTGGCAGCCAGAAAAGGAATTGCTGCAGCAATACTGTTCATAAATTGTTCATCTTTATACAAATATGAATTTGTTGTTGTTAGATATGTTGCATATGTATAGATATGTTATTAGATGATGTTACGACCCACCTCAGCGAAGGTAAAGGGAAGTAACATAAATAACCAGATGTTGGTTTGAATACCAGTTATTTATTGACAAAAGGAGCAAAATGAGGCAGAGAATTGAAATGGGGGAGACTTTTAAACTAAAATACTGAACTATTTAAACTAAATAATAAAATACACCCAAACTAAAAGATCTAAACAGGTGCTATGATATAATCCGACTTTTGTTTCTCATGTTGTAAAGATGAAAAGTTTGTTGTCTGATTTGTACTTGATGCCTCTTGCTCGTCCTTTTGACAAACTGTGAACTTGATCTTTGACTTTTTTTGATGTTCAGTCTGGATTATTTAATTCTTCTAATTCAACCTAATCAGACTAATTAAGCATCAGGCATGATGATGATGCAGAAGAAAATGTATTTCTGTCCTTAGTAAAGGAAGCTGGTTGTTGTTGATGATATTTTGATGCATATTGATGAACTTTTTCACTGATCACAAACTTTACTTGACTGAATTGGACTGACTTCTCATCAGTTTTGTGTGTCTGATGCAGAAAAGTGACTCTTTTGAAGCCGAATGATGTTTTTGAGGGAAAGATTGAGCGATTAGGAAACACTCGATGGCTATTTTAACAATGAAATAATTTAATTTGTCGAGATTAGTCTGCTTTAGCATTAGGTTTGTCTAAGGCAAAACAAACGAACAGTTTTAAATCGTTTTAACCCTAAAATGTTCAGATTGTTGTTCAAGACATTTGTGAAGGAAATCCTTTTAGATAAAAGACTTTATTATGTGAATTTGGACTGATTAATCAGCAAACATCTTAAGAAAATGAAGTTTGACTCTTCTATGTTGGAAAACTTAAAGTATGGAGTGAAAACTATTTGTTTTTATAACCAAATTAAAAACTTTAAAAGACTTCCTCAATATCAGTCTTTTGATTCTGATGAGTTTTTGACCTTTAATGTGGTTTATATGAGAAAACATGTTGATGAAGCAATTTAGCTTGTTATTTAGTCATTTTAAACACTAAAAACAACCTAATAAAATATATATATCATCTAATTTGAGATTCTGTGAAAGAAAAAGTTAGTTTTTGACTCTTTTTGACACAAAGTGTTTGGCATTGGGGAAAAATAATTTCTTTTGCAGTGCTGGCAGAAAATGATTTGTCCATTTGACGAACAAATATCTTAATTAGACGTCTTTATGGTAAAAGTTGTGATTCTAACTCTGGGAAAAAAAACTTTTTTTGGCTCTTTTGTACCTTGAAATTTGTTTGACGAGGGAACAGATGTAGTTGGACTGAACTTTTTTAGTGATTCTGATAAAGACCATAACAGTTCTTTTGACTCTTTTGACTTGTAAAATGTTTAGTGAAGTGAAGTGAAGATGATAATTAGGTGACATAATTAGGCTTAATTAGTCCGTGTTATCTGCAGGTTTGTGATTCATTTGTATGTTTGCTTTTTCTTGCAGACATTTCTTCCTCAAATGTGAAGCAATATATATATATTTTTTTTTTATCCAAGGGTCTTAATCTGAGTGAAGACATTTGTAAAATGTCCTCTTTTTAAAATGTAAGCATCCATGTTTTACTTTCTTTTATTTAAGTGTCCAAATCTGCTCAAAGTGAGGCATGAAGTATGCTAAGAGTTTCAGCATCACCAATTTTAAACATTAATCTCTTAATCTGTTTGAAAACACAAATTAAAAATGAAAGTCACAGCATTTTCATGTGGCAAATTAACACAACAACAGCCTCCTGATTTAGATCCATCACATCTGCAGTGATGGAGAGGAAATAACCATGAACTTCACTTGATGATCCGCCTTTCAGGAATTCTTTTAATTCACCCGATCGGGTCATAAACCGCCACGGTGCAACACCCGATCCCTCACCCGATCCCCCCCTTGTCCCAGATTAGTTCAGTCGACGACGCTGCTCTTCAGCTGTGCTCTGGGATCGCGTTACGGTGCAAATATTTCCCATCCGCACATCTCCATCAGAACATGCTGATCTCAGAGAACCTCACACTGAGCAACCGCAGCACTCAGCAGGGGTCAAAAATACCCAAAATGTTTATTCCAAGGCTGAGTGGGGTCTTCATGTGTTTCTCCATGCAGGTGGTGAACCGCAAAAAACGCCAAGATGTCTGAGTAAGTTTGAAGTGCACCTGTCGCATGAAGTCACCACCTTTAAACCCCACCACATAACATTTAAGATGTGCAATCTACAACTCAATTAATCTGAAAAATGTGTTAAAAACAACAAAACAAATGTTCTTATCGACCTGAAATCAAAGCAAAATCAGCGTTTAGACACACAAATTCAATCTTTGCCTCCACTTGCTTTTAGAGATGTATGACTTTGGATAATCAGGACATTGAAATGTACTTTCTGATAATCATAAACTTCCTTTCAAACAGGAAAAAGTTGACTTCCAGCCGCAGGCATCACCTGAAGGTAAACAGATCACTCTCATCATTTAAGATGGTCTAGCTTTTACACTGTAAAAAAAAGTGTTGTAAATATTACCAGCAACAAGATAAGTTACTGTAAATGTCTTTACTGTAGCATTAGTATATTATAATTTACAGGATTATTATTGTATTTTCTGTAAGCTAATTATTTTACTACTGTATTTTTATTCAAGACATCAATACTGTCTTTTAATTCACAGCATTATTGCTGTATTATCAGAAACATCATCCTCACAGTTCTTTCATATGCAGTCCACAACCTTTTAATACATTTTGAATTAGAGTAAACTTCCTGTATTTTAATTTATATTAAAATATCTTTAAGTATTTTACTGACCATTTATTAGCAAGATATCATTCAAAAAATATCACTAACATCATTTTTATCCAATAAAATACATTTACTCAGACAATGTGAAACATTTGCTGAAAGAAATCTTACCTGCTGTTGGTCAGTTTTCCTGGGAAAAAATAATTTTTTCGCTTGATCCTCTGCCCTTTCCAGAAATTCACTGTATACGTAGGCTAGATTTTATGGTAAATGCTTTTAATTTAACAAAAATCAGAATATTTTTCCACCATCTTTTGCCAATTACAGTAATTTACTGAATAATTTTTTTATAGGTAGCATAGCTGTACAAAAATCAGTTACAGTGTTCTTAATGTCAGCTTTAATATCATGAGAGAAAATACTGGCTACAGTGGCACATCCATGAGCCTAACTGGCTCTTAATGAAGACATAAATCTTGTATAACATGTGCCAAGTCTTCAGACAGTAAGTCATTCCCCCAAAGAGCTGCTGTCTAATCAAAGTAAAGGAGCTTGTGCACTTGTCTGGAACTATTTTAAGCAGCGGATGAATCCACAATTTGGTTAAACAGCATTTAAACAGCTGCTTCCCGTAATTTAATTAAATATCAATGATAAAGTGTGATTTTTAGGGTTTGTTTTGGTAGATAAAGAGCCTTTATTGGCTCAAAATGCATTTCAGAGCATCCATGACTATAAATCAGAGCTTAATTTATAATCATAAAACATTTTACAGTGTTCTCATGTGAGGTTTTTCCATTGTTCGCCCTGCAGAGCTTGATCCTTCAGATCGCTCTGAACTGGCTGGAGCAGGAGAAAAAGGAGCTTGTAGCAGCAAAGGAGGCCTACATGGCTGAGCACTGTCCCAACCCGGACATGAGCGGAGACCAGAACGCCCTCATGGTGAGAGTTTTATTATGAGAGACACTTTTCTGGATTAGCATTTTAGATTCCTACGGGTAGAGAGTCATTTAGGATTCCTGGAGGCCTTCGCACACCTGATGTGTGTGTTTTGTTTTTTTTTTAGAATAATTCACTTGATTTTGATTTTTGTTTTTCTGACCAGTTAGTCCCATTAAGCTTCTCTTCAGTTAAAATCTTAAAGCGAGGCCATAGAGCAGGGACACAGGCTGAAAGGCACTCCCAGTCTTAGCCACACTGACCGCCATTTTAGCTGAAGCTGCGGCAGTTGTGGGTGCTGCCATCTTGTGGTGGCTGACATAACTGCAGTTGCAGCTCTCTGCTGTTGCGTATTCACTGATGTTGTAGCGCCCCCTGGAGGCACCTACAGTGCTCAACAGCTGCACTGCTGGACGCTTCAAAACAAATAATTTCACTTTACTTAGGCTATATGAAGCTCTTCATGCAGATATTGTGGCACAAATAGATTTAAATGACATAACAAACAAACAGTTAAATGTGAATTGTGTTGGATTCTCCACTCTTTGTTATTTTAATAATCTGATTTTGCAGATTTTGCAGAATAAAACCAAACTACATCACATTAGAAGAGTTTAATTTTAAAAGTGCAGGTTTTGCCTTTTTTTGTTGAGTAGCTCGTCATTTTAATTAAAACACTGCAAAACTTCAAACATTTTGGCTTCCTTTCCCCCTTTATATTCATTCAATCAATCTTTATTTTCTATATCACCAATTCATAACACATTTTATCTCAAGGCACTTTACAATAGAGCAAGCTGAAGCCATACTCTTCGTTTTATAGATATACATATATGAATATATACAAATACATACAGTGCCCAGCATAAATGAGTACAACCCCCTATTAAAAGCAATTTAATAATCAATATCTAAATGAGCTAAAGAACAATTTCCAAAGTTTTGACAAAGCTGAGTTTAACATAACATAACACTTAAAAAAATCTTGTTTGCAATCAATGGCCCACATTGGGGGAGTATTTTGTGGTATGGTATGCCACAGAAAATGTTGATTTTGAAAGGAAACTAAAGGTTTTCTGACAAATCTGAAGGGGTGTACTCATTTATGCTGAGCACTGTACATATATTTGTATATTTGTATACACACATACATACATCCAGAGATGTTTCCATCCAGGGAGAGACAAAGGGACTAAAATCACACTTGTCCCTGCTTAATGTAGACTCAGTCAATCAATATTCATTTGTATAGTGCCATATTTGTCTTTCTTGAATATAAATCTATTAAAGGTAAGCCCCTTGAGATGTTGCATCTCATTTTCAAAAGGGTCCTCGTGTCTATATGGTTGTAAAGATAGTTACTATGGATGTAAAATCAATGCAACCATGGATAGAGATCAATCTTATATTAACATTAATGTATATAATAAATAAAATAATCATTAATTTCTTCCTTCTCTTCTCATTGTTTTATTTTTTATGTCTCTAAATATTTTATTACTATTTTTCCTGTATGGTATGATATTTTCATGTGTTGTGAAGCCTTTCGAATGGCCTTGTTGCCTTAACATCAGTCTGCACTTGTTGTTTTGGTTTTGAAATAAGAATTTTTGTTTGTGGATCTGCAGGAAACCTGCAAGAAGCTCCAAGCCCTCATCGACAAGGTTGATGAGGACAGATACGACATCGAGGCCAAGGTGCAGAAGGCCGACAAAGAGGTAAACGCCCTCCAGCAGGATCATGAGATGTTTTTGTTAGAGAGGCAGGAAGCTTAATGTTGCTCCCCTCACAGATTGAGGATCTGAAGATCAAGGTGGTCGACCTGGCCGGCGTGAAGAAGCCTGCTCTGAAGAAGGTGCGTATGTCTGCTGACACCATGCTGAAGGCTCTGCTGGGCTCCAAACACACAGTCAACATGGACCTGAGGGCCAACCTGAAGCAGGTCAAGAAGGAGACCAAGGAGGAGGTGAGCTCCACATATTCAGACTTCAGCATCTGCTTTACTTTTTAGAGGGAGATCGTCTTTGTTGAGAAGGAGAGAAAGAAGAATTGGTCAGGGTTATGGGCCACAATATTAGGTTAATTCTGTTTTAAACTTTGTAGACAAACTTTGGTTCTCAGTCAAAGTTGCTAAAAAACATTGGCAACATCCTGAAACCAGAAGGTTGCCAAATTTTGTGTCATTAGGTCAGACATCCGTCATAAGCTCAACTTTTGAATGCAGTTTTTATGGATTTATTCATCAACCAATCGTGAAATTATTAACAGAATATGAAGTTATTACTACTGATCACTGAAATATAACTCTATCACTCTAAAGTGTTTGGTGTCTTGAAAACAAGAAATGACTCAACACTGTGAGAATAAAACTACAACAATTTCTGATTTTTAGTCAAAAATATCTTGTTACAGTCAATAAAAGCCACATTAACACAAAAAGTGAAACAATAATGCAGCAGAAAGTTTAATCGCAGATGTGTTTGTCTAAATTATGGTTAAAATTATTTTTACTGTGAGTGATTTTCACCGGACAGTTTCAGAAACAATCTAATTTAAAGACTTCATAAATAAGAGGAGAACTATTTGCAATGGATTCAAATATCTGCAAAGAGTCAGCCAACTGGAAAATTAAACCTGTAGGTTTTTTTTAATGATTGCATAAAATATTTTTGCCTTTTAAGTCTCACAATAAGATGCGCATTTAATTAATTTTGTCTAGTGAAATATAGCTTTTTAAGTGCTTTATAATATTTTTGCAGGAAATTACACAGTGTGCAACTATTTTGCAGACTTTAAAACTAACCATGCAGAAACTTACATCTTAACTTGTGTATATGTTAAATTTATTGTTAAGAACATATGTAACTGTTCTCATCATAAGCTAAATTTACCCTATCATTCCAATTAAACATCTTATTTCATATTGATAAAGGGTATTAGGCATAAACTGATCAGGAAAAAGTAAAATATTCACAAATAGTATAAAATGTTACCTGTAGGCTGCCTTGACATGAATATAAATTAAAGTTTATCCCATTTCTAAACACATTTTATCAGCCTGTCTGACATTTTTCTTTAATTGGAGTTTTGGAGGTTTTTATTTTTTTTAATCATGGAGTTTTTTATCAAAGATATTTACCTTTTTTTCCTTTTGTCTTTTTAATTTTTATTGCCTTTCTAACTTTTTAAAAAATCCAGATATAAAAGTGAATTTGGCACAAAATTTGTGTTTTTGATGAAAACTTGATGAATTTACAGAAAAATATTTTTTTTAATAAAGATGCCAGTAAATTTTCTCACAGTAGAAAATTTTGTTCTTGAAGAATAAAATCTTAAATCCAAACTAGAGGTGCACAGAAAGCACAAACCTCTGTTGAAGCATTTCCAAAATTGTCAGAGTTATTACTGAAAATGTAGAAAACTTCTACACGTGGTCAAAATCCGCGGAGAACTTTCTGAGTTATCTGGCTCACAAACAAACAAAGAAATGAAGTCCAGACCTCCTCTGCAGATGTAGTGGTTCTGTCTCTCATCATGTTTATTTACGGTTGTTTCTCTGCTTGTGTTCCTCCTCTGCAGCCCACAGAAGCCGTTGGCGACTGGCGTAAGAACATCGAGGACAAAGCCGACAGGAAGAAGATGTTCGAGACGTCCTAAGCGTGCTGCGGTCGTCGTTGCTCTTTGTCTTTCTGTTTGTATGAACTCCATGTGTTGCATTCTGCTTTTTGGTTTGAGCTCGTGTTCCCAGTCGCTGTTGGAGGATCTTATTTTATTTTTGTGTTTGTTTTTGTTGGACGGAGGAGGGGGGGAGGAGTGTGGAGAGTTTCTGCAGGTTCACACACTGACACACAACAACAAGTCTTAAAAAAATCTCCACACATTCAGAAAACATTCACACAGTAATAAAACATCACGTTGAATAAAAGCAATAAAATCAAATGTGGAAGAAGACGCGTCTGAAGCTGTTTTTCTTGTGTCTTTGTTTGTCTCTGTTAGTAAAAAAAAATTCACTTTTACTTTCAATATGGAAGTAAAATAATGACACAAATAAATACAAAATAGGGAAATAAACCATCCCCTCGCTGAAAATGAAGCAATTAAAGGTCAATTAAACTGTACTAAACAAAGCTTCTTGGCATTTGTAACATTTAAATCATTCACAACATTTATTCATCATTTTCCTTTAGGACAGGGTCATCAACTACATTGTACAAGGGCCAGGTTTTTGCTTGAAGGATGTTGGGAAGGCTTGAAACATTTTTTCCTCAGGTCAGATTTTTATGAAAAAACGACATGCTAACGTGACTGTTTTGCCATTTCGGACCGTGGGAAAAAAAATAGTACTAAGTGACTTTTTTAGGACCTTTTCAGGCAGGAGAAAATGCTTGTGCAGAAGGTTTGGCCATATTTGACTTATGAATGAACATGGACTTATCAGCATTTTTTTAACTGCAGGTCAGATTTTAGAAAAAAAAATAACATGCTAACATGTGAATTTCCTGCCATTTGGACCCCAGTCACATGCCAAAAAGTGACTTTTTGGGTCCTTTTCAGGAAGGTTTGGTCATATTTCACCTACAACATGAGTCTTAAAAATATGCTTTCCTGTAAAGTTGTTGCTAAGAATATGTAAAGATATATTCATCTTACAGTTCGTGATAACTTTAAAAACTTTGATAAGTGTGAGAAGAAAAATTTGGGGTTAAATATGCCTACCAGCCGAAGTGTTCCCAACTTCCTATTAGCACCTGCTAGCAATCTGGTCCTCCTTATTCATGGTTACAACGCCAACGGGGCGGATAGTATGAGAAAAAGTGAAAATATCTTTCAAATGTGTTCTTACTCCAGTCTCTTTCTCAGTTTTTAGTTTTTTTGCCTTTTTGTTTTCTGTTCCACTGCTGTATTTTTTCTTACCCATTTTGCTCTTCTTCCAGCCTCGGCTCTCATGGCCACCTGACTGGTTGTTGTCACCACACAGTGACCAGAAAAAAAAAAAAAAAAAAAAAAAAAAAAAATATATATATATATATATATATATATATATATATATATATATATATATACATATATATATATTTGTATATATACATATATGTATGTATGTATGTATACACATATATATGTATATATATGTGTGTATATAGATATAGATATATATATATATAGAAACACTATATTGCCAAAAGTATTTGCTCATCTATCCAAATAATCAGAATCAGGTGTTTCAATCACTTCCATGGCCACAGGTGTATAAAATCAAGCACCTAGGCATGCAGACTGCTTTTACAAACATTTGTGAAAGAATGGGTCGCTCTCAGGAGCTCAGTGATTCCAGCATGAAACCGTGATAGGATGCCACCTGTGCAACAAATCCAGTCGTGAAATTTCCTCGCTCCTAAATATTCCACAGTCAACTGTCAGCTGTATTGTAAGAACGTGGAAATGTTTGGGAACAACAGCAACTCAGCCACAAAGTGGTAGGCCACGTAAACTGACGGAGCGGGGTCAGCGGATGCTGAGGCGCATAGTGCGAAGAGGTCGCCAACTTTTTGCAGAGTCAGTCGCTACAGACCTCCACACTTCATGTGGCCTTCAGATTAGCTCAAGAACAGTGTGCAGAGAGCTTCATGGAATGGGTTTCCATGGCCGAGCAACTGCATCCAAGCCATACATCACAAAGTGCAACACAAAGCATCGGATGCAGTGGTGTAAAGCACACCGCCACTGGACTCTAGAGCAGTGGAGACGCGTTCTCTGGAGTGACGAATCGCACTTCTCCATCTGGCAATCTGATGGACGAGTCTGGGCTTGGCGGTTGCCAGGAGAACGATACTTGTGGGACTGCATTGTGCCAAGTGTAAAGTTTGGTGGAGGGGGGATTATGGTGTGGGGGTGTTTTTCAGGAGCTGGGCTTGGCCCCTTAGTTCCAGTCAAAGGAACTCTGAATGCTTCAACATACCAAGACATTTTGGGCAATTCCATGCTCCTGACTTTGTGGGAACAGTTTGGAGCTGGCCCCTTCCTCTTCCAACATGACTGTGCACCAGTGCACAAAGCAAGGTCCATAAAGACATGGATGACAGAGTCTGGTGTGGATGAACTTGACTGGCCTGCATAGAGTCCTGACCTCAACCCGATAGAACACCTTTGGGATGAACTAGAGCGGAGACCGAGAGCCAGGCCTTCTCGTCCAACATCAGTGTGTGACCTCACAAATGCGCTTCTGGAAGAATGGTCAAAAATTCCCATAAACACACTCCTAAACCTTGTGGACAGTCTTCCCAGAAGAGTTGAAGCTGTTATAGCTGCAAAGGGTGGACCAACGTCATATTGAACCCTATGGATTAGGAATGGGATGTCACTTAAGTTCATATGCGAGTCAAGGCAGGTGAGCGAATACTTTTGGCAATATAGTGCTGGCCCGTAGGCAAGGGGGATCGAAGGGTTCGTTCAAACCCCCCCTCCAGAGCCCCCCCTCCAGAGCCCCGGTGAAGGTTTTCTGTCATGTCATATAAATAAATATAAATGGCTGTCACCTTTTAAATAACTATTCCAAATCATTCTAACCTGCTCAAAAAAGGAAAGGTAATTAAGCAGATCGAAGCCCTAGCACCGAGTCTGAGGACCTTGGGGCATGAGTTGACAGACA
The DNA here is from genome assembly GCA_037902135.1 of Cetoscarus ocellatus. Classification (NCBI taxonomy): domain Eukaryota; kingdom Metazoa; phylum Chordata; class Actinopteri; order Labriformes; family Labridae; genus Cetoscarus; species Cetoscarus ocellatus. The sequence continues at coordinate 686,829 of JBAMNC010001493.1, forward strand.
ACTGTAACGTTGCAAAAACAAACGTCCATTTCTCCTGTGCTCCTGTTCACACTCCAGTCCAGTGGGTGGCGGTAATGCCCCTATAACCGCAGAAGACGAAGAAGAAGAAGAAGAGGAAAACGAGAAAATGGTTAAAAAGGAAGATAAAGAAAGAAAACCAAAGAAAACTGCGGCTTTTATGTCCCAAAATATCGGCGAGAATTTCCGAAAAAGGGCAGAAATGGGTAAGGTGCTAAGTCCAGGCACCGACTGACGTGTATCGATTAGCGGTCGTTAGCTCCGTTAGCTCTGTTAGCATTATTTTTTTTTAACTTTATTATCAGTAGACGGGTTTCTGTCCAACGTCATCACTAAGATCTGCGCACAACCAGGGGGCAGATGAATAAATTAATAATGTACAATTACTGATAACTAATATAGATAATATAGAAATGGTAAAATATATATTTGTACATAAAAAAGTAAATGTAAATAAATTTAGAGAAAGAAATATAAATTAAACACGGGCAAATTAACATGACAGACAACTTCACTTAATGTAATTGGAATAAAATTGAATAGCTGATTATTTTTTGTTGGATTTGATATGTGACACACTCAAATTAGATTTTTAATTCAATTAAAAATAATGGGAACGAGGGGGTTGCCTTGGATATTCTGACTTTATGTATATGTAATTTATCAAGTAATATGAAGAGATTAATTATGTTAAATTTATTACTTTGAGAGAAGGAGCCAAAAATTATTTTTTTCTCAAAAAAGTGATACTTGACTGTAGTTTTAACGAAAAGAAAATGTCCCAAATCTTTCAAAAGGTGATGCAAAATGGACATTTATTAAAAAAAAATGGATGATGCTTTCCTGATCTTTTACTTGATCTTCTACAGAAGGTACAGCTGTCATGGATATCAGAAAATCTGGATATGTATACATCAGTAGGATAGATGTTATGTAATAGCTGAAGATGTCTATTATATATACACACACACATTAAGATATAACATTTTAAAACAACATTATAATTCTCTGTGTGTTTACCATATGTATGTGTGTGAAATTAATTTTAATTTTGAAATTAAAATTAACTAATTTAATTTCAAATAAATTTTGAAATGATCAAAAGAGAGCAACAGAGATGGACAGACAACAAAAGAGAGCAACAGAGACACAAGGAGAGCTACAACTAAGAGAAAGATAACTGTCCGATAGTAGAGAAATAGGTCACCTAAATTTAATTCAATTCATTGATTCACAGTAAAAGGAATGTTTGGATGGTAATAGAGATGGTGCATTTCCATTAAATTCATTCATGTTTATTCATTCATTGAATTAATGCATGTTGAAAGAGACATGCAGCAGAAGAGAGAAGCAGAGACAGACAACAGACAGCAGAGGTGAGCAACAGAGAGACAGACAAGGAGAAAGCCACAGAAACACTGGCACTGAGAGGGTTGGAAATGGGAAATTATACATTTGAAAAGTGGCCATTATCAGAATTTTTTTTAGTACATGGTGAAAATTGCTGTAATAGGCTGTGTTTGGAATTTGAACATTAATCTAAAAATAATCACCTGTACCAAATGTGATGAGTACCAGCTCATCCACTGCCACATTAGAAGAGAAAGTATGCCTATAGTGGCCAAAAATGGTCAAATCACAACATTTGAAGGAAAATTTGAATGATATAGAGACAGTACACTTGAATTTAATTCAATTAATTAATTCATGTTAAAAGAAAGTTTGGATGGTAGTACACTTAAATTTAATTAATTCATATTCATTCATGTTAGCAGAGGAGAGCAACAGAGACGTATAGAGGAAAACAGAGAGACAACTGGGGAGAGAAATGTCATGTAAAAGTGAAGGTGTAATCAATAAAAAGTATAAATTAAAACGTATGAAATGTGCTTGTGTATTTAGGGGGGCGGGTGGTAAAGACCACTTTTTAGAAAAAAAATATCCTCCCCTCCACAAGGCTGGCTACGGGCCTGTAGTGTATATATAGATATATAGATATAGATATATTTATGTAGCGGCCATTTGTCTTTGTCAACTCCAAAACAACAAAAAATCTCAAAACTCAAAACGGCCACTGTGACACAGGGAGAGTGGATTTTACACACGATCAAAATATGTCAATGTCCAAGATACAGTTTCCTTTGGTTTATTAATGACTGCAAACAAATTGGCGTCCTCATGCACTCATGCCTTCCCGTCTTCCTGACTTCCTGGTAAAAAGCCATTCAACTTCCCTGGTGCCTGCTTATCCTGTCTTACCTGCCCCCTCTATATCCATGTCACCTGGTGCCAAGCAAGCAAACCCATCAAAATAAAAGCCCTCATATATGCCCAAATATTCTAGATAATAAAACTGGAAATAATAAACATAGTTCTCTACTCATATTTAAACAAGATAACAACTAAATAAATAAATTAATTTAAATTAGGCAATATCCTGTGAATAGCTCCCACAATATATATCTATATCTCTATCTATCTATCTATCTATCTATCTAGCTATCTATCTATATATATATATATATTTATATATATATATACAAAAAGTAATTCAAAGCAGAAATTGTGTCATTACTTAATATTTTTCAATTAAAATATAATATTAAAATATGATAAAAATCAAAAGCAGGATGACACAGTAGGCTGGACTTGGAGGACCCCTAGAGGTCGGAGGCTCCCCAGGCACCAGCCCAATCGGCCCGCTGGTGAACCCGTGTCTGATCACAGGGAGAACATGTAGACTCCAGACAGGAACCCCCCACCCAATGTGAGAGTCAAACCAGCAACCCTCTCCCTGCTGGCATGAGGACCACCTGCTTCAGCCGTAGAAGAGAACACAGAGTTTAAGGGATAATCAGAGCCAAAAATCCAGTTGTAAGATAAGTAAACACTGAAATGACACCTCGTGGAGAGCCCCCTCCTCTCATTAGTTACCTCTGCCAAGGAGGTCATGTAATGTTTTTGCTGGTGTTTGTTTGTTTGTTTGTTTGTTTGCTTCTTAGCAAGATTATGCAAAAACTACTGGACTTTGCTGAAATTTTCAGGAGATGTTGGTAATGGCCGAATTTAAAAATAGTTTGATTTTGGTCATGATTTGAATATTCGTCTGGATGCAAAAATATTCCCGAATTTTCAAAAAATACAATTGGTTAACATTAGGCAGAATTGAAAAAAATCATATCACAGCCGTTTTTTAAAGGATACACTTCTGATTTTAAAAGATAATATAGCATCTATGTCTCTATCATCAAGATAAATTTCATCTGGATCTGATCCAGATTGAAGTCACAAAAACACATTGAACTTTATAATGGGAAATCCCATTGATGACATTCAATAGTTCATATAAAATCAAAATATGAAGTGATGTTCCCAAAACTTGTTGTGTTCATACAGGATAACAACCCTCATGTATGTGCTGAGTTTGGTCTGGATCCTGGCTCTATTCTGGATCTGGTGATCCAGACTTGTATCTGAAACAGAGGTTGTGGAAAAGCCGCTGCAGGAACTGAGCTGTTTGGCGGAGGTCTGCACTTTCTGAGTGCTTTTCTAGTTTCTTCTGTTTCCTGACCATGGCCCCCCTTCAAAGACAACCAATAATCATGTGACACAAGCAGGTTTCAGTTTGTTTTTCCAGGTAGTCCAACAGGTTTGGGACAAAAACACATTTTATCTGTTGGAGCAAAGCTGAAGATAGTTAGATATATTATTGTGCAGATAACTGGTGTCCAAGCAAAGGTCAAAAGATCAGCGGTTTTATCATAGTTGCCCTGTAGACTGGCATGATAGTTTCGTAGTAATGACTTATCTCTGAGCTACAGAGAGCCGTGTTATGACGCCTTTGCTGAGGTCTCTTTGGGAGCAACACAAGGGGATCCAGGCTCTCCAATAGTTCCTCCACCTCTATAATGATCTGACTCACTGCTGGATTCAGAAGGACCTGCCCTCCACGCAGGCTGATGCCCTCACACTCCTTGTATGGTGCCCCGTCTCTGGCTCTGCTGGGGGGCCCCCCAAGGCTCCAGGGGTCTCTTAAGTTTCCTGAGCAGCTAACTTTATCCTCTCAAGGCTCGGGGGGGAATGTGAGGAGATGCCTTGGTGATAAATCTGGATCCTGTGACTTCACCAAGACGGCCTTTAAAAAACACTCCGGGTTCCTCTGAGTCACTGATGTGCACTGCTAACGGGACAGACGGAGCTCTGATTGGTCCGAATGTTACGTGACATCCAGTGGGATTTCACAGACAATGCAACAGGTGTAGCGTTATGGATATTCTTCAGAGTTTTTCTTTCAGCAGGTAATTTAGAAATAAAAAATGTGACAAAAATATGCACACATAGGTACAGAAGCCCCAAAACCAGGACCAGTTTTACCACCTATAGACCCCTTTCACTCACATTTTGTTCTTGTTTTGCTCTTCTGAAATTTCCACACATTTTACGCTGATCTAGAAAATATGGGACAGCCTACTGCCTTCATACCCTGGAGCAGGGGCTCGGGACCCAAAGGAAGTTTTGTCTTTTCCTCTCCCTCACAATTTGAGTTTTAAAAGCTTACAAATGTCCTCCTAAATATACTTTTGAATGAATTGTCCTCATTTGATGATATGCTTACACTTCAGTAGTTGTCCAGCTTTAAGCAGAAGCTCATTTTGCTTTGAAAGAATAAAAACTTTAAATTTAAAGGCATTGAAAACTAAGTTAAAAGGAGTCTAAGGTAATGTTATCAAAGAAGACAGTTATAAGTGGGAGAGGCCATGCTTTAATTTCAGATGCATAACATTTTTTGACACATGCTCATGACCGCCCCCTAGTGCTGCAACATTGTCCCAATTATAATTATTTGATTATTGCTAGGTAGCTCACACATTGGTGTTACATCTATAAGCAATAGTTCCATGATAAAGTTACCATCATAATGTGATTTCTTTACCCTGAAAACCCACAACTAGCACTCAGAATCATGTTGATATCATTATAAGTAAGACAGTTATTGAGCAAAAATGATCGTTTGCTAACGGTGGTTATCTGGATCACCACAAAAATCTAATCATTTTGAAGTTGGGCCATTACTAACATCTCCTAAAAATTTCAGCAAAATCCGTCCAGTAGTTTTTGTGTAATCTTGCTAACAAACAAACAAACAAACCAACACACACCGGCAAAAACAAAACCTCTTTGGCAGAGGTAACAATTCGCTCATTTTCTGCTTTACTTTTTTTATCTGAGCACAAAATCGGAAATAAAAAAAGGAGTCATTATTTGTATTTTTTTATTTTGGTTTTGGAAACAAATATTTAGAATACAAGTCATTTTCCTACTTATTATTTTTTTTTTTATTTTGAAAAACAAATGATACACAGACTTTAATGCTTCGTGTGGTTCTCTCACAGTAGGGGGCAGTGTCCTCAAAGAGCCGAATCTATAGCATGGTTTACAGGAAGTCATCGAAGAAGAAAATTTGGAGTTAAATGTCACACCAAAGAAGAAGAAGAAGAAAGTTTGTTTTCAAAATGGAGAACCAGGAAGAGAAATTGCTGGGTTTACTATTGGCTGTTGACAAACAACAAATCAGTGCCAGGCATAAAAGGAACGTCAGACAATCAAGTTAACCTGCAATCAAACAGCTTTTTACCAAGTGTTCAACACTAACAATTAAATCTGAAACTGTAAAAAAAAAATAGAGGTCAGTCTAAAGGGCTGAACGCAGCAGGAACAAAGTCAACAATGACAAAACCACCGGCACGAAGGCCATTTTCATGTTTCTACATCACTGTGGCGTATCATGTGGGCGGAGCCTAACAGGCAGCATAAAGTTTATTAGCAGTAGCTTATCACAGATTTAGAGAGATGAACATTCACGTCTCTGTTCAGAGAGATTTTAGCCTCGCACAGGAGCTACAGGCTGACACAGAGGTCAAAGGTCAAATGTCAGGGGCCTCCCCTTTGACCAACATGAAGCTCTGAAATCTGACACGTGGTAAATTTATCTGCTGCAGGATTATATTCTGTTACAGTTTGGATCGTGTTAAAATAACCAGAATAAAAGCATGCTTTAAATAAACACAGCGTTAAAGCTATTTCATTAAGTTCAGCTCATTATCTAAAAAGTTATTTTATCAACAGATCTTTTGATAAAGACAAAAACTCACAATAACAACTCTGATAATATTTATACTTATCTCATCACCCAAATTTTGTCTTCTTGTCTTTTTCTGGAACAAATAAAAGTCCAGCACAAATAATCATATAATTGATTAAATGATTAAATGAATGAGAAAATAAATACAGTAACATTTAATTTGTCTCATTAATTTCACAATGGGCAACAAACAAAGCAGAACTTTTCCCACCAAAAGTGAAGACAGGAGTGCATTTTTATGATTACTGTGCAGAATTTCTTTGTCTTCATGTCAGGCCTGGGTTGTTATGGAAAATATTTAATTTTTCAGGACATACTGTAAAAAATGAATTAGCAATTTGAAACTTATTATCCCTGAAAGTTTGGACCTCCTGCTCTTCATCAGACTAAAGTAACTAAAGTGATTATACCAAGGTTAGAGCAAAGGATTAACACTCACATGAGCCGTTACAATAGACATGTTATTTTATATTTTATATGAATAGCATAAGAAGTGAGGGGAGAAATAAATGTCAAACACAGAAATTAAAAAATATAATTCAAAGTATCAAAGGTGATGAAAGTAATGTGAGTAAATATGAGTGAGTAAATGTTATTTTTACATTAAAAGTATTATGAGTCTATGACTCTTTAATCCAACTAACATTTGTAACAAAGATTACAGCAGTAAAATCTGGGTGTTGAAGGTATTTGTAAAAGAATAGAAGTTGCAGTTCAATAATACCACTACTCATACCACTACCACTACTACTACCAACAAGAATAATAATAATAATAATAATAATTATAATACAAACAATAATAATAATAATATAATATAAAACCAAAGATAATATGATTAAATGAAGTATAACTGATATAATGGGAAATACTTCTTAAAATAATAAAAAAAGGAAAAAAAATCCCATTTAAAATCATAATTCATAATATTAACTATCGTGTTTTCCCTTATTATTTTTTTTTTAATTTATTCTTTCTCTTTTTAGTATAATAGCTACTTTGATCTTTATCATCCTTACTAATATTTTACAAATATTTTTACATCAATATTTCCAGTTTTACCTCTACAATCGTCTTTGTTACTATTCTCATTATTGTTCCTATTATTTATTAACTTTTCTGTCTAGTTTTCATTATTTTAATTTCTGTCATTAGGCCAGTGCATATACTTAAATTTTTGTGTTTAATGATTATCTGAGCCCTCATGTGGTTGTTAATCCTCGCTCTCGTTTGTTCATCATGAAGCAGCATCTCCAAACATCAGTGTGCAGTAAATAAGTTAAAGCCTGGAGCCCTGACTCTGAGATCTTTTTGATCACTTTTTGAATTATTTGTTAATTTACTTTTTTCTTACTTAGGATAAGTTAAAACAAAAAGACGCAGATGTTAACATCATATTTTAGAGAATTTAAGGCCTCTCGTTTGTCAGGGAGATCAGACTTTACTGTTAAAACCATTCAGATCTGAAGGTGTTCCTGTTTCCTGTTGGGGAGGAGACCCTCAAAGGTCAACCCGATCAGCTGTTCGAGGTCATCCTGCTAGTGTGGAGGAGGGTTTTTGGTCAGTAGGGGGCGTGTTTGCTCTGTTTTCAGTGCTAAGGAAGAGCTGAGGTTCTCTGATGATGAGTTCTGCATGAGTCAGATGGACTGTTTGTTGCTTTATTAGGTGCTTTTTTTCTTTTTGATTAAATGCATTATAAATATCAAGGATTACATGAGTACAGTCTGAACATATTAAGGCTCATTTGGATGCAAATAATGAGTTTCAGATGCAGGTTCAGGAATTTTTCAAAGGTTAACGTTGTGAGAAAAGGGAGTTTTCCATATTTTTGGAAATAAATCAAAACTTTCTTCAAAAATGTCAACACAATTTTCAGGAAACGTAGGTCATGGCACAAAAAAGAAGTTATTCAGTTCTGGTGGTGATCCTAATTTGGATGTGGAACAGGAAATTTTTACGATTTGTTAACATTGCATGGTGGGGCAGTTTTCCACATTTTTGCAAATAACTAAGTAAGTTCTCAAAAGATGTTGATGAAATTTTCAAGACATGTTGGTCATGTTTTCAGGAAGATGTGAAGCCATTTTGGTGGTGATCCAAATCCACATGTGGATCCAGAATTTTCCAAGGATTTCTAACATTGCAAGATAGGGCAGTGTCCACATTTTGGCAAATAACTATAAAAGATCTAAAGGAATGTTGATAAAGTCCTGAGGAACTGTTGGTCATGCTGCAAAGAAAAATTGATGCAATTTTGGTGAAATTATTCCAAGGATTTGTTTACATTGCACGATAGGGTAGTTTACCAAAATTTTGCTGATAACTAAGTTCTCAAAAGATGTTATAATAGAATAGAATAAACCTTTATTCGTCCCAAACGGGGAAATTTGCAAATTTCTTGATCACATTTTCAAGAAATATTGGTGATGTTACAAAGAAAAATTGATGCAATTTTGGTGATGATCCAAATCTGGATGTGGATCCAGGAATTTTTCCAATGATTGCTATCATTGCAGGTTTGGACAGTTTTCCACATTTTTGCCAATAGATAAATCATTTCTGAAAGATGTTGATGAATTTTTTAGGAAATGTTGTTCATGGTGCAATGAAGAAGTGATGCTGTGTTGGTGGTGATCCAAATCTGGATAGAGATCCAGGAATTTTTCAGATGACTGCTAACATTGTGAGATAGGGCAGTTTTCCACATTTTTTCCTTTAACTCTAAACAGTCTTCATGGATTTTGATGAGATTTTCAGGGAATAATGGTCATGGCACAAGAAACAAGGGATTTGATTTTGGTGCTGATCCAGGAATTTTCAAAGGATTTGTTACCATTGCAAGATAGTTTCCACATTTTTGACAATAACTTGCTGGACAATGTTGGAAATGCCTCGGCAGAGCACTTTATTTGTTTTTTTCTTAGTATGTTTTTTGTCAGTTTAGTCCTTGTTCCTGTTTCCTAATGTTTAATTTGGAGCACTTATTTAAACTTCTTTTAGATTGCCAAATTTATCACAGCTTATTGTTTTTCCTTTGGTGATAGAGATTTATTTTTCTGTCAATTTTCCTCAATAATGAAGATTGTTGCTCTAAAGAAATGGCTGTTGAAACATTTCCTAGCTGAAAAAAAAATCAAGGATCACTGGACTCTTTCTCTTAATGCTGGTGCCGTGCCCTGTTCCCTCGTGTCCTCTGATTAAATGTTGACGTCTATTTAATTTCCAACGTGTTGAGAATCCCTCGGCTTATTTTCCATCTCCTCACTCGGCAGAGCCTGTATTAAATCTCTCTCCAGCCTCCTTCTTCGTGCCGTCCCGTGATTGTAACCCGAGCATAAGTGACCCACGCTGTAAACTCATCACGCCGTCTCGTGTCCAGCCGGCCGGAGGTCGTTGTAAAAGTTCAAGGAGGCCTGTTCAATTTGGTGTCTGCTCAAGCTCTTGTTAACTCTTGTTGGTTTCACTTTCAGGGGTGTGGAGCTCACAGAGAGGAGATATAGTTATGTGTTGTTGATTTATAAATGCTGCTTCATGTGTGAGGAGTGGTTGATTCAGTCAGCTTGTTAACAACACACTGAAGGCTCTCTGACCCAAACTCAACATTTATGTTTTCTGTCATTTAAAGATCAGAAAGTGACAGATTTACTGACACTGAGGTCCACGTTCAATCATGCCATGGACCTCACACAACCACACTTAAAAAATCACGAACTACCCCTTTAAAGGTTGGGTATTCACATACATCTGCTGTAAGTTTACAATAATGGACGTCTTTAGTTCACTGATAGCTACTAAGAGAAGAGCACATGTTTTTGTTGGCTCTTGTTTGTTTCTGGGATGAAAACTCAAATCTGAATCAGGATGTGGATCCAGGAATATTTAACAGGCTTTTGCCACAGTTTCAAGAATAACTAGGCTAACAATGTCAGAAATGTCTTTGTGAAGATTTTAAATAATTATATTTCAATTAATCAATCTTTATTCGTATAGCATCAGTTCATAACAAGTGTTATCTCAACGCACTTTACAATAAAGCAGGCTGAGGACATACTCTTCATTTTGTAGATACACATAATTATATATATTTGTATAAACACATACATACATCCAGAGATGTACCCATCCAGGCAGAGACAAAGAGACTAAAAATAAGAATTTAGCACCGTATTTGTCAATGAAACCAGAATAATGTGGAATATTTTTGATAGCTAGCTTTTAAAAGGCATATTTTTGTGCTTATTGAGTATTAGACCCAGCCTTAAGGGTTGAACTGGTGCTTTTCTATGGGTTTTAAATTCCCTCTGGATCGGTGAGGATGTGCCCAAGCTCTGGTCACAGTTTGGAATTCATAGCTTATTAACATTTAAACAATTCAGCATATACAATAGCAAATGGTTATTAATATATTTTGTATCCTATTTATCTTTGTCAAACTCTGTTCTTAAATTCAACACCATGAGTAACACATTTTCACTTATACTTGTAGTATATAATTTCATAAATGTAACAAATAGCCACTCATTGTATATCTTGTCTCCGTATTGAATTTAGGTTGAAAGGATTAACACATTTTCAGCCTTTATTCATTTTTAACACAACTTTCCAGCCTCATTGGAATTAGGGTTCGAATAAAATTACATTTTTCTGCAACAATGCACTTAATTCTCATAACAGTCTAATATATATTTATTAGATAGCCTACATTTGGATTATTTAATGATGCCACAAGAGTATAATAAATGAGGAGTCGTTTGGGAGAGGGTTGGATCTCATCACTGAGTTGAGACACAAGATCTCGATATCTTAAAGAGTCAAAATTAACATCGACTCATCATTAGCTGCTTTTTAACTGAAAGAGAAGGAAATGCGTTGATGATCTTTCTGATTTTATTTCAGTGGCGCTGGTCTAGAGGCCATAATTGACCAGAATTACATTCACCAAAGCTGATTCACAATCACCGAGGATGAGCTGCACAGGTGTGCTTAATGGTTTAACTCCGCCCCCCGCCGCGCCTGCAGGTGTGATCCAGCCATTGATGAAGTGGTTAAATGACTGATCGGTACAAACATTTCCACCATTTTGGCGACGAGGACGCAAGAAGAGGATTAGACGTTGGCTCAGAGGGCGGCAGAAATGCACACACTGCCGGAGACCAGGAGTTAGCTTAGCTTAGCTTAGCTTAGCTTAGTTAGAACCAGTCTAGGTTTAGGTGTAGAAGCCTCACCTGCAATTAAATGAAGAGAAATGGACTCATTTGCTAAAAGTCAAATGAAAAGCAGGTTCAAAAGATGGCTGAAATTCCCTCCCCGTCAGTCTGGAGTTGTCTGACACACCTGTGCTACAGGTAAGAGCTTTGTGTGCATGTGCTAACGCTGTTTGAGAGTTTATGACGGCGTATAGGGCCACTTTAAGAAATTAAAAATATAATCAAAACTCGACATTTTCGAGTTGATAAAGTCGCAAATTTACGACTTTATGAAGTCGAAAATTTCGAGTTTTCATTATTTTTTCTTTATTTCTTTAAGTGGCCCTAATACGCCGTTGTACTCCTTCAACTTTGTGTAGTTTGTTGTAGATAAAGTCAGCCAATGTTGGGGGACTAAGGTTGCAACAGAGTTAAATAAAATTCTACTAGTTTATTACTTTAATACCGTATTTTAAAACGATACGACACTTAAATGTTTCATCCAATAGTCTTGAACGTCTTTAAGCTTCCAAACGGATGATTTTTAACTCTGGACTGCAGAGACCATTCACACAAAAGCAAAGAAAGACCTAAACCAGTGTTTTTTAAATGTAGGGCGGCCAAACCCTGCTCTTCATGGAGCAAATGTTAAATCATTACTGAACAATTATTAAAATGACTTTTGAGGCAACAGTGGGAGTATAAAGAGGAAAAATAAGCAGGCCTACAGCCGCAGCTATTTAGAGTTTGGCTTTTAGTGAGTTGATAAGTTAATAAAACTCCATGACCTCTATCTGTAGTGTTTCAGGAGTGGCTGGCTTTAGTGGCGTTTTATTTTGTAAAAGATTAAGACATGTAAGTTATGTTTTAAATTTTAGATGATGATTTTGAGGCTGTTTTATTTTCTTTTTTTGGTTTTAAAAAACGTTGACAAGAACTTCAAACTTAAACACTTAAGACCAGATAAAGGTTGTGATTTATTTAGATTTTTAAGAAATATGTTCTTTTTTATTTGATATTTTATTTATTTGTTTTAAAGATACTGATAGAAGGAAAGTGGTGAAAAAGAGGTTTCCAAAAATGTAGAGAAATATGTGAATAACTTAAGTGATATTTTTGGTCAGTTAAAAAAAAACATTTATTAATAGTGATGCATGATATTATCAGTGATATAGGAATCAGCAGATAATTGTTTTTAAGCTAAATATCAGTATTGCAGTTTTGAAAATTCCTACACATTATAAAACCCTGCCAAATATTTTTATCTTAAAGATTTTTTTTAGTTCATGATCATGCTCTTGTATTGTTGACCTAATTTGAAAATAAAACGTTTGCATTAATTGTCCTGAGTTTACTATTTATACAACATCTAGAGAAAGATGAGCTTTAGAGGTCCTGGTCTCACACATGCAGGTGTTTTAATGACTCTGGTTGATTAGATTAGAGAGGTTGAACACAGGTGGAGCTGCAGTGACCTTTTGATCGTGACCAGCTGAAATAAAAACAGGCTGTTCGTCCTCCTGCCAGTACAGGCTCAACAGATTTCACAGGGTGGGGGAGCTGTCAGTCAAACTAATCAACCACACAGTCCTGAGAAGTCTAATCAAGGGTTAATTCACCAACACCTGTGTGGGTTTCCAGGGCCTTTAATGAGAACGAGGAATTAAATTTAAAGGTTCAATGCAAATATCTTATGTTCAGACTTAGTCCCTAGACCTGCATTTTTTTGCACTATAAATTAAGTGTTTATTCAAGGACTTAATAATTTTGATACTGATATCAATCAAAGCATTTTTTTCTGGTGTTGTATTAAGTTTACATTCTGGTATCATAACCCTAATTTAAAAAAAAAAATGGCCCAGCACATGATTCATTTGTAAAATCTTTAAGATGGTTTCTCTCCATTTAAGGAAAGTACATTTTAGATTTCAATTTTGTTCCTCAGAAGAATTGCTCACACTTTGGTGAAATCTGGTAAGATTTGGCTGTAAAAGGACATTTAATCATTGATTAATGCTGTTTTGAGCACCAATGCCCCATTTCTTTCAGCCAAGTTTTAATAAAGCTTTAAATTGAACCATTTTTCAAAGGTAATGACTAGTAACCATGTTCGTTCACAATGCACAAGCAGCAGGATTTAACACGGGGTTGGACAACTGGCAGCCATATACAGCCCTGCTCCTCTTAGTCAACAGTCATTTAACATAAATAAAAGTAAATATTTATGAAAACCTGTCAAAATCTGCCACGATAGCATCAAAAATTGAGACAATAAAGCTGTAACTAATGTTAAATTTCCTTTTCATACATTTGCAAAAACAGAATATGCCTTTGAAACCAGTCAATTTTAGGTTAATTTTACCAAAAAGTGACTGAAACGGGCTTTAATCCTGTATTTAGCTCAGATTGATTTTTGCAAGTTACATTTAATTTTAGATACTTAAAAATGTCTTCTGTGTGTACTTATTTACCCTTGAAATTGCAAAAATGGTCCTCTGGAAGTACAGACGTTGTGTCCCTCAGTGATCAAAATTTCACATTCCTGATTTTAACCCCTTTTTTTTGGCAATAAGGGCAGAAATAGACCACTGCAAGATCCAGAATATCCTTTTTTAATGTGTCAGAGTTCTGTTCAAATAAATGAGTTGAAAAATACTTTTTGGAGTTTTTAGATGGTATTCAGTGGTTTTCTGTCGAGAGGTTGATAATTTCTATCATATTAAAAGCCTTTTAACACTGTCCCTATCACCCAAAACTCTGCTCTCCTATTCTGTTCAGCAATTTAACATTAAGAGATCCTAATGTCATTATTTTCAAACCATTTTGGCTGTATTGTATGGTCAAACTTGCCAGAGGATGTTCATTTATATTCTATTCTTAGAATTAAATTAGCAAAAAAAAGTTCCTTCTTGAAAATGCTTTTTTTTTTTTTTATTCCCACATTTATCTTGAAAAAATAATTCACAACTTTAACATTTCATTTGACTACTGGCTATCAATGTTTAATGTTTATATTTGTCCACCACATGGCCCTATTTACTCAGACAAAGCTGCCTCAATATCAACTGGTGCCTGCAAAATAAAACACAATGCATCAAAATCAATGTTGCTGCCAAACTATTTCCCATCTCAGAGCCTAATAATGACAAAAATCCTTAATGCATTTTATAGAGGTTAGAATTTAAAAAAAAAAACTTGTGTAAACATAATGGATTTTTAAAGGTTAAAATCCCCAAAATACAATTAAAAGTTGATGTGTACATTTCAGGCTGAAGTCAATTTAAGACTGATTTTGAGGTGGAGAAAAATTATTTTAGAGCTGATTTTAGGTAGCTGGGATTTTTGTTCGTGGGTCCACAAGTGAGTAAAAAAAATAAAAAAACCCACCCCCTCACAGTGAGAGCACAGGTTTGTTAAAGTTCAAAACTGAAGCCATTTTTGAACCAGGCTGTAAAAATGTGTATTTATGCTGTGAAAACTATACCTGCCCTGCACACGATTAGTAAGGTTTCATGTTTTTGTTGCAGACAGCCCCAAGTGAACACTCGGGGCCCACAGGTGTTGGCACTTCCTCATGGGCCTCTGCTCACAGCCCTGCAGGTTTTGCCCTCAGCTCGCAGGTTTTGCCCTCGGCTCACAGACTCCAGCTGACTCCCCGGACTTCAGGTGGCCTGGACTCCGATGGCTCGGACTCCGGCGGATTGGACTCCGACAGCTCGGACTCCAGGCGGCTAGGCCTACTCCTCCTAACCGAAAGGTGAGGCAACAGTGATTTTTAGATCACTTTAACAACCTGCAGGGGTACAAGGAGTTCAACACGACTGTGCTCAGAGTAAAATAACTTGGATATTTTTCTTTAACACAAGTAAAAGCAGCACTCTGTGCCTCTACTCAAGTAAAAAGAAAAACACCTCATTTAGTGATCACTCTGGCAATTATTGTTGGTAGAATAGCAAATAATCAAGTTTGGCCCAACTGATTTAATATAACTATAATGGGTATAAGTGAGAATGTTTGTGTAGTCTGTCACAGATTGCAGCCTGATGTAATGTCAACATTTTCTGTTAAGGGTCAAATACTCAACCTTGTACTGAAGCACAAAAACATGCTTTTCCTGAGGTAGATATGTAAAAATATTGAAGATTGCTATTCCTAACTGTTATTGGCATAATTTTTAAACAAATATTAGCCTTTATCATGCAGATTAAATTCTAATATTTTAATCCTTTCGGTGTCTGGTTATTGTCATGATGCCAATGTATTTTAGCTGAAAGAAACTGGAAAAGTAAATCATGTTGAATACACTTTATGCAAGGTGTGTATATATTTTAAATATTAAAGCCTGGGATATGTCGGTGATTAAGCAGCAACATTGATTTTCATTATTTTATGTGCAGTGTTAAATACTTGTTTTTCGGATGGTAAAATGCTGGCATCTGGTGGAGAGTAGTAGAATGATCAGTTTTCAAAAGCCCAGATTGACGCCTAGAAATAAAGTTAATGTATTATGCTTAAGTTCAAAAATTGTTCAGTTATCGGTTGGGCCCAGATAAACTTATATTTTGACAACTTCAACCCACTCATCAGAATCATGTAACTCTGTTCAATTATTACTGAAACGGTCTGAAAAACTGCCAAATGAATGCTCCATTAAGCTGTTGGCCATGGTAACCCACTTAACTAATTTAATTCAAATGAATGACAATAAAATGTAGTGAAATTAATCAGTTCTGAGTTGTCAGTGTTTCTTCTGTGATTTAAGTTTGTTTAGTCATGTTTTTTCTTAAAAATGACTCGAGGGTAAGTTTGTCAGTTAAAGCTGACAATGTTGAGTTTTTGTTTGAAGGTTGATGTACATTTGTCTGTCCTACAGGATTGTTTGTGAAATTTTCAAATAAATCAACCCATAAGTATGTGACTCTTGTGACTGTATTCAATTTTACTCCCTACAAGTGAAATCTAAAAGTGGGATCTCAAGGTAAACTGGTTATGGCTTAAATATCAGTGTTACTGTGATAAGTGTCGGTAGTGCTAATAATAACCATAAGTCTTTTGAAAAATGACAAGTTTTAACTAAATTACCATCAGTGATTTATTTTTTTAATGTATTTTAGGTAGTGAGTGCCATATCAGAACAGAGAGCCATAATGCTACTTTGTAAACATACAAACCTAAAACTTTTCTGGGACTAATTTTGCTGCAGTTCATCAAATTCTGATACAAAGATTTCATAAATGGGATAATTTTGCAGTATTATCATTCAGAGCACAAACTAGCAATATGTTTAAAGTTTAACAAAGTGTCTGTTTTGAATATATATTTTTCCATGGCTATTGCAAAGAGCTCAGGCACAGTGATGTTTCAGGACTTGTATTGTTAGTCATGTGCACTACAGCAGGTCATGCAGCCACTTCACTGTTGGTTAAAGAGGCTTTTTGCTTAGTCTTCAGATCAATTATGAAAGCCTGTCTAAAATCACGCTTGATTAAGGCTGAATGATATTGGTGAAAAAATGTTGCAATATTTTTCTACCTCCATAGATGGATGGATAGAATTTCAAAATGAATTTTTCTTTTTTTAGTATTCAAAATAAATTAGATCTTAATAGACACAGAGGAAGGGGAGTGTAGCAACATGTTTGAGAGTCTTAATTTAACACAGTAACTCCTGAAGGGACACCAACATTTTTTGTTTTCATGTCTTGCCTCACTCCTGAGTCCATGACAAGCAGACACCATTATTTTGACTGACAAAGCTCGCCCATCGTAGTTAGCTTTAGCTCAAACACTGGGAGTCAGTGGGTAGCACTAGCCTGCCTCTGCTTGCAGTCAAACTCTTCAGCAGCTCTAAATGGTTCTGTGTGCTTGTGACTCATTTTTTTTTTTTAACCCCTTATGTTACGTTATCTTCTATCATTGTATTATCTTCTGCTCATAAACAGGCTTAGCTTTGTTGACCTACTTCCACGGTGGTTTTCAGGAGAGATGTGACCTTTGTGAACGAGTCGAGTCTTTGAAAACAGCTCTTAAGTGAACGATGAGAATGGATTTGTAGTTGTGCATGAGCCATTTGTTTGCGATCCATTACTAAATGCAAATTTAAGAATGGCTCGCAAACAAATGGCTCACTCAACTGTGAATCAGTTCTCATCGTTCACTTAAGAGCTGTTCAGAAGACTCGACTCATTCACAAAGGTCACATCTCTCCTGAAAACCACCGTGGAAGTAGGTCAACAAAACAAAGCCTCTGTTTGAGTAGATAATAGATGATAGAAGATCGAGTAACAAGCAAACAGAACCATTTAGAGCTGCTGAAGAGTTTAATTGACTGTAGGCAGAGGCAGGCTAGTGCTACCCACTGACTTCAGTG
Organism: Cetoscarus ocellatus; assembly: GCA_037902135.1. Lineage (NCBI taxonomy): Eukaryota > Metazoa > Chordata > Actinopteri > Labriformes > Labridae > Cetoscarus > Cetoscarus ocellatus. The sequence goes on from JBAMNC010001493.1 coordinate 704,544, forward strand.
TTTGAGCTAAGCTAACTAAAGGTGGACAGGCTTTGTCTCGTTACTGGACGCACAGTCTAAAGAATGGTGTCAATCTGCTTGTCATGGACTGGGGAGTGAGGGAAGACATGAAATCAAATGTTGGTGTGTAACATCACTGTTTCAACTTTGACATTTTATGTGCAGGACTTTGCAAAAACAGTCATCTATTATAAAGAAGTTGGCAACTTTGGGGTCCATTCATTTTTGCTTAATTGGCTTCATGACATACTTTGAATCAAATGACTGACTTTGCGCCACATGCACACATTACATTTATGCAGAGATTTTTAATTTCAATGAGTTTCTTTTCCTGGTTAAAGGTTAAATAAAAATATTTGTGCTATGTTTAGCCCTACCCGCAGTATTTAGAGACCTGAAAATGGACTGTGTCCTGAGTGCAGTTAATGATAACGCTGCCCCAGTCACAGAAGGGCATACATTACACAACATGTTGGGCAGTTAATCCAGTTTCATTTCCAGTTACTGTTCAGTCACATTTTGTGAAAACTGAGTAAGTGAGTTTAAATGATCACTGTGCCACATGGCATACTGAACTTATTTTTAGTTAATTTTCACTTATTACTAGGATTTTAATGGTCTTAAGTGCAATGTTGTCTTATTACTGCATGTGGTAAAACCAGTGAAAACATGTTTTATAATCTCGATATCAAAATAATTGCAGTTTGATTTTTGCCTTAATTAAGCAGCCTGATCAGTGGGTCTTGACATTTTCCCCTGTTTGCACTAATATGCCAATGTAATGGTTTATTTATTCAGCTGTGGATGTGGCGATGGCGTATGAATTATTGATTGATAAATAATCAGAAGGTGCAGTCTCTGGCCATTTTTTAGTCTTTATTAGCAGTTGGTTAGCAACTGCCTTTTAAAGACACCAAACACTTTAAATTCAAAAGCAGGCAACATCAGATGCTTTTATTTTTGGATTAAATGTTTACAATGTTGTATGCATGTTCATCACAGGACTTAAAGTTTCTATCCATTATGCTATGCCTATGCTAACCAGGAAGTGCTAAATGCTAACTTCTGTGTTTTTCAACCAGCACCACCCTATAACAGGACCTTTAAAAACGATAAGCCCTATATGCTTCCCTCTGGCTCCACACATGAATACATGGATTAAAATAAATTAAAGTCACTTAAGACTCCAAAATAGAATAAATAATGAAGTCTTAATTTTATTCATGCACTTAAAATGAAACATCTTGTTTTCCTTTTAAACACAAAATAATCTAAATGTTTATTGCATGAATGTATATTACAGCATTGTTTTCCAATATCATTCAAGCCAAATAAGTATTACTAAAACAAAAGTACATATTTATTACTGTAAAGCACACAAATGAGATTTAAAGTTTAAATTTTCTGAAGTCCATTATTATATTTCCACCTCAAACTAAGTATGAGACATGGTTGTAAATTCAGTGATATTTTGCCTGATAAAGGAAGTTGGTTTTGTGTTCACCATCTAAACACAAAACTCAGATCGTTCAGTGCACAGATGAGAGATTTCAAACTTTGTCTAAATATGTCAGGATGTCCTGAGAAATGTGTTTTATTGAAAGACGAGCTGTGATGAAAAACGCTGATCTGTGTTTATCCTTGATTTTCAGGTTGTAAAGGAGGAATCGCAGGAGGAGTCCATTTTTTGATCATCAATGGTAGGATAGAGTTTATTTCTCACCCCATCTGAAGAGCCAAGCCGTCCTCCAGGGCGGGTGAGCCTGCAGCCTCCGTGCTGCTGAATGACGCACCGGGGCGGCGCACCAAGAGCGGAGGACGGCTGGTTCTCGTGGGGTGTTGCGGGTGGTGATGCTGCTGCTGGTTTTGCTGCTGCTGGTTTTGCTGCTACTGCTGTGACTGTAGTTAATTGGTTGCTGTAGTGGTGGTGGGGGCTTGTTGTTGTAGTTGTTGTAGTTGTTGTAGTAGTTGTTGAGGGAACAGTCACAGCAGTTTTCAGGTGGATCGCCGCTGGAACCTTTCAGGTGGACCTTTGTTGGAATATTTCAGGTAGATCTTCGCTGGAACCTTTCAGGTGGACCTTCGCTGGAATTTCTCTTTCAGGTGGACCTTCATAGCCTCACCTGTTTTGGTTGAAAGGTTTAGAGTAAAACTTGGGCTGGACCTGGTGTCATGTACCATAGTTGAAGTTTCAGTAGCATGATTGCATTTTCTGTGGCAAAGTAGATCACTGGTGTGTTTCTGCTTGTGCCGGTTTGATGAAGTGCCATAGTTACCATTTCTAGATGCTGTACCTATTTGTTAAACTGGACTTTACTAAACACATCTAAAAAAAAAAATGTTTCAACAAAAAACCTTGACAAATTTTCACAAAATACCCTTTGAATTTTCAACAATACCTTTTGACGAATTTTCAACAAAAACCTTTCGACAAATTTTCAACAAACGTTTTTTTAATGATTTACTAAACCAAGGTAAAACTACCACAAAATGGCATTTAGAAAATGCTCAAATGAAAACCCAGTCGAATACCAACTACCTTTTTAAAATTTAAAAGTGCTTTCATTAAACAAACACCCTAACAATTTACAAGTTCTTTAAATGAAATTTGCATGAAGACGATTAAAACGCATCAACATAAAGCAAAAACTTGCGAGAACTTCATTTTTCCCTGGATTTTCTTCCCTTAAACATTTTGAAGAACAGCAGATTTGAACCCATGCTGGCGGCGACTTTCCGTACGGGGCGCATTGGTAAATTTTTGGCTCTACCAATTTTCATTTCATTTCAACTGCACGGATCACCGAAGACACATTTCCAATGACGTCACAAACTTGGAACAGTCCATTAACCAGGCTGACATAGGTCAGTTAATTGTTTTTGTGAAATTAATGTTTTATGATATATAATCAAATTCTAAATATTTATAAATATTTTATAAATGAGTAAAAGGTGCATTTATAATATATATTTAAATACTGTTCTTAGTTTATGCTAGAGGAGTTAGATGACGGAGCAACTGCCCTGTCTAGTATTATTTACTCTTAAAGGTGGTGGGCGGCGGAGAGTAAATTGCTTTCCAGCCGTTTTAAATCATGTGTAAGGTTAAACTTCAAATTAAAAATGTGACAGTATATCTGTTACACATGTTTGAAGTATGTGCTACTTAACTGATTCAGAATGGATGTCAGTCTTAACACTGTTTCTGCATTCAGGAAATAAATAACCCAGTCTGTATCTGCTGGCTTTCCTTGTGCTGCTGTTTGGGGAGATGGTTCTTCAGCCCGAGGAGGATCCAGGCTGTTTTTTTTTTCCTCTTTGTTTGTCTTTGTGTTTGTTTCTGTATTGTGTAATCTGTTGGTCCGGTTGCTGGGGCGATGCACTTCTGGTTACGGCAGTTGGTTCACAGCTGAAAGGGGTTGGTGTCCCTTGCCTCCGGAGCCTGGGGGCGTAAGGTCTGCACCCTTGCGCCCTTAAACAGCACGTTAATGCCAATGTTGGGTTGACGTTGCTGGGGGTGCAGAAGTTGACCCGTCAGGAATGATGAAATTGGGCATTTCTGACCCAGGATGTGCTCCCAAGTCTGACCTGACATTTATCCATTTAACCTTCACAGAGCATCAAGTGACGAGTGCCCAGCTTCCTTTACCAGCCACATACATGCGATGCCCTCACGCTGCGTTAGCTTCACTGCTGCCAAGGGTCACAGCAAGTAGGCACTGTGTCCACTGTAAAGGGAATTTTGCATTGGCAACCACAGAAATACTAACAATCAGAAACTTGAGTCTGCTCCTGTCGTCTGCACACTAGACGACAGGAGCTTGCTTGCAGAATTACGCCACTATATTTAATTATAATCAGTTATTGATAAGACTTGATAAAGATGATTTCAAACTCTTCTTACTATCGCCATTAAACAAAACTGAAAATCTCATGCTTCATGGTAGCTGGAAGTATCAAATCATTAATACTTGTATGACAATTATAACAAAGCTTTAACTACAGTTAAAAAGCAAAAAATCTCAAGTAGAAATTTGAGTTTTGGTGTCATAATTTAAAGTCGGAATTTCATTAAACAGATTTAAATTATATTGGTCAATACTCTAATCTTTATCCGTTTACATTGAATTTTTTCAGTGTTTATTGTAAAGTCTGCAGTATTCAGCTATATTCAGGTCAGTTTATTTTACATAAAATGTGCCGTTATGTAATCAAATATTTAGCTCATTGGTGAAATTGTGTTTGTAGATAAGTAAAAGTATACTGATAAAGACCGCTGAAGTCCGATATTAGATATTCACTACCAGGTTTATATTGCTTCCAGGATTTTGCGTTGCATAATTTGAGAAAATATCGATCAGTTTTCATCCATCACTCCATAGTGCAGGGACGTTGTTTCAGATTGGATAGTGAAAGGCAACTGTTCTGTTCTTGTAGGAAGGGTCATTATTTTCTGCTAGAAACGTTGGATGGCTTTAAGTAAATGTTTTGTTCTACTGCAGAAGTTGGATGGTGGAAAGCAAATGCTTTCTGCCATCAGTTATTTTTTTTCTGCTAGAGAAGTTGGATGGCGGAAAGCTAATGTTTTCTGCCATCCGTGATTTATTTTGTTCTGCTAGGGGCATTGGATGGTGTTAAGCTAATGGGTTGTCCACATTGGAGGAACTGTTTTGTGCTAAAGTGTTTGGATGGCTTTAAGCAAGAGTTTTGTTTTTTTTATAAGAGGAATTGTTCAGCTAGAGAAGTTGGATGGTGGAAAACAAATGTTTTCTGCCATCTGTGATTTATTTTTTTCTGCTAGAGTGGTTGGATGGCCTTAAGTAAATGTTATAAGAGGGATTGTTCTGCTAGAGAAGTTGGATGGTGGAAAGCTAATGTTTTTTGCCATCCGTGATTTATTTTGTTCTGCTAGATGCATTGGATGGTGTTAAGCTAATGTGTTGTCCACATTGGAGGGACTGTTTTGTGCCAAAGTGTTTGGATGTCTTTAAGCAAGACTTGTCTTTTTTATAAGAGGAATTGTTCAGCTAGAGGAGTAGAATGGCGGAAAGCTAATGTTTTCTGCCATCTGTGATTTATTTTGTTCTGCTAGAGTGGTTGGATGGCCTTAAGTAAATGTTATAAGAGGGATTGTTCTGCTAGAGAAGTTGGATGGTGGAAAGCTAATGTTTTCTGCCATCCGTGATTTAGTTTGTTCTGCTAGATGCATTGGATGGTGTTAAGCTAATGTGTTGTCCACATTGGAGGGACTGTTTTGTGCCAAAGTGTTTGGATGGCTTTAGCAAGAGTTTTCTTTTTTGTAAGAGGAGTTGTTCAGCTAGAGAAGTTGGATGGCAGAAAGCTAATGTTTTCTGCCATCTGTGATTTATTTTGTTCTGCTAGAGTGGTTGGATGGTGTTAAGCTAATGTGTTGTCCACATTGGAGGGACTGTTTTGTGCCAAAGTGTTCGGATGGCTTTAAGCAAGAGTTTTGTCTTTTTTATAAGAGGAATTGTTCAGCTAGAGGAGATGGATGGCGGAAAACAAATGTTTTCTGCCATCTGTGATTTATTTTTTTCTGCTAGAGTTGTTAGATGGCCTTAAGTAAATGTTATAAGAGGGATTGTTCTGCTAGAGAAGTTGGATGGTGGAAAGCTAATGTTTTCTGCCATCCGTGATTTATTTTGTTCTGCTAGATGCATTGGATGGTGTTAAGCTAATGTGTTGTCCACATTGGAGGAACTGTTTTGTGCTGAAGTGTTTGGATGTCTTTAAGCAAGAGTTTTGTCTTTTTTTTTTTTTGTTTTTTTGTTTTTTTTGATAAGAGGAATTGTTCAGCTAGAGAAGTTGGATGGTGGAAAGCTAATGTTTTCTGCCATCTGGGATTTTGTTCTGCTAGAGTGGTTGGATGGCTTTAAGCAAATGTATTGTCCTCATAAGAGGGATTGTTGTTTTAGGGGAGTTGGATGGTGTAAGGAAATGTTTTGTCCTCCTAAGAGGTATGGTTTTTATTGTGCTAGAATGGTTGGATGGCGTTAGGCACATCTTTTTCTTTAGAGGGACTGTTCTGTTAGGAAAAGGTGCTGCATGCTAGATGACAGGAGCTTGTTTGCAGAATTAGGCCACTATATGTAGATTTAATTATAATTGAGATATTGATAAGACTTGATAAAGATGTTTTCAACCTCTTCTTACTATGGCGATTTAAAAATCAAACTAAAACCAATAATAAACGTCTCTTAGGCTACATGTAAACGTAGATTAATCATATTGGTGATTATTTTTGACAATTTTAGCAATATACTAATGTTTATCACCCACAAAAAAAAATCCAAGCTTCACCACTATAGTCTTAAGTCTTAAAGTCAGTCTTTAATCCAGTCTTTAAGTATGCAGTGAACACTTTCATAACTTCATATCTGTCACAATGTCTGCAACATTCAGCTCATAAAAAATCTAAAGGATAGCACACTGATTTAAATGCACAAGTAAGTAAATTTTGTAATTTTATTATTTCCAGAGCAGAGATGACACGTCCTGTCATTTCTGTATCTGAACTTCTATGTTCACTGATCCTTTTGTTTTCATTTTCTGCTTGTTTTTCCAGGTCACTGCAGACTTCCAACAAGGTTCAGATCCCAGAACAGTCAACCAACCAAGCTGACAGGTCAGTTTTATTTTTTTGATTGCTTTGAGTTGTTGCTGCTTTATGTAATCAAATTATAATGGAGAGCAACTGTTTTCTGTCCTAATAGGTGTAGAGAGCTTTGACCAGGGGAGGAACTGTTTGTTTTTTTCGCTGCTGGAAAGCCCTCGCCATCTTCAGTGATGCTGCCAAGGTTCATGGATCCTCTGGTCTTCGAGTCCACCTAAAGCCAACAGCAGGTGAGTCAAATACAGGTAAGTAAGATCGGGTAGTTTTAAATTTTGTTTGCATTGTGTTTACTATGTCAATCATTTTTCCGAGCTCTTTCATCATTCTCTTTTCTTCTGTAGGGGTTGGCGGATGGTTCCTGCGGCCTGCAGGACACTAAACTGATCATGCTTATAAATGTAAGCATGACAAGTGAGTCTAGAGTCGGGGCCTGGACACTGACCTGTTGTCCTGGTGTGTGCTCAAGTTCTCACACAGTAAGGCGTCTTTGCTGCCTGATCGGCTGGAGTCTGTTGTGGCCCAGTTATTCAGCAGCTCAGACACAAACTGATCTTTATGACCATGCCTTAAAAATAAAGGTACTTAAAGAATGCATTGGAGTCTTTTTCCTGAGAATTTTATAACAAATTTATCTTTAGTTTTAAAAAACAGAATGTGTCAATTATTTCAGTCAAGCATCACCAAAAACTCCCAGAAATGAAGGAAGACGTCTTTAAAATAAAAAGAACAAGTTTAAGATTATTTCAGTCTAGCATCACAAGAAACTACCAAAAACAAAGTAAGAAGCAGTTCTCAATGGCTCATTTAAAAATCAATATATTTAAATTAAAAACAGAATCAACAAAGTATTGTAGGTGCCAGTAATAAACCAATAAGAGTTGTTTTCCAAAACAGCAAACTGTAGAGCTTTTTAAAGCTGGTAGCATTGGTAAAAAGACGGTGCAGTTTGGTAGAGAGCAATAATTCCCCCACACTGTGTATAAGCAGCTTCACTTCATACCTATTTTTAAAGACAATGCTAATATAATGAACTTAATTTATTTTTGTTAAAGACGAGCATTGGTTTCCTTTTTGATAGACGTTTGTATTTTTCATTGTTTAACCAAAAAACAAACCAACCAAATTTAATTTTTATTTGTAAAGTGGCTATTCATAACAGGTGTAATCTCAAGACACTTTACAATAGAGCAGGCCGAAGACAAACTCTTAATTCTCAATTAAATTCAATGTCCAACTTCATCTAAACAGCAAATATCAAGTTATTTTTGTAATGCTTCTCTGAAACAACAAACCTTAAAATTCAGAAAATGCTTTTGCCTGTAATACCCAACTACAGCAAAAACAAGCTAAATCCCCTTCTGACTGACAAATGTTGTCCACCTTTGGAGGGGTCCATCAAACGGCAGATAAGTTAGATTCAGCAGGGTGGTCACAGGAAGGTTTCTATAAAGCGGTATGCCAACTTTTCTTTCTTTCCCCACTCCTGAGTCCATTACAGCTAGTTAGCTTAGCTCAAACACTGAGAGTCAACTGGCATTTTTGACTATTTCAACAACAGTTCTTAAAGTGGGAGAATAACAAACTAAAAATTTACACCTACCATTAAAACAATGTAGTTAAAATAGTCAAAATGAAACATAACTAAATCCTAAGTATTTTGAACAGAAAAGCTCAAGCTTTCAGTCATCATAAGGCTTTGTCATAGTGTTTTCAATAAAACTGAATCAGTACGTACAAAACTCAACACCAAAATTCATTTCAAATGTTTTTTTTTAAACAAATTTTAAATGAGTGAGATTTTAAAAGACAAAGTGAGTGAAGTGATGCCAACAGTGTTTTTATTTGTTTTAAGACGACCAGTTCTTGTGTTTAAGTTCAAATTGTGTTTTCAACAATGTTCAGAAAAGGGTAACAAAACATTTTAAAGTAAAAATGAAGACCAGATGATTCTGATCCATCATCGGGACCCCCGTTGACCAGCCTTGGCTTTTGTTCAGATGGACGGCTCCTCCTGCCTGCAGCTTGACCTCCGTTCTACAGTCGTCCATGACCACGTCATTAGAGGTCAGTCCTCCAGCATTTGTGCCACATACAGGTACGTGGTTTCTTTCAGGTTCGACTCTTTGAACAATGGTCAGCAACAAGGTACAGAGTTCAATGGTGGGCAGTAATCACAGGAGTGAAATATGGTGATGTCTAATTGTTCTAATCTAAATAGGCCAAACAATCACTGTTCAGAAATTATTCTCTGGGAAACAAAGTCAAAGTTCTGATAGTTGCCAAGAAACAAGTCCAGCTGTACTTTTGGTTAATATCAAATAAGGTTTAAAAGTTTAGAGATGAACTCAAAGCAGGAAAAACAAGCAAAACAAAAACCAACTTAAAAACCATTAAACTAAAAAGCAAAGAAATCCACAGTAAAATAAAACATTTAAAAGAAACAGAGTGAAGGTTCTTTTTGTTGTGAATGAGGCACAACAGCAATAAAGACACAAAAACACAAAACTTAAGATTCAATAAACAATCATTTTGCACCAACTTTTTACAGGTAATCACATCAGTAACAAAACAAAAATTAAAACTTTATTTTCAGCTCAACATCAACCAATGGCAACAAGGTTAAAGTTTTCAGTTTAAATGGGTTTTTGCAACAATATTAACCTTCCTCCTGTGTTAGGGTCAGTACCGACCCATTTTAGGTTTGAAGTGCATGAAAGAACCACACATATATGTATATATATATATAACTTGTTTATTGCATCAAGGCTTTTTAACTTTGTCCATAACCATAAAACAAATTATAGGTGCTCTGTTGAAATCTGTGCTGTTAGGGCTGGTTTTGACCCAGGTATAAAAATAAGATTATAACGCAACTGTAATCATGGTGCATCTGTGAAGATAAAAAGATAAATGTTAATAAATATTCATGCTTATAAAGTTCTCTTGCTAAAAAAAATACTGTTTTGCCTTTTTCTTTAAGTTAATATATATGGGTCAATTTTGACCCATCACACCATAGATGTTACTATAATTAATATTAGAATGGAAAAATGTATATCTGTAAACCTCTACAGTATCTGTTCTAACACCCCAAGTGACAGTGAGCCAACAATACAACCTCTTACTTATTTAGATTCTCTTGAGGTTCATTTTGCATTTTTTTATTGAAATCAAGGGGTATACAGACAAAGAAAGGCCCAAAAGCCCACAACAAAAGATATTAAAACCAATATTTTCATGGATAATGAAGCCTGACAAGGTAACCAAGAGATAGTGGAAAAAAATGCATGATAGATAATTGTTTTTAGTGTCATTTACAGCTGATTTAAGGCACGAGTCAAAACTGACCCTTGCGTGGAGCGTGTATAGAGAAAGCTAACACAGTACAAGGGTTAAAAAAAAACTCAGTTTGTAAATGCTGAGTGAAATGATACAAAAATTAACAATAGGATTGTTTGTGCTGTTCATTTATTTCAAGAAAATCTCTGTTCCTGTGTGTGTTTCATGACATTCAAATGGTATTTTCCACTTTGAAAATGGACAACAAGAATGTTCAGAAGAAGGGTAAAACAGTGTGAATGCAGCCATCATTGGAGAGCCCGAGCCAACTGACCTGCATGCTTGTCTCTAGTAAGATGGCTCCTCCCGCCTGCAGCTTGACCTCCATCCTACAGCAGGTCATCCATGATTGTTTGTCAAGGTCATACTAATATATGTGTGCTGTTTGCAGGAAGTACCATGGGTTTAATGTTGTTATTCTTTCTAAAGTTAATATTAGGACCTGTAATGATAAAGGAATAGGGCTAAAGGAAATGCCAAATATTTGTAATTATAGTTATTAAAGCTTCCTAAGTCCACAGCAGCAGGCTGTCCACACCAAGGCAGTCTATCTTTTTATTTCTCTTATCTCTTATTTTCAGCTTTACTGTCTTTAGCTTTTTCTGTCAGTATTGCTCTTATCTTTTATCTCCTACTACTTTTAGTCCCTCCTCTTTTATTTACATCTTCTATGTTTAACATATTAATGCCATTACTTAATTTCAAATTCAGACTTTATCTAATTATGCTTCACCTTTGTTACACTTTTAATTCTTTTATAGATATCATTTTAAACTTTTGTTTTATATTTTATTATCATTATTAATATTGTCTATTTGTAATTGTTCTTCTGTTTTCTACTTTCATTCCCTTCTTACTTTTTCCTACTGGTTTTACGTTTTTTAAGCATTTATTTTGGTCCTCTTGGTCACATTTTACGTTGTAGGGTTCCTGTATTGTCTGGGTCCTTATGACATTCTTATGCCTCTCGTGTTTTTCTGTAACAGTGCCTTGTTGTAAATTGAGCTTTTTGTTTTAATTTCCTTGTACTGAAGTTCTTGTAATTGATGTCTGTATGTTCTTGACTGTTTGTCAAAGCACTTTGTAAACCTCTGTTTTTAAAAGTGCTATACAAATAAAGTTATTATTATTAAATAAAGTTGTTTTTATTATTACACCAAGGCAGTCTACACCAAGGATCCCAGGCGGCCTACCAGACAGGAACCAAAGACGAGTACAGGATCAAACAAAAAGGGACAAAGGCAGGGAGAGGACGGAGAGAGAGTGTTGGAGATGTTTCATTCCTGATGTCCTGTGCCTTCCTCGCTCTTCGGCCTCAGCGGTATTGGACCTCCTGCTTCACTGAGGCTGATGCCTGGACTTTTAGACTCACTGCTGCATCTCTCCTCTCTGCCATCGCTTCGTGCCTCCTGCGTGCAGTAAAGCTCCTGGTGGGGGCCGTAAACTAACTGCTCTGCCATAAAAGCCGTCCTGACTGAAGCTCATAAAACCCAGAGGAGGTGCAGATACACAAACACAGCTCTGGACCACTGTTCTCTGTCTGAGTGTTTGGGTAAGCTCTCCGGAGTCGAGGAGCTCCCTGATGCTGACCTCACACCAAATGATTCTTCATATGAAGAAGAAAAACAACGCTTTTCACCTCAGTGACAACGTTCAAGAAAACAGGAGAGAAAGTGAAAGTTCTGCAGGTTTTACCAAAGTCTGTGTTTGCAGAACCAAATAAAGAAGAATGGGGAAGTTGACAAGTTGGTACAAAACAGGAACTCAGCGGTTTTATGCTTCTGCAGCGAGAACTCAGAGGTCAGTCAGGAAAAGCTGGGCGGTTTTTGTGGTCGTGTGCTTCTTAGAAATCTTAGTAGCAAAGGAGGAAGATAAGATTTATTATCTTGACCTTCTGACCTCCAAAATCTACTGAGTTCGTCTTTCAATTGGAGAGGATGTTTGTAAATAGTTTTGTTGCCCTCTGCATCTGAAGTGAGCATTAATAAAACTCTAAGAGGAACCTCAGACATTTGCAGAAACAGTCGACTCTTGTTTTTCCTGGTAAAAGATTTTTATTTGACAAGCTCAGGATCAGCAGCTTCATTTCCATGGAAACTGATTTTATTTACCTCCATAATCAGGAACAACAAAGCTATCTTGTTCATAAAAACACCCTGAAGGAGCATCAGAAGAAATATTCAGATACTTGTGTCATCTTCACCCTCAGATCTTTGTGCTCTCAGATCGCATTTCTCCTCGTCAGCTCTTCCCTGCTCGTTTGCAGGTTTTAATCGTCTGAAGAATCTGAAACAGGATCCCTCTGCAGATATAAGCAGCAGCACAATGAGGCTCTGCGGTGACTTCATGTGTTGTGATGTTGTCAGAGGCTGGTGTGAGATGGTTTTATGCACTCAGATGAACTTGGAAGGATGATAATGAATATGAGAATGAATTAAAGGGATAGTTCAGGATTTTTGAAGCTCGAGGTACATGGTGATAGCATTAGCATCAGCTCTGCATCTGTACAGAGAGAGACAATGTTGAAGTTCTGTCTATATATCACTGCTGATGGGCCAAACAACCTAAAGCAGGGTTCACACATGAGGATTTTCTAAATCTGAAGAGGTGTTTTATCTGTTAGAGACCCCACACATGAAGATAAAACATCAGACTTTGAACAGTTTCGATAGTACTGTGTATGGTATGCTCCGATAACCTCAACACAGCACACCACACATATAACGATTCTGTCCCACCATCTATCTAGAATCTAGTCCTCCAAAAATTAAATCTCACGAGATCAAATGTGATCTAACAAAAACGAAGAAGAAGAAGCATAGCAACAAGCATAAATGTTGTCTATGGCAACAACAGGAAAACACAACATGCAACATGGGAGAGGACATACGAGAAGAGGGAATGATGGTCTTGGGACTATTTTTGATGGAAAATCAGGAACGAAATAAAAGAAAAAACTGTGGAAAAATCCCAGAGATTGCTTGAACACGTGAGCTGGTCCTCTGCTTCAAACTTTGTTTATTTTTCAGGTCGGCCATGCTTGTTTTATTTACGCCTGCTTCCTCGTTCCTCAATCAGCTCGCTTCTTGATTGGCTACAGTCACAGTCTTGACTCGGGAGTCTTTGGCTTTCCCCACACACATGAAGAATTTTGGTCGTAAATATTGAACAAGTTTAATACTAATTAAATGCAGGAGTTATAACTGTAAGTTTCTGTTCCTTAAAAGCTTCTAAAAGGCTTCAAAATATGTTGTTAAATCTCTGTATTCCCACTTAGTTGAACTGGGGAGGGACATCTTGTTGGTCCAAGCACAGAAACCATAACAGTCCTGGTTCTGGACTCCAGATGCTCCATTTCTGAGCAGGACTGAGGGCTGTCTTCAGGTCCTGGGTGATGAGAGTCTGGACTGGAGGAGAAGCAGGAACACGTTCTGGCTTCAGGTCAGCGCTCCCAGCAGCTCTGACCTCCTCACCTCCACCTCCACCTCCACCTCCTCCACTCTGGGTGCAGAGGAGCTCTAATCCTTCCTCTGCTAAATAAGCACAGCAGACTTTTGGGGGCTTTAAAAACCTTTTACACTCTTTGATTCAGGAGGGGGGCCGGGCTGGCTGGATTTACCGTACCAGGACGTACCTGGAAATGAAAGAACAACTCCGGTCACTCCATTTTATTTCTGTTGTTTGGTTTAAAGCTCTGGTGTGGGTTCTGTCACCAGCTGACATTATAATATATGTTTTTTAATTGTAGAAATGAAAATGTCAGAGCTGGTTTCAGTCGAAGCCTTTCGTTCCATTTTACTCACCAGGCAGCGAGAATCCTGTGAACGATGCCTGTGTTTTTAATTGTTACTCTCCTCAAAACTGTCGCACTTCTACTGTCAAATTGTTGATTTTTAACCAGATTAATTGTCTGTAATTTATTGCCTTAATCTTTTCTTGAATTTATTTTTATTATGACGTGTGCTGATGACCTCTTGGTCAGGTCGCCCTTGTGAATGAGATCCTGATCTCGATGGGACTTCTCTGGTTAAATAAAGCTCTACTAACAAAATAAAATAAATTAAAATATCGTGATGGTTTGGTAATGTTTGATTATCTTTTTTTATTTTTTAGATAGTATTACCTCGGAAAAGAGCAGAGCCAGCAAAAAGAGACCGTCCTGTCTCTGGCAGGACTCTCAAGATTGTCCAATGACTTTGGAAATGAACAAATTAAAACTCACAGGGAAAGTTTTTAGGTGTAAGAAAAGTATAAAGCATTTGATTTCTTCGGAAAAGCAGGACTAACAGACTAAAAAACTGTTTTTATCCATGAACCATCAGGCTTTTATACACCTGAGAGTGGCCACAGTGTGCAATCAGTACTGTGGGCAATAGTTCAGTATGTTCAGGATGCTTTGTTTGTACCTGCTGGTAAATTAAATCACATTTATATTTACCATTTTTCACCCTTGTGGGTCACTTAAATTTTTGACCTTTTGAGGTAATTAGAGGACAAAAATGCCCTGTCCCAAATATTGCTATGAAAACATAACAGATTCATATTTTTTCTTTTTTTTGCTCAAATAATTCAATCAACTTCAGTCCCAAACAAAACTACCAAATAATTACTTATTTTTAATTTTAGCCATTTAAATGCCAATTTGATTACATGATGTCACTGTTTTTATTTGGAAATAATTACATAAAATGAGTTATTTTCCATATAATGTTGCAGGGCTATTTATTTTAAGAAAAAGATTAATATACACAAGATTAGCAAGAACAATAAAGTGTTTAATGCATTGCTATTTGATTTAACCCTTTTAGGTAGACAGAGGACAAATATTGCTAGAAAAACATAACAGATTCAGATTTTTGTCCTTTTAATGCTCAGATGTTTCAACTTCAATCCTCATCAAAAATACTAAATATTTAATTATCTTTTTTATTTTAACCCTTTAAATGCCCATTTGATTGCATGATGTCACTGTTATTATGAAAAAAAACACATATAATGAGTTATTTTATTTTTTTAAAAGATCAGGTTTAAGTATACATTCGATTAGTAATAAAACTGATTTTGATGCATTGTAATTTTTTTGCAGTGTCAGATTCTTAACTTAATACCCTTTTAGGTAAACAGAGGAAAAAAATTTCCCATTGAGTCCCATTATAACCACAATTTTTAATCACACCATCACTACACAATATAATCATGCATTCTCTGATTTTAGGGTTTCATTTTCGGAGACAAATAGTAATTTTTCATGACAAAACTTCCTACAAAAAATCAGTCCATATGGAGTAACACAACCAAAATGATGCCCAAAAATTTAGCAAAAAATTACCTGAAAGAACAAAACTGTCCCTGTTTACCCATAAGGGTTGAGCAGTTGGATTTTTTTTGCAATGTATTTTTTCTAAATGAGTTTTTAATGTTTCTTTAATTTGTTCTGCGCCGATGGTAGACCGCTCAAACAAATTTTGCTGCATGCAATGACAGTAGACATTCGTCTGTTGGTTTGTTTCGTCTGTTGGTTTGTTTGTGAGCAACACAGCTCAGAAAGTTCTTGACAGATTTTGATGACATTTTCAGGGAATGTAGGTCACACCAGGAGGATGTCGTGGTTAGGTTTCGGTGATGATCTGATTATGGACGTGGATCAAGGAAGTTTTTAAAGATTTATTAAGATTGCCTGATAGGGCAGTTTTCCAAATTTTCAGTGATAACACGGATAACATTGTCAGTAATGCCTAAGCTGAGGTTTGTTCTCTCGAAGCACTTCTAGTTTTAAGTTCAGTTAATATTTTTTGTTTTGGTTGTTTGAAGCGGATCAAGACCTTTGTGGCTTTATGTTTTGGTCCTGACTATTCTCTCCTGTCAGGATCACATCATCTGCAGGTCGTTTCACTCCTCACCTCAGAAAATATTTCTCTGGTTCAGATTTTATGGTGCAGTAAAATCTGTAAAGGCTCAAAGCTGTGAGTTTACCTGCGTAAATACAGCTGTGAAAACAGAGACATTAAAGAGCTGGTTAACCTCTTAAAGCCTCACAGCGGAGGTCTGATGGAGGCTGCAGCCTGCTGGTCTCAGTCAGGGTCTGGGGTCTGCAGATAACGTCCTGCAGCAGGTGGGGAGCGTTTGTCCCTCTGCTGATGGATGAGTGTCTTCAGCACGGATGGAGGACGAGATAAAGCAGAGCTGCGTGGAAGAGTCTGTGAAATTTTTTGGGTTGCCAAATCCTCTGCAACTACCAAGTAATGTAATGAAGAAGAGTCCATTAGCTTATTAACAGTTTGAAGAAAGAATCAATGTTTATTATTGTTTAGTATTGTAAAGAGTTAACTCATTCTTCCTGGGTTGACTGAATCCTCGCTACAAACAAACCGATCCAGCAGTTGATTGGAAGCAAACCAAGACCACCTCTTTCAGGGGAGCTTTTGTTGGAACAACTCTCTCAAACCATCGAGCCAGAAAGAAAGAAAGAAGAAGTCATACTTTATGAATCTCTTACAGGGAAATTTAATTCTTCACACTCTGTTCTTGTCACTTGCTAAACACTTACGCTGAAATATACAAACGATGGCGCCTCTGCAACTACCAAACCAACTTCCTAACATGGTTCAGTCGGGACTTGGACCGGACACCCTTCGATCCCCAACCCAAGTCCTTCTGGGCTGAGCTACTGACGCCCCTACAGCCACAAGTGGATCAGTCCTAAAGTGACCATATTCTGAAAAATTCTTGTGTCATGACGCTCAACATCTTGACAGGTAGGTACATCGGAATAATGCCAGTAGTCCAGTGCAGCGCTTTATTAGAAATATTGACCCTTTTACTACTATGGATATAAATGGCCGCCTTGTCTTTTTTTGCCTTTTTCATCAATAAATGGGTCAGAAAATGCCCTTTGAGTAAATTATTTGCACCTTTTTTCAGGTAAAAATGAAACATTCTAGCAAGTATTTGTCATTATTAAGTTGTAAATGCTTAAAACAGTGTGTAATACAACACTTCAACACTTTTGAGAAGACAAAACCGAAACTCAACGTACTTCATATTATTATTATTTATATTATTATATTATTTAACTATTTATGAAATCCATTAAACATGAACTATGGTGTAAAAGACGATGATAAAAAAGATGAACTAGGCAAAAATACGGTTAAAGAATGGCAAGAAAACACTCCAGAAGGATACTAATGTCATTATTTACAATATATTTGCATTATTTACACAGAAAATACCGATAAATGACCCGCAAGTTTGTCTCTGAATCCCCTCTCTCCTCTCCAGCTCAGTCAGCTCACTTCCCGTACCTCCCCCTCAGGCAATCCAGCCTTTACCATAATGTACCGTATATCACTGGAAAGCTCCTCTTCTCAGCTTTCAGAATCCCCTGGAATTATTTGGATAGCGTGGATACTTGAGGAATTACGGTAGTTGAATCACGCATGTCTTTTTCTGTCACCGGCAATTATAGAACAAGCTGAGCAAAAGCTGGAAATTTTAGGGAATTTTATAAAATACCGCCAGACATAATTTTATGACCAAAAAGGAGGACATTTTGGGCAAAGAAGATGTTTGGTCACCTTAATTGAAATCCAAATATCGGTAACATTGCTGCCAACATTACCACTGATACTGGTGGCACCAGTGTAATGATACTGATGTTGATCAACGAGGTGACCTGGCTGTCTGCACATTGCTTCTTCTCCCCTCTTGTAGTTTGATGTCTTACATCATCAGGCATGACAACATATTTAGAAAGTTGTTCTGTTACAGTTTTATTGTTCCTGAGCAAAACCTTTAATTATAATAAAAGAGGGTATTTTTCTATTTACTTGTAAACAAATTCTGCCCTGGGAAAAATCACAAAAACTTAAAGGTCATGAAAGTTCATTCAGATTGAGCAATCTGACGATACATCCACCTTAAATATTAAAAATTAAAGGTGAAACTGGCCCTGTCTTTACTTGATACTTGATCGATATCAAATCTGGCAGAATCACACATCACTGAAAGCCTCCTAAAGTTACTGGAGTAATTGTAAACTAGATTGATCAAATCTAAATACTGTCGGGCTTCACATTGTTGTTTTAGACACAGTTATAATCCAAATAAAATGTCTGAACATGCACAAATGTTTTGGTGACACATTTATTTATCATCTGCATTGTCTCTCTCTTTTGTTTGTTTTGGAGTCTAGTCCAGAGGTTGCGTTCAGGTCACCTCGTGTCAGTCGGAAACTACAAATTCAGTTTATAAGCCTCAGTAATAAGGAGCAGGACGAGGAGGAGGTGAATCCACTTCCCAGAATTTCCCTTTCGTCTGACGTGCCACCAAGCAAGACCCACGACACTCCAGGAGGGTGATGAGTGTGTTACTGTAGCAACGGCGATGTGTTGAAATCAGGAGGGTGGGGGTGTTTTTGGGGGGTGGAGACAAAGACGGAGAGATTGTTTGTTGAAGTGTGAAGAGCAGAGAGAAGATTTCACAACCTGAGAGAGCTCGGTAAACAACAGACTAAGCCGAGCGGGAAACCACGTGGGTATAAGAGAAAAATAAATGAAGCTCTGAAAACTTAAAGAAAAAATGACTTATGATGATGATTTTTAAAAAGGTGCTGCAGCATGTTATCATCAAAGTCCCTCCTTTTTGCTCTTTAATTGCCTGTTATTTGTCCGAACTCGGCCTCAAATATCCAAATTTGACAACATGCACAACAGCAACCACATTTTAATATCAGAGCACCTGTTGATTAATTCAGTTTGAGGTCGTAACAGAACAGAGAGCAGATATTATAGTGATTATAGTCTGTCAGGCATAAAACACTCCCATATTCAATTAAATACATTACTAAGACAAGATTTTTAATGTTCAAACTGATAAACTTTATCATTTTCAAATATTTACTCATTTTAAATTTGATGCTTGCAACATGATCTACAAAAAGCTGAGACAGAGGCAATAAAAACACCTGTTTGGAACATTCAACAGGTGAGCAGGTTATTGGAAACAGGTGAGTGTGATGATTGGGCATGAAAGTGAGGCTCATCATTCCCAAAAAAGGATGGAGTGAGGTTCATTACTATGAGAACACCTGCAAGAGCACCGCCGGCTTCTCTGGGCCGAGCTCATCTGAGATGGACTGAGGCAAAGTGGAAAAGTCTGCTGTGGTCTGAGTCCACATCTCAGACTGTTTTTGGACATCATGGACGTGGTGTCCTCCGGACTAAAGAGGAAAAGGACCATCCAGACTGTTATCCGAGCAAAGGTCAAAAGACAGCATCCGTGATGATATGGGGGGGTGTTAGTGCCCATGGCATGGGTAACCTGCACATCTGTGAAGGCTCCATTAATGCTGAAAGGTACATACAGGTTTAGGAACAACATGCAGCCATCCATCTTTTTCAGGGACGTCCCTGCTTATTTCAGAGACAATGAAGACACATTCTGCTCGAATTACAGCGGTGTGGCTTCAGACTGAAGGAGTGCAGGTACTAGACTGACCTGCTGCAGTCCACACCTGTCTCCACTGAAGATGTGTGGACCATTAAGAAGCACAAATTTCAATAAAAGAGACTGCAGACTGTTGAGCAAATGAAGTTGAACATCAAGCAAGAATGTGAAAGAATTACACCTACAAACTTCAACAGTTAGTGTCTTCAGTTCTTAATGAGTGTTGTTAATGGTGATGTAACAGAGGTAAACATGCCCCTGTCACAGGTTTTTGGTAACTTGTTGCAGCCATCAAATATAAAATGAGTGAAAATCTGCAAAAAGACAATGAACTTAATCAGTTTGAACATTACATATGTCTTTGTAGTGTATTGAATTGATCGTACATCAGAACCAATGACTCAAGCAGAGAAAATGAAAAAAAAAAAAAGTTAAACATATGGTGTTCACTAATTGTATGTATCCTAACCAACAACTTGCCTTATCCTGTTAGTTTTATCAAGCAAGTTTGACACTTAATGAGGTTTCATGCTCATGCAGAAGCATCTGACTCGTCTTTCTGGTCTGATGATCTGGAACGCCTCAGTGAAATATAACTTTAATCCAAGCATCTTGTGAATGTCCTGTGAGTGTGTTGGCATCATAACAGGGGAAGAATTAAATTCCTGAACCAAAATCCAGACCAAACTGTGAGCTCTGCTGTCTGCTGTAACAAAACGAACACTGCTCTGAGGAGCTCATGTTCTGCTTCTTTTAGTTTTATTTGCCCTTTGGCTCCAAAGGCTCTGTTGATGATAAACAACACCACATGGCTTTGTGCAATTCTTTCAACAGTCTGTGGTTATTGACATCATTTAACAATGCATTTATAAGTGGACAAAGATGTTTTTGAGAACTCCAAGTGCATCGATGGGGTTGTTTTTCAAATGGAAGGCAGAATAACCATCGGAAATACCTGTGGACATGGTCGAGGTTTTACTCATCAAACCTTGAGGTTGGATCTCCCTCGGATCTTTCAGTGCTTTCCTCTTACCAAACCCTTCCATCTCACAGCCCTGCTCTACATGGTGACTTGTTTTGTCAAAACAACCAAGATAATAAGAAGATTAGGAGATGCTGGGAGCTGTCTGTGTTTGTTTTTGACTCTGGACAAAGCCATAATAGAGATTTACCTCTGCTTCCAGTCCTTACGCTAAGCTACGCTAATAACACCCTGCCATCAGCCTTCACTTTAACCCACAAATTTTGCACATTTTAGCTTTGTTTTGTAGTATTTCCATTTTAATTTTGATATGTTTTCATGCTCGCAGAGAAGTGAGGATCTGAACACCCTCTTTTCACTTCGTTTGCCTCGCTCTGTTCTCTTATCTTCTGGAGGGAGATTGAAATGTCGAGCCGGGGATCGGGGATGATTCAGTTGTGGATTTTTTCTTCGGGGGGGATTGTGGGTGGGGGGTATCGCCTTTCATTCCCCCCTCAGGGTAGACCACATGACCCGACATAACAGAGAAAAGCTGAAAAAAAAAAAAGGCGGGGGGGGGGGGGGAGATGTTGGGCCCCGCCGCTCTGAGCTCTTCAATGAAAACCACATGTAGGACAGAGGGAGGAGGGCGAGGTGTGTGAGGGCGAGGGTGAGGAGGGGGGAGCGTAATGACTCAAACCCAGCCTCCGACAGAGAGAAAGAGGAGGGAGGCACTGCGAGCCTCGCTGACATTCCCAACCAGCGTTTGAGGCGAGAAGTGTGTGTGATTTAGCAGAAGAGAGTGTGTGAGCGAGAACCCGCTAGAAGAGGCTCTAACGTTGGGACACCCTCTCCAAACATATCGTTTAGGGCTGCGGCTCCACGGGACAACAGCTGCCTTCACGGTTGAGGTGGGAGTTGACAGAGGAGAGAAGAAAAAGTTGACATAAAGTGAAGCTGATCTGTTTTTGTTCCAACCAGAAGAAAGGAAGAAGACTTAAAGAGAGTAGAAGAAGAGGCCACCATGTCTAACGCTCTGCTGAGGAGAAACTCCAGCAAACAGGGTCTTCAGAACCTGATGAGGTATGTGGTCCTCCAGTTTCTGTTTGTTTCTTTTGAGCACACAGAGAGAAGCAGCTCGGTTAATATTTAAACTTTAAAAACACAAACATCACACATGTTCCCATTCTGCTTTAAAACTTGTGATTTAACCCATTCAGAGGAAAATCACACACTTCATAGTAACTACTCATAATTAAGCATTAGTCAATACTTAACTCAACATCTATGAAGCCTTATTAATTATGATTATATCATTAATAACACTTTTTAACCTGTCATTGATTCATTTTAAAGCTTCAAAACTAGTAGGTCAACCCATTCAGATGGAAACCAAACACTTCATAGTAACTACACTTAATAAAGCATTAATTAATGCTTAACTCAGCATCTATAAAACCTTGTTAATTATGTCTATATCATTAATTACACCTCTTAACCTGTTATTGATGGAATGTAAAGCTTTAATACTTGTGATTTAACCCATTCAAAGGGAAATTTCAAACTTAATTGTAACTACACTTAATTAAGCATTAGTTAATCATTAGTTAATACTTAACTCAACATCTATAAAGCCTTACAATAACCTTACATAATTCCTCTGCATTAGGTTTGCTATCATGAGCCAATATGTTTAAACTGATGATGAAACAATGGTATGATGTCACACTGGTAGGTCAGTTTGGGAGGGCCGGGGGAATGAGACGTTTTAGGCAGCTCCTGGTGCCGTTAAGAGGGGAAGATTGAGACGTCCCGATGCTGCAGAGTGTTGTCTTGTTCATAGAAGAGGAGGTGCTTTAACAGGAAATGTCAAACTCAAAAAATAAATGAAATGGGCTCTTTAATATTTGTTCCAACCACAAGGTCTGCCTGGTGTTACGGTTTAACTCGTGGCCATGTTAACTGATGACAGCAGACGTACTGAGTAAATATTTCTTTGTTTAAATTTTGTTTTAAGACATATCCAATAATCTTAATCAAATCCTGTGATCAAAAAGTTTCATGGGTCTTCGTCTTGGTTTCAACATCTCTTGTAACCATGGCATCCACAGACACAAGCGGCCGCGGATCACCAGTCAGCATGGTCACCTGTTAGACCATAACACCGACAGTGAATAGTGCATTAGTCATGTATTAGAAAAGCTGCAGTGATTTACTAACTCATCATTTATCAGTGTGAAACTCTTAACAAAATGTATGCCTAAAATGATTATGAATGACATCACATTGGTGCACCGTCAGATTTATTATCGGCTCAGCTCTCCTTGATTCTGCTGGGTTTGGTACGAGGAACTTTATTTTTCATGACAGTATAAACTTTGGTAGTACTTCCTCAGTGTAGGTGGGGTCCCACATTCATTTTAGTCACATTTCCCCCTCTGACCTGCATATAGCACCTCTCACATCTGCACATGTGGATGAATAGGAGCGTGTTTGTGCCCTAAAAATGTCTGTAAATGGGAACAGTGGGATTACTGGGAATGTTTTGGGTCACGCAGGATTTTACTGGGATTTGGGGTTTTGGTTTACCACCCTCTGCATGGATTAATCTTAACAAAGGAGCAGTATTTAAACTCCACTCTGCTCAGAGATCTACACTTTCCCTTTGAATCACAGCTGGAGGAGGTTTAATGAGTGGATTAATGACCAACTGGAAATGTTGGGAGTGAATTTTCAGATCCAAACTGTGACGCCTGAAACTCCCAGAATTAAAGGGAAGTGGTGTCGGTGACCTAAGTCAGAGGTCAAAGGTCAACGGAGTCAGTCTTTTGTTTTGTGGGAGATTTCAGGTGGCGGCACGTCCTGTCTTGAGGGGAAGGCTTTTTTTTTCATCCTGCGTTTCCTCAGCTCTCAGCGGTTTGAGATAATGAGAGTTCATCCTGCTGCTTCAGTTTCACCGTAATGAGGGGATTTTTCTGTCTTTTGTCATTACCTGGTTGGATTACATGATCAAAAAAGTTATAAACTCAGAAACCTTATGCATGCAGCAAAAGAGGTCTGTGAGCTTCTGAGGTGTTGTGTGTCTCCCCTCAGGTATGTGGTCTCACGGTCCAGCTGGAATACAGCTAAAGTTGACGTCACTTGCTGACTTATTTTTTTTTTAATTTTAATTATGGGTGCAAAAAAATAATCTGGCTCCCTAGATCAGTGCTTCCCATGCTTTACTTAACCAGTTTTCTCTGTGAACAACATAGTTGCAGGATCAGCCCTGGACACCCTTGAGGACTTTGTTTCCATCAGCTGACTAACAATGACATTTAGGAGCACAGTTGGCCAAAAGTCACCAGTTGACACGATGACTAATTACACCACAGCCCCTTCTGATGCAGACTAAAATGCTGTATTAGACAGACTTATGTTGTAGATAGCAATGTTAATTTTGGTGAGTAATTATTTTCATCATAGTTTTCGTCAACAACCTTTTCTCCCTATAACTAATAAAAACAAGTTCACATGGACGAAAACTACAACTAAATTAAACTGACTTAATCCAATAAGGCTTATTTGGTCATGTAGAAAGTAGGGACAAGTTAGGAATATATCCAATCACAGCTACTTTGGTTGTGTGGAAAGGTTGGATGAGTTAAGAGGGACATCCAATCACAGATGCCTTAGCTTGGTGGTGGTGGGATAAGTTGTGGAGCGATCCAATCAGAGCTCCTCTCTTTATGAATTGATATATTCATGTAGAGCAGGTTCACTGTTTGTTGTCAGTTCTGGTATTGTAACTGAGATGCTCTGCCAGGTAGCCTAAATAAAGGTGACTGCATTTCACACAAAAGTTCAATTTGTTTCTGTTCATTTATACATTCAGACTTTACCATCATTCAATAAAGGGTTATTAGATGCTTCATTTTATCCAAGTGTAAAACATGACTTCAGAAATTCAAGGAAACATGAAAATGCCTTACCCTTTACACTTCATATTTTAGTCGACTAAGTTTTCAGTAGACTTGTCGACTAAAATGTTGTGGAATTTCATCGGCTAAAACTAAACTAAAATTTGAACAATTTAGATGACTAAATTATGACTAAAACTAAAAGATATTTTTGGCAAAAGACTATAACTAAAACTAAATTGTAAAGTCCTGGTTGAATACTGGTAGAACACTGGTAGATAGTCAAGAAAATGAGAAGTCGGGCGTATGTGGTGTCCGTTAAAGAACCTAAAGCGTGACATAATTTGAGTTAAGAAACTGACATTGTATGTCCTGCGATGTGGCTACAGCAAATGTGCACGTTGCAACGTCATAGTGATAAATTTTTAGGCCTTATGAAGAGAAGCAAACAGGGTTTTACTCTGGCATTATTAATTTTTGAGTCTGGTTCTTCAGGCGTCTCTTCCATTATTGTAGAATAACCTTCTGAACGTTGGCTTTGGGCTGTGTTCAAATCTTAGATGATGTCCAGAATTTTCCAGCTCGTGAACCTGATACATGCAAATTTAAATGGGGATTTTCTGCTGAAGTCATCAGACACTGAATCTCTGTTTTCCTGAAGGCCACAGTCCTCCCTCTCTGTGACTTTCCACTCTCTCAGGAGTTCATCTCCACGTTTCTGATGCATGGATGTGTCACTCGTTATGTAACAGCCCTGCAGTCCTCGTCCTGCCTTCATATTCAGGATGTGTCAGTCATGACGAAAATGTTACAATCACGGAGTTCGGCGTTACTCTGACTCATGGTGAGCTCAGGGGGCAGCGTGTTTATGAAGCAGATAACAGCTGGAGGAGGCGGCGGCGGCGTCTCGCTCTGCAGATGGCATCAGTCTGAAGGAGCTGACAGAAACGATGACATCACTCCTGAAGCCTGCTGCAAAAACACCACGTCAGCCAGTTAGGATGGAGTGTTTGACATCCATCATCCCGGCTGTCAGACGACGTGATTCCTGATGAGTTTACAGCCTTCGAGTAAAAATGTTTCTGCATTTTGAGATATGGTGCTCTTCACAGTGCTGCTTCTTTTGTCTGATTTTAAAGGGTTGGTGTTTTTGGTCAATTATCATCAAAGTACTTCCTCAGAAATATCAATTTAAATGTTGAGATCCATGCTGCAGGTCTGATTGCCTTGTGATCTTATTTCTGGATTTTCCTTGTTTGTTTTTTAAGATGATTTAAGATTATTGTGTAGATATCTACATTTCAGGATGAAGTTTACCGATGGATCTTCATCCACATCTTAGATATTAAATTGAAGTAGCTCTATACTTAAAGTATTACTAAAGTTCAATGAGAAATGCCGTGGAGTGGTGCTGCATTTGCAAACAGAGGTGTTAATATTTTTTTAATTAATGAACAAAATCAAAGTGAATGATCTGAACAGAAATCCAAAACATTTTCACATTTGGTGTGAACACGCTTTGCCCTAAACCGGCATCAGATCTTCCAGGAACACTTTCACACAGTTTCTGAAGGACCTCTGCAGGTTAGTTGTTCCAAGCGTCTTGGAGATCTAACCTGAGATCTTCTGTGGATGTGGTCTGGCTCAGATTCTTCCGTCTCTACATGCCTGTTTTGACGGCCTGAAGCATGTTGTCTAAAGTGTATGGTGCACAGCAGCTTGGGGCATTTTGTTCTATATTTTGCTGTTTTTATGAAGCAAATTCTGCAAAGCCAGGCGCAGGGTTCAAGGAGGTTCAATATTGTGCATTCGTTATAAATGTACTTTGGCTACAACACAGATCAACCCATTTGAGTGTTGGCGTTCGTTTTAATCAATGTGTGCCTGGTGTTTTGGTTTAGTCATTTGGTCTGATTTTTGGCTGGATTACTTGATTCTTCTTCTTTCATTGTGTCCCTAAACTCAGAACACACAGATCTCTGTATGATAAATGTTAATGCTTATCATACTCAAACGATGCATCCCAGAAATGATCAAAAAGAGGAGTAAGACTCTTCTGTATCAGAGTGAAAAAATTAAACTTAATTAACCAATAAATTCTCTGGTTAAAATTGACAGGATCAGGCAGGTTTATGTTCACAATAGACCTTTTTTACTGGACACCAAATAGCTGTTGTTTTAGGCATTTCATTATCTCATTCACTTGCATGAATCCTCACTGGAAAGGCTTTCTTTGTTGTTTTGTTAAATGTAGCTCCATGTTGCAAGAAAATCTTTATTTCCTGCTTTTTTTTCCTTGTTTCTGGGAGTATCACACTTACTGAAGCTCACAGAAATGGCACACACACTGCAAAAACACAAATCTATGTGACAGTGTTTGTCCAATTTTAATTAAAAAAGTATCCTAGACTTGTTCTTAGCCATAATTTCCTGACATGTTAATCTGACATAGATTAACATTTTATCTGCACCAGTGTTAAATATGTTTCAGTCTTAGTCACAATTTAGTCATCTAAATTGTTTTTAGTCTAGTTTTAGTTGATGGTGTTTCACAACATTTTAGTCGACAAAATCCACTGTAAATTTAGTTGACTAAAACTAAAACAAATTTAACTTTTTTGTGTGAAATGCAGTCACCTTAATTTAGGCTACCTGACAGAGCATCTCAGTTACAATACCAGAACTGTCAACAAACAGTGAACCTGCTCTACATGAATATTCATAAAGAGAGGAGCTCTGATTGGATCGCTCCACAACTTATCCCACCACCATGAAACTTTCTACATGACAAAATTAGGTCTGATTGGATTAAGTCTCTGTCAAATATTTTAGTCTAGTTTTTAACTGTTGATGGTAAATGTCAGTTTAGTTTTTGTCCATTTGCACTTGTTTTTATTGGTTACTGTCTAGTTTTCATCAGGGGAAAAAAGGTTGTTGATGAAAACTATGATGAAAATAATTTGTCAGTAAAATTAACACTTAGCTGAAGATATCAAAACTAGATATGAAGCCTGAGTTGCTTGTAATAAGAACAGTGATCATTACAAGCAATTAATGCCTTTTTGTTGCCTTTTATTCCTTGCAGTGAGATGCTTACCCAGATTTTTAGGTGAATTTTGATTAGAATAAATGTTTTAGACATTTCCGACTGAATTTTAGACACTCTTGCTGAGATCTGAGTTCATGCAGTGCAGAGAAGCACTGCAACAAAATCCAGGCTGCCTCTGAGCTCACCGTCCCGATATAAAGTTAAAACTAAATGTATCAACAAATGCTCTGATATTCAACAGTATAGGTGCTGCTGTGCGTCTCATGTGAGTGAAACAAGTTCAGTAAAGTGTGTTTTCATCTCATAGATGTGTGCCAATCTCAGACTTTAGACTGAAGACCAGGGTTAAGGAACACACCAGATTTGAGCCTGACCACACCTCATTTTCAGACAAATGCATCCTTGTTCTCAAACAGGACCACATTATTATTTTCTTTTTAAACAGCGTGAGCACTGGGTGTAAAGCTGACACCTGCATCAGGCAGAATTAGACAAGACACCTGTGTTACACTCAAAAACACCGCACCTGGCATACAGTATGGCTCCTTGTTGCTGAAGATAGTTCTAGCTAGCTCTGTTTTTTTTTGTCATTGTCCTGCTGCAGAATAAAGTTGGCCCTCCCCTGATGGCACAGCATGATGGATATTTATCTGCTTGTATTTCTCCACTCTGAGGACATCATTAATCCAGATCAGATCCTCACCTCCATTGGCAGAAATGCCTAAACTTGGACGCTCATATTTGTACCTCTCTCCAGTCCTTCAGAGAACAAACTGTCTCCTCATGCAGACACATATTTCAAATATTGACTCATCAATCCAGAGCACTTGCTAACTTGCTATGTTTTTGTGCATAGTTGAGTCTCTTGGCCTCATTTCCACGTTGGAGGTGCTGCAATTCTTCACTGAAAACCACTTCTTGAAGCCCCAATCCTTGCCCGGTAGAGACCTGGCTGATATCTACCTTAGACCTTTTTGCCCTCACTTGAAAAATGTTCCTGTAAATTTTACAGTAACTTACTGTCAGCAACATGCCAGTAAGTTACTGTAAATGTCTTTACAGTAGTATAAATCTATCTTAATTTTCAGCATTATTACTTTATTTCCTATGATTGTTTTACTACTGTACTTTTATTCAGGGGATCATAACCGTGGTTCAATTTTTCAGAATAATTACTGTATTTTCAAAAACAGTATCCTTACTGTTTTTTCATTTACAGTATTATATGCCGTATTTTATATTACAACTTTTTTTTAATGCATTTTAATTACAGTGAGTGTATTTAATTTTATATTACATATTTTTCACCATTTTACTGATCATTGTTAAGAAAGATATCATTTTGTAAAAAAAAATCACATATATCAATATTTTATCCCATAAATGTCATTACTCAAACTCAAAATGTGAAACATGCAATTAGTCAGTTTTCTTGGCCAAAATGGAATTTTCTCTCAATCCATTGCCCTTCTCAGTAATTAATGTATAGACATTTTACAGTAGGAAACTGTAGATTTTATGGTAAAATGCTGTTAATTTAGCAGAAATCAGTATGTTTTCCCACAACTTTTTGTCATTTTCATTAATTAACTGCATAGATTTTTACAGTAGGTAGCTGTAGATATTACAGTAAAATACTGTACAAAAATCAGTTACAGTGTGCCTTTCCGCCAAACAAACTTTAATCAAAACCTGAACTTGACTTCATCTCACAGTTTCGCTGACTGAAGCGCAGAAACTCGCCGTTATCAGACCGTGTGCCGCCGACCACACTGGGTCAAGGTCGGCACGCAGCAGTGCTGTTTTTAATCAGACCCCCTCCCCCTCTGCAGTGATGTCATTCAGGGAGGAATACCTGCTCCAAAACAAACCAACAGCACGACCTTTGACCTCTGAATCCCCCCACAAATGGGCTGGTGTCCTCGCTGTTTATGATACAGGGGAGATAAGAGACAGAGGAATGTTTTCGGGGGGGTGTTGGGCTGCAGGGTGGAGTTGGCTGATGAGTGATGGGGCCGATGAACCCCCGCCTCTCTCTCTGTAGGTCGTCTGTATCTCAGGGTCAGAGGAACGTAAACAGGAGTCGATCTGTGAGAGCAGGAGGGCAGGTTTTATTCTTTAAAGTCCAGATGATTATATGAGCTCGTTTAAATTTATTAATCCATTAAATGAGGTTAGAAACTGCCTGATGGGGTTGGCAATGAAGGGTGTGTACTGGCAAAATCTGGCATTACAGGTACAAAGATACATGGATGATAAAGAAATACAAAGACAGAGCACTGCTTCACAGTTTTTCTCACTAAAATATCCTTTGATCACTTCTCTTATGCATCTCTATCTGTAGTCCAAGGGCGTCCTCACCAAAAATGGCACCAACACATGATTTCAACAGACACACAAACTTGTGCAGTAAACAGTAAAATCAATAATAAATCATCAGTGAAAGCAGCTGCACAATGAAAGCCTGGATTCGGCATGTTTTACCAAAGATTTATCAGCAGTTGGGGTAAGAATCTGCAGGCTGGTTTTAAGATTATTCCAAGCAAAAGGAGCTGAAATCCTGAAAGCTTTCTTTCCTGTCTCAGACCGAACTTTAGGAACAGCAAATTGCAAAATGTCCAAGGAGCAAAGGCTGTGCAGACCATCCTTAAGGATTAAAAGAGAGGAAAGGTAGTCCAGAATCCTTTCCAGAATGGATTTATAAATAAAGATATACCAATGTAACATGTATTTAAAAATAAAAAATAACATTTTTTTCCACTTATTCTTCCTCTAATATTTGTTAATAAGTTAATAAGCAAATTTAATACCCAGTGCAATATCCTTACTGCCAGACTTTGCCTTTTGGTCAAATGTGGTCTACTGTCAAACAGCCTTGTCATATTATATTCATATTGTAAAGATTGTTAATCTTAGTAGTGTAAATTCCTCGGCCTGGTTTATAGTCTCACTTTTACTTGTTTTATTTTTTTTTTCCCTTCATAAAGAAGTTGATATAGCTTAGAGACTCTGCATGTTGCTGTGCTGTGTTTAAGAGCAACTGAAACAACCGAATTTCCCGAATGTGGTGTGTGTTCAGATTTTGTCGTGATCAACAAAGATGTTTGATCTATAGTTAGTTCGAGACAGGGTTACCAGCTGTAGTAACCTAACAGCTGATGTCTGATCATCTACAGTCTGTTATTAAAATACAACCTTCACGATTCTCCTTCATGCAGATTAATGCAGCTTTCCCTTTGACGATAAAGCTACAACTGCATGTTGAAGACTGGCAGCTTGTGGAGAAAAACCTGTCCTGGTCCTATAAAATAATAAACAAGAGAGGGTGAAGAAAAGGTCTAAACTGTAGAGGAACTTGAGGGGAACTGTTGGCAGGTGTGGCTGATACCTTCATAACATCATCCATGCTCTGATGCTTCAATCAGACTACGTCTCTCTTCCCTCGGCTTTACTTTGACCCGGCGCAGGGATTTGCTCAAACAACAAACACAATGTTTCTCTGTTTTCATATTTCTCTGGATTGAAGTGGAATTTTTTCAAATGGAGTTGCCAGCACTCTGAGGCAGCAGCTGCACCGCATGTGGCTTTTATCTTTGGAAAAGTACATGATGGTATGAGACTGACGTGGACGCTCTTCACGTCCACTACTGTGTGAAAAACACAGTTGGATGACACAACGGTGCAGACGACTGCTGATCAAATGCCAAGGTACAGCTGATTTATCACCTCATAAATATCAAACTGTGCAGGTTTGGAGTAGTGAGAACTTTATCGAACAAAAAACATGACTGAAAATGTTTGTTAAATTTCTTTTCTATGACAGAAGTGAATTTAAGTAGTTCTTTACAAAATATTTTTTTGTTTCTTTTTTTACCAGACAAGACGAGAGAAGAGGTCTGGACAATATGAAGTCTGGTTTGCTTTTTAAAGAAGTTCATTTCATGTGAGGTTGTTTGAGCTCTCAGGGCCAAAGAACTGAACTGTGGTCCGCCTGAAAACAACAGGCCTCAGTCTGCTTTGAAGCGGTGGTTGTGAAAGCCATCAGAACAAACAAATCTAAAGTTTTCCATGCTAATTTAAAATTTTAATTATATATCTAGTAAAATTAGTTGTATAGGTTACATGTTTATCACATCGCTGTAGGATCTCATTATAGCCATTAGCCTATAGGGTGGGCAGGGAACAGCACTTTCCTGTCATGGACCAGCCAAGACTGCCAAGGAAACTGGGGAAAATTTAATTGGCTCCATCTGAAGGTAGCGTTTATTAACAATATCCAGCAGAGTGTGGCTAATGTTAGCATTGCTAGCACTGCTAGCCTTCACCCCTTGTAACAAGTCTGCAGCAAAGTGTGTCAAGTAAATACCCCCTACACACACACACACACACACACACCATCACATCACCTGCAGCAGCCTGAACCGTTGATCCAAGGCAGGTTTCATGTTTCATGTTATTTCTGCTAAATGCTGACACTACCATCATCCAACCACTGTGGTCCTTCTCCTCTGACCTCAAGGCACCAAGATCCATGCCACACTCACGGTCACTTAAATCCCCTTCTTCTCCAGTCTGATGCTCAGTTTGATCTCCAGCGCGTCGGCTTGACCGTGTCTACCTGCCAAAATGCATAGAATTGCTGCCATGTGATTGGCTGATTTGCTATTTGTTTCCACAAGCAGTTGAATATGTGGACCTAAAACATGGCTGATGAGTGTAAGGGATGTAAAAGTCAATTTATCGTCACAAAAACAAGAATTTGATTGCCCATGGTGATGTTTCTGTCCGCTTGAATCCATGACACACTGAAGAAGCCGTGAGGTCAAAGCAAAGCTGCTCTCATCACAACATCTCATGACTGTAGCGACTTTTTCATGTGAACTCTGCGTCTTTGTGTTGCCTCATTTAAGTGATTCAATCCCCTCGCTGCCTCGACATGTCCCAACACAATAGTGACTTCATCTCACAAGCGTCTTCCCACCGTCCTCTTCTGTCCCGGGGAGCCTGGCGGGCATCCAGGCGGAGAGGAAACGTGTTATTACCGTGTCATTCAGCCGAGTCATCCCACTGATGACAGCGTGTGCTCTCACAAAAGAGCAGCTGAGGACTTAATACTTTTAACCTTTCTCCTGCCGACAGTCAACCCCTCTTTCACTCTCGTTCCGGTGAGTGGGTCGCCGGACAATAAAGCTGCGGCGTGGACGAGTGCGGACAGATCAGGGAGGAGCAGTAATGAGGTTCAGGTGGGCTAAAGGCGGGGGCTGCAGATTTTCCTGCTGTTGCTGCTCCCTGAGATCGGGGGGAA
The DNA here is from genome assembly GCA_037902135.1 of Cetoscarus ocellatus. Lineage (NCBI taxonomy): Eukaryota > Metazoa > Chordata > Actinopteri > Labriformes > Labridae > Cetoscarus > Cetoscarus ocellatus. Next base: position 737,178 of record JBAMNC010001493.1, read on the forward strand.
AAAACTGTCAACAAATGCTCCATAATGTATCCGTGCAGCCAAAAAGACCATATCACCAAGAACCATAATATTCAGTCAAAGCAGGAAGTTTGTGAGCAAGCCCTGCAGACCCAGAAGGAGCCTTGTTTGACCCACTTGACCCTAACCACTAACGTTGCAGTGCAGATTGACCTGCCTGATTCATTGTCTGAAATCACACAGATCCATCTTGCCAAGCTTCAACCTCTAATGACTTCATTGCCAAAAGCTGGACGGCCCAATCAGGGAAGAAAGGCAGAAACTGAAGACATAATGACAGCAGGAAGTGACTGCATGTTTGAAAACAATGGCCGCTTCTGAAGCGGTCTCCGTGGATGCAGCAATATCTGCAGTTTTATCAGAAATGGACTCAATTTATTCTTTAAAAGAGGAGCAAAGAATGTTACATAAAGCTTTTCTTATGGGAAATCAGGTTTTTTTGTTATGGACGATCAAATCAGAGAAGCCGGGAAGCTGGGACAGTATGTGAAAATCTTATGCGGACGATGTCGGTTAGTCTATGGTAGTCATGGTTACTCAACGATACCTGGCTCTCCTCAGAAGTTTACGAGGAGAACTTGGTGGGGATTGTCTTTGACGAGATTCATGTCACATAAATGGTAAATGATGCATCTGTGTGGTATAATTTAATGTTAGACGATAGTCTACGGACTGAAATGTAGTTTAAGCTAACGACTAACAACAGAGTCTAGCTGCTACGTCATACTGTGGCTTTATATGATTGGTCTGTGATGAGTGTGACTGGCAGAACGATCGTCGAATCACCAGCTGCAGTTGTTCTTGAAGATTCTGCCTCTGAAAACATTTTCTATGGGCTCTTCTCCAGATGGACTAGTGAAATATTTCCATGGCGGCGTATATGGAACTGTCCGTCTGGCATGTCAAGTTACTTCACTACAAGGTCACTTCAAAATGTACACAACATACACGCTGTTAGTAAAGCATGTTTTCTTGATTTGTGTGCCGCCGGTGTCTTACACCGTGTCCTAACTGAAAGCAACTGTCAGGTTGCATGGTGCAGCATCACACGCATGCTGTCCACATTACATCCATTAGAAATGTAGTTTCAAGCCCATGTTTCCCCTGGAGAAATGCATGTGTGGATCTTCTTATAATAATAAGAATATATTGCAAGGAAAGTAACAATATGTCACAATAATCGATTTCATCTGTCCCTTCAATGTTGTGTAAGCTGAAGTGTACCCATACTTTGGATCAGGATATGTTTAATTTCAGATTTTTCTTTTTAAATCAGGAAACAGGTTATATTAAAAGACACACTGGCCTTTTTTGACAAATCTCTTCAGTGTCTTAAACTTAACCAGCCCCTCTTGGCCCCCTGCTCCCTATCTGTTGACTTAAGAGCTCTCTCAGTATTGTTGTGCAGAGTTTAAGCCTCCTGTCAGTCACTCAGACCTCCAGGGCTCTGCACCAGCTTTTATCAGAGGGAGCTTTGGCAGCGGCGGCGTGCTCGGTCATGTCTGTGGTTTCACTTTACAGAGCAACAACAACACGAGACTTAGAGACAACAAAACCTGCTCGACTCCCGCTGAGAAGGGTCAACGTGATCTTCGTGTTGCAAGAAAAAGAGAGGACACATTTTATCCTGAATCAGCCCACACAGAGAAAAAGCTCTGATAACACAGAACGAGGAGGAGGAGGAAGTGAAGCTGCCGGTAATCCTGGTGCTTTAAATCACTCTGAGGGAGATTAATCATTCAGTGTGAATCAGATGTTTGAGCGGCTGCCAGGTATGACACAGTCCCACAGTGCTGGTTACAGAAAGGAGACGTAATGAGAGGGCAGAGGAGGGAGGGTTCAGGTCAGAGTTCATGCATCAAAATAAACTGATGAAAACTGAAACAAGAGACTGTTACAACACAGAAAGACTTATGAAAGGTTATGTTTCTGCTGGTGTATGTTTGCTTGTTTGTTTGTTAGCAAGATTACACAAAAACTGAGGGACATTTCAACATTTAAAATTTTGAGTTGAAAGAAAAACTACATAAAACAAAGACAATCTTTGCAGCATATCTTGGATATGTTGTGTTTGGTTACCATGGTGCCAGTCTTGTACACAAAAATATTCAGTCTCTATGCAAACCCTCGGTCCAAAACTCAGACTGACCAAGCCTGACCATTAACTAATTGTTTAAAGTTTTGCCAACTTAAGTTAAGAAATTAGACTGATGTTATATTAAAACAATTCATAAGGATAGCTTAGATAACTCGTGATTGAGTCAATAAAACAATAAAAAACTTGTTTTGTTTGCCGAAAATTTATTTGATACCAGCAATTTAAATTTTTCATCCCGTGTGCTTGTTGTGACTCTTTTTTTTTTACCACGGCATGTTACGTTATCTATTTTTAGACTAAGATTAGCACTTTATTTAATTTGGAAAGAAATACAAACAAAACTAAACCGCAGGGCACATGCACAAACCAAAACGGACGTTCTTGTAAGTAGGTCAACAAAACAAAGCACGTCCACAGTCGTTCACTTTTCTCTGATGACTGTAGGCAGAGGCAGGCTAACACTTCCCACTGACTCCCAGTGTTTGAGCTAAGCTAATTAGCGGTGGGTGAGTTCTGCCCCTCTCTTCCTTGTGACCGCTTGCACAGTCTAAAGAGTGGAGTCTATCTGCTTGTCATGGACTCAAGAGTGAGGCAAGACACAAAAACAAAAAAAATGTTGCCGTATCCCTTTAAAAGTGAAACAGCAGATCAATACACACAAGCGGAAGAACACATAGCTGTAGAATAGTCCCAAACACAGAGGAAAAAGGAGGCACTCTGAAATGTTTGTCCCAATCGTACATCGACCCGACATAGTTTTTTGGTTTGATTTTATGTAAAACTCACATAATTGCCTTGAATAACTGTACCAGTAACAGCAGCGTACCTTACTGATCATCTCAGCGTGTTCTCCTTGAAGGGGCAGCCACTTGGCTGACTGTTGTCAAGTACCTTCTACAACCCAACTTTAAAAATACTGAACTATCCCTTTAACCCTGAAACCTCCTTAATACCTTCATGTATGTGGTGCTTTGCAGATATCCCAGCTGCCATCACAGCAATATGATGCCTCCTCTGCTCCCTAAAACTATGTCATCAGCTGGAAAAACTGCTCGCTCTGTAACCACGAGTGGAAAAAACTACATAAGAGAGGGCGTTGCTTTAAGAGCACAGATAACCTCCACACTCACCAGCATAACTTCCTGCTTCACCTCCGTTTTCTCTGGCTGTCCTTCCTGTGGGCAGGCGGAGGACTTTTGGGGAGGAAGTGAAGGAAGCGATGGAGGTGAGGAGGCCTGAGGACAGCTGGATGTGGGTCAGAAACTCTCGGGTGGAGGAGGAGGAGAATTCAGGGTGGTGATACGACAGCTGTTGTATAACAGAGCTGACCTCTGACATGAAGCTTCAGACTTTTAATATATTTTCCAAACTGGTCAGAATCACGCCTCTCTGCTCCATGTGGTCAGTTTGAGCTCCGTCAGGTCAATAAGCTCCGTGTGGCTGCTCTAGTGTCGAGTTACTAAACTCACATGTGGCCCCGGGGGTTCCTAATAGATCCCTAATGGCTCTCAGGCTCCATCTGTTCCTCTGACCTACACTCTCTTTAACAGATGAGTCGATGTAGGTGGGACACACTTAGACCTTTGACCCTGACTCTCATCGTCACACCTCCTCAGGTCAGGCTTCAGCTGCATCTCTTACAGCAGTGTTGATTTTGTTGACTAATTATTTTCATCATAGTTTTCGTCGACAGCCTTTTTTCTCCTGACGAAAACCAGACAGTAACTAATAAAAACAAGTGCACATGGACAAAAACTCAAACTACATTAACTGACATTTTCATCAACAAATAAAAACTAGACTAAAATGTTTGAGAGAGACTTAATCCAAAGTAGAGACAAGTTAGGAATATATCCAATCACAGCTACTTTGGTTGTGTGGAAAGGCTGGATGAGTTCAGAGGGACATCCAATCACAGCTGCCTTAGCTTGGTGGTGGTGGGATAAGTCGTGGAGCGATCCAATCAGAGCTCCTCTCTTTATGAATTGATATATTCATGTAGAGCAGGTTCACTGTTTGTTGTCAGTTCTGGTATTGTAACTGAGATGCTCTGCCAGGTAGCCTAAATACAGGTGACTGCATTTCACACAAAAGTTCAATTTTTTTCTGTTCATTTATACATTCAGACTTTACTAGCATTCAGTAAAGGGTTATTAGATGTTTGATTTTATCCAAGTGTAAAACATGACTTCAGAAATTCAAGGAAACATAAAAATGCCTTACCCTTTACACTTCATATTTTGGTCGACTAAATTTACAGCAGATTTCATCGACTAAAATGTTGGGAAATTTCATCAACTAAAACTAGACAAAAATTTAAACAATTTAGATGACTAAATTATGACTAAAACTAAACGATATTTTAGGCAAAAGACTAAAACTAAATTAAAAAGTGCTGTCAAAATTAACACTGTCTTACAAAATAAAGCTCCCTTTTCTCAAGAAGAGAACTGCAAAGAGTTAGGGTCTTAAACATGCATTTGTCGAATACCCTGACTGGCCATTTTATTAGGTACATATTGCCTATACCAGGCTGGACTCTCTTTTGCCTTCAGAGCTCCTTAATTCCTCATGGCATTGATTCAACAAAATACTGAAACATCCCTCAGAGACTTTGGTCCATATTGGCACGAGAGCATCACACAGTCGGCTGAACATCCATCCATCCTGTGTGGGCTTCTGCTGCTGTAGCCCATCTGCAAATTTGATGTGTTATGCAATCAGAAATGGTCTTCTGCACAGCTTGCTTGAGGGTTTGAGTTCCTGTTCCCTTTTTATCAGCTTGAACCACTCTAGCCATTCTCCTCTGACCACTGAAAACTGGTGCTCACTGGATATTGTCTTTTATTCAGACCATTCTCTATAAAACCAAGAGATGATTGTGCATGAAAATCCCAGTAGATCACCAGTTTCTGACAGGCTAGCCAGTGTGGCACCAACAGCCATGCCACATTCAGTGTCACTTAAATCACCTTTCTTCTCCATTCTGATGCTCGGGTTGAGCTTCAGCAGGTCCTCCTGACCATGTCTACTTGCCTCTGCCATGTGATTGGCTGATCAGCTGTATTTGTCGATGAGCTGTTGTGCTTAATGAGCTAACCAGCAAGTCAAACACTGCATGTTCTTTAGGAAGTACCATCAATCCAAAAAACAAAAACTACTTAAACATTTCCAACCACGAACAATTATTTAAATCAAAGCATTCAAGGCTGCATCATCAGAAACAAATGAATGAAATGAATAATAATAATGAAAAGTGATATTTAGAGTGTATCAATGCTCACATCTCTGACTAAATAAAGATTCACATTGTTTGTAATAAATACAGCCACACTCAGGGTGAACAGCACAAGTGTTTATTCTGAACATAAACATGGAGAATCGTTCATCTTCTGAGGCCGACGGATGTTACTTTAACACGGTCTTTGTTCAATAAGAGGAGAGACAACGTCAGTTAGACCAGAGAGAGAGTGAAGTGGGACAAATGTTACTCATTAAGAATTTTATTGTTCCCAACCCTCCAGAGATGAGAGACCACAATGTGTGAGGTCTGAGGCCATAAAGAACGCCACTTTCTGCATGCTGAGTCAGCATTTACATCATTAAATTGTTGACTTTTTTGAGTTTGGGGGATTTTTTATGATTTTATTCCGTCGTTTTTGAAGCTTAGAGTCTGCTGAGTTAGGGCTTGTGTTCAGTTCTGTCTCTATTGTGTTTTATGGGGTTTTTTGTGTCTTTTACTGCAAATGGCCTGTTTTCTACACTTTTAAATTGCAAGTCAGCCAAGTGCTGGAGCCTGACCCTACTTAACCATTTGTTTATACCATTAAAGCAGAGATTAGGACCATAAAACTGTAAATATATTCACAGAGAGACTAAATCGACTCTGATTTCCCTCTGAAACTTTGTACAATCACACTGCCTCCTGTTGGCCATTAGAGGACAAACAGGTCAAAGGGAAGTCAGTGTCCTGAGGTCCTGACAGAGATAACTTAATTGCATTCTGCTTTAATAGCCGTTTATTCTTTTTTGCTCCAGGCTAACAGCTCAGAGGAGCATCGAGGATGCCGAGGAGGTGGAAAGAGAGCGTCGACAAAGAGCTCGAGAGGCTTCACGGTGGACAAACGGCGGCTCTCTGCACGCTGAGTCTTCATCAGAGAACGGGACACCAGCAGAGGACAACACGTGAGTACAGAGTAACTCTGAGGGTCCATTTACATGAGAACGAAAACGGACGAAAAACTGAGAGTTTTTGTTACGTTTGCAACTTCTGTTTACACGAGCACGGTGCCCGAAGTGCCTGAATACGCAAACTTATGAAACCAGGTTCCAGAAGGAAAAGTTTTTAAAACATTTTTGTTGTCTTCATGTAAACAGGAATCAGCGTTGTCAGGGAAAACGGAGACGCACGGTGCATGCGCAGTACTCATTTAGGTAAAGGTTGCGCTCTCACCTAGAAACAACAGCTATGCCCACAACCGCGTACTCTGCTCGGTCTGTTATCCAGACAAGAAACTCCTGCATCTTCGTGCGTCCATTTGCCGTTGTTGTTTGTGAAAAGCTTAGCTTGTTGTAGCATAGCTGTTTCACAGCAAACCTACATTGCCAACTACTGGCCTGGCATGCACGCTAACGTGTTTTCAGTTCTCTGTTGTGAGCGTGCATCGTTTTCATGCCATCTCCGTGTAAACACTTTTGAAAACGCAAACGAAAAGCCTTTCTGTTTCTGGCGACAACATTGTCGTGTAAACGGGCCCTTAACATCAGTTTAAGTGTCAGCATGCCAGCTTGAGCTGTCTGTTTTTGGATCAAAATTTATCAGATATGAAAGCCGACAAATCAGCAGCAAATGCGTGATGCTATCATGGAGATATGGACCAAAATCTCAGAGGATGCTTCAGTCTTTGCCATGAAGAGATAAAGCATTTCTGAAGGACAAAGGAAGTCCAACCACGAAGAAGAGTAACTAATGAAGCTTCTAGTCAGTGATTTTAATTTTTCCAACCAGGCAGCAGACCAAAGAAAGTTTTCACCAAGGGCAGGACATACAATCAAATCCTCAGGTGGTGATTGGTTGTTCTGTCACTCACACTCATAACAAATCTTTCCACTGTTTTGTTCTGTATTTAATAAAGACATGAAGTGACGGGACCCTTGCACACCTTTTTTGGGACTGTCCCAAGCTCAGTGGTTTCTGGGATGACATTTTTCATCTATACAGTGTAATTTATAATAAGCCACTGAAACCTGATGGTATCTTTGCAATACTACACTGCTCTACTTATTCCATGACTCTCCCAAAAGCACTGCAAGAAGCTCTTGGGTTTGGTATGGTTGAAGCGAAGAGGGTGATCTTGAGGGAATGGAAATCTAGCTCTACACCTTGTTTTAAACAATGGCTAAATGACATGGCTTCTTGTTTATATCTTGAAGAACTGCGATACACAATGTCAGACAGCTGTACCAAATTTTTTCGGGTCTGGGGTCCCTTTATTGATTATATTAAGAGGGACAAAGACATAGTATCAAACTAGTCACAACTACAGTATTCTGTTATACACCTTTTTTATGGTTGGATGCTTTCCCTTTGTTTTGTATCTGATTTGTCTGCCTGTTTTCCTGCTAAGCCACTGTTATACATTCATGACTCTGGGACATTACCCTCTGGACCTCCCTGATCACTTTGGTTCTCATCTCATGGACTATTCCTGGCATCTAAAGAACACTTTCACAATTTGTTGGACTGACTTGTTGTGATACGCATCTCGTATGGACTGGCAGTGTTTGTGGTTTGTGTTTGTGCTGTGACCTGTGTGTTGTATGTCTTTTGTGGTCTGAAAAACTTTCGAAACTTTCAAAATAAAATGCATAAAAAAAATAAAGACATGAAAAATGCACCACTATGCCTCGAAGGATGCTGATTGGTCAGTTCCACCGCTGACCAAACTCAATTATTAGAGCTTGAAAATTTGTAAGATGGCTCTACCTGGGTAACGAGACAGAGTCAGGTGCATCCAGCTGCTCTGAAAGGTTAAAGAAAAGTGGTTGGTTCTGGAAAGCATGAATAGAGAGAGGGGGGAAGACGTGCTGGAAAGATGCCCTGGGCCTGCTCCAAACCCAGACTGGCTGCAGTGAGGACAAAATCTCAGTGGACGCGTGGACACGACCACGAGGAGTGCCAGCACTCTGTTTTCTGGTCCCTTTAACTCAGGGATGGACAACTTAGGTCCCCTAGAGGCCACATTAGGAACAGCAAGATGCTCATTTTCAATTACTTCATTGAACAAATAAAGCTTATCTAAACAAACATTCATATTTTAAGTTAAATTATTAGACTTAGAATAAGTAAAACAAAGTTCAAGCCAATAAGAACCACTCAGTAATGAATGTAATATCTTCTGATTTTTAAATGTATTTTAATTTGCAAGTCTTTTTTTATTTATACAAAAACATGAAGTGATGCATATACATTGATTTTGAAGAAACAAAATGTCAACTATACTACTAACTTCTTACAAACAACTAGATATATTCCAAAAACCAAAGACTATTAATTGGAAGTATTTGGATTTTTCCAAAAGTGAGAAGAAGGCCCGAATGTGGCCCCTGGGCCGCATTTTGCCCATCCCTGCTTCAGCTTGATTCTTGATCAATTATTTGCACAACAAACAGTAAATCATGTTAGTCAAAATGTCCTCTTGAAAATTAGCACTATATTGGTATATATGAGAATTGGCACATGTAAAAGTGATTTAAGATTAAATTAAACTCAGAAAATCTGTAAATTGAATAAAACTGCTCAATTCTTTAGTCAGGAAGTATTTGTCAAAGTGAAGTAACTTTTGATGACAGATTTGATGTGCTTTTAAAAATAAAAATAAAAATAAAAATAACAAAAACAAAATTCTCTACCCTGACATATATAGTGCTTATTTTCAAGAGGACATTTTAACTAACATGATTGACTGTTGTGCAAATACTTGGTCAGACAGTATTTTATGTCACAGTGCATCCTATAGTACTTCAACTCAAAAGTGACCAGTATGTAACTTCATCGTGAACATTTGCAAAAGCAAATCTTCCATATCTTATCACCTCTTCCGTCCCTGACCCTTAAACTCTTCTGTAGCCTTTAGACTGATTTCCAGACTCCTTCAATTGCACAAATTTCTTGGCATGAATCTGATTCTCAATCATGTTTAAAGATTGTAAGAGTCTAAGTGATGCTAATGCCTCATCAAACAGTCTCCAAATTCCTGGTGGCTGTAATCATGTGAACCCAGGAAGTTGTTAGGATCAGAACATTTCTCATTCATTCCCTCGTGTCTGATGATTTCCTGCAGGAGCTGCTCACGGCGTGTCTGGTTGTGGCTCTGAAGAGTTTGTCGTCATGTCTCCCAGCTGTGGAAGTTTTAACCCTCCCTCCTCCTGGTCGTACGCTCTTGTTTAACGGCTTTCATGCGTGTCTGCTGACATAAAACAAATGTTTCCATTGGGAGAAGCTACAAATAACCCTTTCCCCTCCAAACAGCTGCCCTCTCATGACACAACCTCCCAAGAATGTTTACTGCAAACCTCGGCCGTGTCAGAGCTTGTGTTTCAGCTGCTGACTATTAATTTAACAAATCCTAATTACAGCTCGCACCTCGGACACCTTCTCCTCCTTCGTCACATCTCAGCTGCTCGGAGGCTGCGGTGACTGGACGTGCAGCCTGTAATTTAGAGTGCTCTGTGAGAGCAGCAGCAAAGATGTGATGATGTTTGTGTGAAGGTTGCTGCATGATTTTCTGCCTCGTTGGAGATCAGGAGTCAGGTGTTCAAACCCAGACTATGACACAAGCTCAAAAAACCAAGATTATACTTCTGTGCCGGCTGAGATGGATTTATGACAGCTTCATTTGGTCTCTAAGCTAGAGCTTCCTCTGGTCATACGTCCATAAGGTATACAATAACCGATGACGGGTCATAAAGAGAGACCGGGGTCACATTGACCTTGATCCTCGACCTCTAAAATCTAAACAGTTCAGGCTTAAATGTCTCATGTCCTGCAAAACCAATTCTCTTTGCTTTCAATTTGTTAAAAGGGTGTTGTGGAGCAGACGAACACCTTTCACAAAACCAGTGTTAACTCACTGCTGTCAGGACGCTGTGCAGGTGTCCTCTTCACACACAAACAGAATCACCGCTCCTTAAGCTGCTGTGAGATCAAGCAGAGACTCCCATCATGCACTGGGGGCTCCACGGGCCGGGCCGAGCTGAGCGTCTTAATCATGTTGGGAATGTAGAGTGAATTCCTTTCTGCCAGCTCCTGGGAACACAAAACAGAAACTCTGAGGGCTTTTATTGAGAGTGGGGACAGAGAGATATAATAAGATTAATTATCAAACTTTATTATGATTTAGCACTTTAATAAAAGGTCAAACATCTTATGACCTAAATGAGATTGTACTGCATGTTTCAGCTGCAGAGGCTTTAGTCCTGCTTTATTAGTTCATTCTCAAAATAAAAATAAATCTCACTGCAGTGATGCCAGACATTGTTTCATGAACTGCAGCATTTTAAAGGGATAGTTCAGCTTTTTTGAAGTGGATTTCCTCAAGGCCCATGGCTCCAGTAAATATGATGGCCTGGCCAGCTTTGCCCCTGGTGATAGCAGTAGAAAACAGATTGGGATCACCACCAAAATCTAGTCCCTTCTTCCTTGTGCCATGGCTCAAGGAAAATGTCACCAAATAACTCCCAGAACTTTCTGAGTGATCCTGTCCACAATTGAACAAACATCTGCAAAGACAGAACCTCCTTGGTGGATGTCATAAGTCTTTTAGATGTTTATAGTTGTCGTATTCTCCTTTTTCAAGATTCAATCCTTCAGATTGTTACAATTCCCTGCAAGACAGGAGTACTTAAATGCACAAAACAGCATAGCCCCAACATCTGGCCCCCCCCCCCCCCCCCCCCCCCCCCCCCCCCCACCCCCTTTTCCTCCTAAAGGCACCTACCATTATTTATTCTTTATTCATTCATTATGTCATTTTTTCATCATCAGTTAAAGCCTATTGGCTTGGGCAGAGACCATTAAAGGAATGCAGAGTTGCTGAAAACATGACACCCTGCAGCACAGCACTGATTGCTTTAAAGGTCAACCAATCAGAGTGGACTAGGCCAGTGTGGAAACACTTAAAGTGGCAGGAGCTCTAACAGAGCACCTCAGACAGAGTGAGAATCCAGCTGGATCAGGGGCATTCTGAGAACATACTCTAACAGTCACAGAATATATGATAATAAAATAATTATATACCAATAATATATATATGAATCAGAGTTATGACAAAATGAGACCTCTTCAAAGTAATTTGAGTTTGAAGGCGTTCATCTAAACTTGTTGAAAACTAAATCTCATCACTGAAACAGCTGACAGCACAACTACAGCTGAAGACTCCTACCTATGAAAGAAGATGGAGACCAGTCTTAGGCCTTTTATGCCTTGATTGTTTTTCTTCTTTCTTAACTTTCTCTCTCTCTCTCTCTCTGTATTGTAATTTTATTTCGCTAATTGTGTGAGGGCCCAGTTTCAAGACAATAAATGTTATTGTTATGATGCACATTGTCTGTTAATTTTAAAATAAAAGTTTAAAAAACAACCAAAACTCATCACTCACAAAAACCTGATGTGTGTTTAACGACCCAACTCTGGAACCAGCATGTGAACAGAAACCTCTGACAAACCGTAAATATTGGTGTGTGTTCTGTTGTCAAGCAACATCCTCTGTTTGGACGTGTTGTTTTAGCTGTTTGAGGCTGATCAGACATCCATCAGCTGTAATCTACTGCTAATGGATCTGTGATTAATGAGGCCAATTAGCCGAAAAAAGCTCTGCAGTGATTTATTTACTCTCTTTTGTTGTAGCACATTTACCAGATGTAAATCTTTGTTAATGAGCAGATGGAAAACAAGGACAATTTTGGTTTTAAACTCATATTGTATTATGTTGAACCATGTTTTGTGAGCTCTCATCCTCGTCCCTGTGCTGAACGCCTCAGTGCCTCTGTTTACTGAAGTTCTGTGAGGACCATTAATAAAATCATCTAATACCTTCTGATGGACTGAAACTGAGCTCTGACTAACCAACCGTTGCTCCTTCAGTGTCTAAGATTAAGACCAATAATCACTTACAAAATCTCTTCCTGTTTAATATCAACAAGTTAAAGTTCCAACTGAGAGGATTATTCTGGAGAGGATCTCCTCAAGCAAGGCATGAGTCAAAATACACTCCTCAAAATTAGTTTCAAACATCATTTTGGTTGATTACCCCACACATGAAGATAAGGCATTGAACAGTTTGGTACTGTGTGGACATGGACATACGAGAAGAGGGAATGATGGAGATCTTGGGACTGTTTTTGACAGAAACATCCTGGAGACAGCGTGAACGCGTGAGCTGGTCCTCCATTTCAGGTCGTTTGTTTTTATTTACGCCTGCTTCCTTGTTCCTCAGTCAGCTCACTCCTTGACTGGCTACATTCACGTCACAATTCACAGAGTCATGACTCGGGAGTCGTTGGCTTTCCCCACACACGAAGATTTTTAGTCGTAAATATTGAAGTTTAATATTTATGATTGTCGGCCCGACCTGTTTCAGTGCCGATTATCGGGACAAATTCACTCTTGACACGTCTCAGACCACAGGATAATCTGATAGGATAATCTTAAAGACATAAAATAATCTGGCTTTTACCATCTTTGGTCAGGAAGGGGGGAAGTCGGGACAAAAAACAGCCAGATAGTCTTTATGTTAATCTTTATTTATCTTTATTCTGGTACACAGAGTGGCAGGATTATTTGGTGACAGCCCTTGTACCATTTCCAAACTTAGGACAAAGTTCTGTGAGACTGTAGAAGTCAAAGAAAGACCATGAAGTGGGCGTCCCAGGAAGACAACACCCCAGGAAGACCAGTTCTTCACCTTTTCTTTACTGAGGAACTGAAAACTTTCTTCCAGGGGATTTTGGTGCATTTTTGGGAAGCACTATCCTCACATTTAGCTGTGTTGATCATTCCAAACATTCACAATCCTTACAACTTGTACCTCATTGTAAAGGTGAGTAATCAGGCTTTCCAGTGATATAAAAAACATACCGATTAGTGTTCCTAAAGAGGAAATAATCCACTTAATAAAGTTTCCAAACTTTCTTTGGGCTGTATACCATCCTGCAAATGCACCCCTCAGCTTTGACAATGAACACAGTTATCCATCCAGCCAATCATACAGCAGCAACCAGAGCATTTTGGTGTGGAAATGGTTGAGACAACCTGCTGAGGCTCAAACTGAGCATCAAGGGGAAAGAGAGTATTTACTGTAGGGAGGTTAAAACTAAACTAATCGAGGGTGAGGCTGAAGTATCACTCACTGCTTCCTGCTGTACTTGCTCTCAGTTTTTCATCTAAGCTCCCGTTTTGTCTTCAGGTACGATGTTGGTCTGAAGCCGAGCAGCTCCCTGTCCCTGGAGGAGGACGAAGGCTTCAGCGACTGGACCCAACGCCGAGAGAAGCGGAGGCAGCAGCGCCTGCAGGAGCTCGGCCAGGGAGGCGAGGAAGAGGAGGAGGAAGAGGAGGTCACAACAAGCAAAACTGTCCCCGCATCGCACAGACGAGTCCAGAGACAGGAGCCGGAGCGTGGGGAGGAGAAGGAGAGGGAGGAGGTGATGAGGAGGAGGAGCAGAGAGGAGGGTCAGAGGCCAAACACAGAGGTAAGAGTTCATCAGTGAGGCTCTTAGATCTGTTTTAGGCCACACGTAGGTGGGTACTTTTAGAAATGCAGCCTTAGTTTCATTCTTCTGTTCACAAGTAACTGGGTCCGTGGTGTCACACTATGTGACATCATTACTTTTGTTCACTCACTGAAGTCAATTGTAAACACAGGAATAGACTCACTAAGTCGGAACTCTCGGAAGTTGGATTGTCTGAGTTGTGAATTAGCTTTGTCACTGGTAACGCCTCCTTTGGTCTGGGGGAAGTAGGAGGATCTTACCAGCTCACAAGGGATGTGGCCATAGTTACCAGGTCTGCTTATTATAAGCGACTTTGGATTTCCATTTTGAAAAGTTGCTTGTAAATATTGGCAGTTGCGGGTTGCATTTTTTGGGGGGCTTGTTCCAAAAGTGCAGTTGCTCATTTGGGCTTGTTGTGCTCTCAAACCCAGGAGATCTGATGCTCACTCTACTACCAATATAAACTCAATTCAGAAGTTACTCTCCAAACACAAATGTAAATTTGACTGTAAAAAAAAAGCAAAAATTATGTTTCCACCAAAAATAAATCCTTATAGCCAGAATTAAAGGTATTTCTAATGTAGCTGTTACTGTTTTCACCACAACAAAGTTGTAGAGGATCAACATAAAACTTAGATAAAAGCCTAATTATGTCTGTTTGGTTACAAAAATCAAGGTTAGACAGACTGTTTAGTGATAACAGAGTTATAAATAACAGTGGACTCTCCCTTCATTTCTGTAAAAAGAAAAGGCTGTTCCACCTCCAAACTAAAAGATGTTGAAGAAGTAAATTAAGAGACAAAAAAGAAAAAATGTCACTGTGAAAATCAAAACACACTTCATGCAGACTTCTCTTTAAAAAGAAAAAGAAAGTAATATACAACATTAGGGGGGAAATAGCTGGAGGTTGCTTGTTTTTGCTTGTACTCACAAGGAGTAAAAAGCTAATATTAAGATATTTTAGAGCTTTGATGGTGGTTTGACTGAGAGGCAGCTACCACACTCTCTCTGTCGAGGGTTTGCAACAGCAGACGCCTCTTGTTTTTGCTGACTGGACTATTTACATGATTACATATACACTCAGTTTCTCCCTCGCTATGAAGCTTCTTCAAACAACACACTGAAAATAAGATAAGATAAGATAAGAGCTTCTGCCACAGGCTGCCGTCTCTCAGTGCCCAGAAGAATCAAAGAATATAAGCGCTGCTAAATTTTGGACGAGACCCGGTGTGATTGTTTTTCAAGTGACCATGTTGCCTGGTGACCAGCAGCTGCCTGTGTCTGTGGTTGCAGTAGTTGAAACTGACATGGGGACTTTTGAAAGCTTTTTAAGATCAGGATCAAACTGATTTGTTTTGGATTGAATCCAAATGAAGAAATACTTCCTAAAACCACCTACCAACATCAGTAAACACAATCAGTATTTATGCATTTTCATGTTTTGATGGGTTTCTTTTATATGTTTTTTTTAAACAAGTGTGTCAAAGGAAAGTCTGAGGCCATTCAGTGAAAGACTAAATAAAACTACAAGGTGTGATGGTGAATTGACAAATCATGGATTTTTTTAAAAACAGGTGGAGAAAAGAAAAGAAGTGAAAATCTCCTACACATCCAAGGTTTTTGTGCAGCAAGAACCAAAACACAGCAATGCCAACGGAGACGCAACCAATGAGGAAGTGACATCATCTTACACAAAGAGCAAGACAAAACGGACCACCAGGTGAAAATGTTTCTCATTTTTTTCTTCCTATATATTGAAGAGAACCCTGAAGACTAAGTCCACATCCACTGTAGAGCAGCTCTAAAACCAAACCTCCTTGACCATGTGTAGCAGGAGCATGGAGCCAGAGGAGTCGGAGGCCATCCTGGAGACGGAGCAGCGACTGGAGAAGATCCGACAGAGCCTCCAGCAGAAGGAGAGCCAGGAGCTGGAGCAGCTCAGACACCGACAGGCCGAGGCCGAGCAGGAGTTGGAGGAGCTGAAGAGGAGGAGGGAGGAGAGACGTCGGGTCAGAGAGGAGGAGGAGAGACGGAGGCAGGAGGAAGAGCAGCAGCGGCAGGCTAAAGAGGAGGTGAACAGGACTTCCTGGAGGTTTAGAGTGGGTGGCGTCCTAATAATCCTGGATCCTAGCTTCATACAATCTGAAGTCCCCAAGATTCTGGGCTTTATTATCCCAAGATCATGCTTAGACCACTTTGTTACCCGGATCCTACACTCTCCAGAGCCCCATGTGTCGAGGGTCTGATGTTTCCACAGCCTGTCAAACCAAAGATTGAAGGATTTCATTTTTAATGGCAGAATAGTGTCAGATTCCTCTTTTCCTAGGACCCCATGTTTCTCTGATCCATAGTTCCCCAAGTCCTGTTAGTTAAGGTCTTCTGTTGACATTATCCTTAGCTTCCAAGGTCCAATGTAACACCAAATACATGACTAAGCATCCTACATTACCATGGTTCTTTAGTACGGACCCTTTGGCCCCTTTATTTTCAGTATCGCCCTAAAAACTCCCACAATGTCCACTGTTTGAAGAGTCCTGGGCTACGAGGGCCTTTTGTTCCTATGTTTGTTTTCTTGTTCCATCATATGCTCCATCTTTCTAATAATTTATACTCCAAGGACCTTAAGTTCTAGGGTCCAAAGATTCCAATATCCGATGTTCCTGAAGCCTGAAGCTCCAAGGGTACAATGTTTTTAAGGTCCCATGCACCTAGGATCCGATGTTTTTTATGCTCAACACCTTCTATGTCCAAGGGTGCTATGATCCCAGGATCACTATGTCGCTGGTGCCTTCTTCTGCAGGGGCACTAGGTCAAAGGCTTCCATGGTTGCAGGTTCTTTGCTCCTGAGGCCGCATGAATTAATGGCTTATTGGAACATTACACTCTAAGAAAACTATGCCCCAGGGTCACATGCTACCAAGGTCTTGGGTTTTGGAGCATTAAACTTCAAGGGGACTTTGTCCCAAGCTCCCGTGCTCCCAGGGTTTTCTCTTCTTGAGGCCTTATCCTCTATCACAAGCCTTCGGGGTCCTATGTTTCTGAAGCCTTACACTCCAAGGCTAAAAGGCTCCATGCTACTATGGTTGTATGTTCCTCCTTATGCTCCAATGGTATTACATTTATAGTCCAAGGGTCTTTTTTTCTTTGAGCCTTTTGCTCCAAGAGAACTTTGTCCCAGGGTCCTATGGCTTTAGGGTCTTTTGTTCCAGAAGAATTATGCTCCAATGGTACTATGATCCAGGGTCCCTTGCCTCCAAAAGCTATTGCACAAAGGGTACCAAGTTCTCAGGTTCAACTGTCTCATGGTCCAATAGTCCAACGGTTTCATAGTTTCATGGTCCTATTTTCTCAGTCTAGGTCTGCTACAATATTTTACCTGCAGTAACAACTTGATGCCAGTGGTTGAATTTTGACTACAATTGGTTCCAGGAGGAGAAGAGGAGGATGAAGGAGGACATTGAGAGGAGGAGGATGGAGGCAGCAGAGAGGATGAAGACACTGAGTACATCCAACGTGGACGGGGACGAGTCCTTCAGCCCGTTCAGTCCCAAAGCTCCCACACACAAGGTAAACATCACCTGCTCATGCTGCTGTTTGTAAATGTCTCCTCCGTAACACCTGGACCAGCTCAGTAACGTCTGTCCATCTGTCTGACGTTATCTTCACAGCTGATGGGTTCAGGCTCAGTTTGTAAGTTGCATGTGTGTGTTCATGTGTGTGTGTTTCAGGAGTGTGTGTTTTGGCTGCACCGGGAGAGCATGGTGTGTTATCAGAGATGTCACTGATGTTTTAATTATGAAAAAGTTTGTCTACTCTCCAATCGAAAGTCCTGAAAGACATATTTGCCATAATGTTGTGCAAAAAACTTCATGATCATAACAAATGCAGCAACCGCGTGCTCTGTCTTACATTAGATGATGAACCATGAAAGCCTGAATGTTGACTTTTGGCACAAGCACTCCTTTTTTTCTCCTAAAGCTGTGTTCATGCCAAAAAAATATTTGCATTGCATCCTTGCATGTTCCAATGGTTCATATTTATTGAGTCAAAATTCACCTGTCAGAGCTGGAGGCAATGAAAGAAGAGGCGGGTGCATCTCCTAGCCAAACAAAAAGATGTTTTTGCCCTCTCGATCTGGGATCAGCTATGGTGGGTGTTTCAGTGTTTCTGTCTTTTTCCTGTTCTCAGAAATGAAGAAAGTGTCTCTCTCCCTCTCTCTGTATCTACCCCCTTCCCCTCTGTCTCTCCCTCTCTCTCTCTGTATTCCCCCCATTCTCTCTCTTCTCTATCTATCCCTCCCCCCCTCAGCTAAATGTCCCAGAAAAGTCAGAAATTGTTCATCCCAAGACTTCAAATTCAACCCATTCAATTTTAATGCAGTTTGATCCCTCATCAAACTGAAATTTGCGTTTTGTGTGAACAAAACTTAAAAACATTATTACATTAGGTCTCTCAGCCACTTTTGTAGCTCTAAACATGCTGAAACAATCAGACAAATAGTTTCGCTAATTGTTCATCAGCACGCTACACCACAGAGATCAATGAAACTGCACTCTCATCCAGTAAAACACAACAACGTGCGTTAACTTGAAGTTTCTCACAAACATGGCATGTCAAATATCATTACTTAGATTGGATTATTTAGCAAAACCACTTAGCGCTCATGAAACACAAAACACCAGCCTAAGCAAAAATGGGGGCGCACTACAAGCAGCGTTTTTATTGACAGTGTCACAAAACATGCCATTTATGGTGGATGATAATGAGTGTGAACGCTAACGTTCACGTTCAGAGTGAACGCACCTGAAGGTTACGATCGTTGGGGGGCTTATGCGGAGTCATTTGATCTGATTTTGTGGATTTGTTCATTCTCTGGATTTGTCATCTTGTGGATTTTAAATGTGTTTTATGTGCATGACACTGCATGTGTGTTCTGCACCCGTGCACCTTTTGTTTGTTCTGCTGCCTCATTGAAAAAAACCCTGAAAGATGAAATTATAGGACTGAATAATTTGACAGAAGTTTTTTTTTTGGGGGGGGATTTGGGCTCTTTATTAGTAAAATTTTAACAAACACTGAAATTTACAGATTCAAAACACCCGACTGAAGTGTAGTCTAGGATCTTGAAACCTAAATATTCTTCACACTTTGATGTAAAATTAGACTTTGTTGCACTTTGCTTTGTGCTGATAATTATACAAAAAGAAGTCATTTTGCTGCTGTCCAACAAATTTAATGAGCAGAAGTGTTTAGACTTAAATTAAATTAAGTTAAGATTGACCTCAAAGTGGAAATGCCATGTTTGCTCATATTAAGCATTGAAGTTTTCTATAGTTATTTTCTAATAACTGGTAAGAAAACTGATATTAGTTAAAAAAAATGTTTGGAATTAGCTTTGTGTCCTGTTTTAAGCAGGTAAGTTTAAGAAAGGATGTTTGAATCAGAAGTGAAAACATCCTGAAAACATGAAATATCTGCTTTCTGACTCAACTTTCTTGCTGCTTTTTCTCTTCCAGATAACAGAGAGAACAGAGTCACTGAACCGCTCGCTGAAGAAAAGGTAAATTTCCAAATAGATCATCTAACCAGCTTATTATTCTGAACCTTTCTGTAACAATCAATATGGCTAGGTCGGAACATTCAGTAAAATAACTCTGCAGCTTTTGTGCATGACAGTAAATGCAAAAATGCATGTTTGACCCAAAATATTTATTAGTTTTGATTTTTTATTTTGCTTTAAATTCAGTTTTAAAATGAATATAGGCACATTTTATAACTAAGGTAGCTCTCATACCTGTCATTTGGGAGAGTTGTTCTGATACAAGCAGGCTTTTCATGCTCAGCACGATAGTTTAAATATTTATGATTACAGTAATTATTCCCTGTTTCGCCACAAACAACCACGCCAAGCTCACCTGAAATAGGTGGTCTTGACTCGCTTCCAATCGACTCCTTGAACAGGTCGTTAGGGTGAGGACACGGTCGACACAAACAGGGCGACGAGTTAACTCATCACAGCGCTGTAGCAGAGTAAGCATCAGCATTGTTAATGATTGCATCACAGCAACGAGGCGATAGCAAACTTAATAATAATGTTCTGATCCCACAGAGTCACTTTCTGTGCTTTGGCACAACATACATGAAAATATCAACATGTGAACATGACTCTGTGTCTTTACAGCAGATCACAAACTGGTTTAGTTCACAGAGTTTGGTCCAAGCAGGAGAGTTTATCCTGTTTGAAGCTGCTCTCTGCTCCACCACGTCACTGACACTTTCTCTGCCGGTGTTACGATGTTAAAAGTTACCATGCTATCCTGTGTGTCCAATGCTTTAAAGAGGACCATCACGCACAGGCTGATGTTCAAATGGAATAAACTTCCACTACCTTCAATCTAAAGAAGTAGTAGATCAGTTTTATAAATCAGTTGAAGGACACAGGTGAAATGCCTGTTCAATCAAAAACTTGTGTGGATACTCTTGAATTAGTCTACGTGTGGACAGCCTCTGAATAAAACAATATGAAAATAAAAACAAATCACATGTACACAATAGAGCTCAAACATATGACAACCACAGCCTATTAAAGCAGCCAATTTAGGGAATTTCTGATAAACCCTTTTAATAATCATATCAAAATAATAATACTACATTTTATTTAGAAGCACCTTTTTAAGACACTCAAGGGCACCGTGCAAAGTTCAAAGATAAAAAAAATAATAAAATCAACATAGAAAAATAAACTCAGAGATTTAGGGATGTAACAGGTGTGTTTTGAGTCTTGATTTGAAGTCACTGATTGTTCTCTTGCCTCTAACAAACTGTCTCTTATGATTTTGAAGTAAAAATATTAGAAACGATGTAAAATATATCTTCAGTAAATATGTCAATATTTTAATAAAAGCCTCTAACATCTGAATTATTCACACAAAGCTTGTTTAAGTGTCATAAAAATACACAAAATCAAACCATCTGGGTGATATATGAGAATCAAAAATCTCTCAGCTAAGACATCATCGTGCTGCGCAGTGTTTCTCTCTGTCTATTTATCCTGAAGGTAAACACTGATGAAGAGGGTCAAAGGTCACCTCAGAGTGAGCCCCTTCTTAGTGACTTATGCCCACGTTTTAACTCTTTCCAGATGCAGGCAGCTCTAGTGTTTTTGTGCAGTGTTTTGGAGGAGGGGAGTGAAGTCCCAGTGATTTTCTAAAGTGTCCTCACCATCCTCCGCAGAGGCTAAGAAGGGATTTTAGAATCAAATTTGATCCAAAATGGGCGCCACCTCTAACTGGTCTTGTTTTTGTCTTCCTCTGTGAATCAGTAACAGCTTCAAGAAGACGCAGCCGCTCGTCCTGCTGCCAAAGATCGACGACAAGATGGAGCAGTACGCGCACGCCGTGGAGGTCAGCAAACACTCGCGCATATTAAAACACACAGAAACTCAATGAGTTTAACGTACTCTCCAAATATTCAGAAACACATGAAAAAGCATAAACAGAGCTCTCTTATAAGGAGCTGAAATTAGGGACGTGCTTTATTGGATATCAGATATGCCAATATTTCTGAACTCATAACTGTCAATACTGATGTTTTTAGGACAGTGTGTAGTCTTCACCAAACTAGAATAAACCTATTTCTTATTCTGTTACATTTATGTGCAATAGAAACAAATGAGAAACAAGAAAAACAACATTAATTCTCTTAATATGATACACTGGTGTCTTAATGTCGACATTAAATGAAAACAAGGTGGAGTATTTTGGTACATCAAAACATTCTGCAGATGTTTCAGACAATTTTGGGGATATATATGACCAGTAGGTATGGCCGACAGAACTTTTCATATCTTCCGATACTGATAACAAACCAATAATATCGTGCATCCCTAATTAAAACTCATACTTCAGCTCCATCCTGTTCCTCTCACTCCTCTATGGACCGTAGTGCCTCTTTTTTGAATAAATGCCATTTTATGGGAATTTAGAAGATGCCTGAGTATTTCTGTTACCAATGAAAAACAAGAAAAGCCTGTTTTTGTAAGTGAAGAGTTAATAAACCCTGAAACTTCTGTGCCAGAGTGTTGCTGATATTATAATTTTAGGGGCCGCATCAGTCCTGGACTCCTAAAACCTTCCGATTTTTTCCCCCCTGGGTGACAGCATGGCTCAGCAAAAAACTGATAAAGGAAAGAGTGAAAGGAAATCCAGATGATTTAAAAACTCCATAAATGAATCAAACCCTGTTGTTTCTGAGACACCAGTAGCAGCTGAACTTTTGGACCCTCACTGTCTGAGAGCAGCTGAGGGGCAGAGAGCGGCTCGGACCCTCTTTGTGCTGCCGTCACAAATCTCCGCAGCACCTGGGCGACGACGCGGCGGCAGACAGATATACGAGGGGACGCTCAGAGCTCTTGATTTTGATCTTTCCTCTCCCTGTTTTCACTCCTCCCCTCTGGGCTGTTCTCAGGCTGAGTAACAGCTCGCTCCGTGACCCCGGGTCAACACAAGGGCTCTGTTTTATGGAGAGCTTTAGACAGTTATGCCAGGTTCAACACAAAAGTGCAAGAAAGGGCAGGAGCTTCAGGTGTAAATGACAGAAAAATATCATCACAATTTCAGTCGTCTTTTTAAAATGACATGTTTTTGATATTGTAAAACACTTTTATACCAAACCATCTGTCATGGGTTTGGAGGAAATAGGAGGCAAGCACTCACAAAATCTGGAGCTTGTCATTTTCCTCCACTTTGATAATACCAAACTAGAAAAGCACTGAGAGACTGCAGACCTCCGCCAAGCAGCTCAGTACAGCAGTGGCTTTTCCACAACCCCTGTAAAATATACGAGTCTGGACCACCAGATCCAGACTAGAGACAGGATCCAGACCAAACTCTGCACATACATGGAGGCTGTTATCCTGTAAGAACACAAGTTTTGGGAACATCACTGAATATTATGATTATATATTAATTATTGAATGTCGTCAATGGGATTTCCCATTATAATCTTCAATGTTTTTTTCTGACCTCAATCTGGATTGGATCCAGATGAAATTTACCTTGATGATAGAGTCATGGACCCCATATTATCCTGTAAAATTGGAAGCGAATCCGTTTGAAATTGGCAAAGATATGTTTGTTTTTTCTTAATTCCACCCAATGTTAACTTATGGGATTTTTAAAAAACTTAAGATTTTTTTTGTGTCCAGACAAATCACAAACCACCAAAATCGAATCATTTCTAAATCGGGCCATTACCAACATCCCCTGAAAACTGCAGCAAAATCCATCCAGTAGTATTTTTGAGTAATTTTGCCAACAAACAGAGAGACAAACAAACAAACAAACAGACAGACATACGCCAGCAAAAACACAACCTCTTTGGCGGAGATAATAATACTGTATGTCATATCATTTGAAAGCCCGACCTTCACAACAACAAGGCACAGCTTAATGTGTGGTTGGCACCCCAAAAATGTGCCAAAACCCCCTGCAACAGGGAGCTGGTGTTCTGGTATGCAGAGTGTCAGGATTATTTGGTGCCCAGGTACGATTTCCAGATTTAGTACAGAGTTAGAGACAGGTGAGGTCAAAGACAGACCTCCAGGTGGACATCCCAGGAAGACAACACCCCAAGAAGACCAGTTCCTCACCCTTGCTTTACCAAGGAACGAAAGTTTTTCTTCAGGGGAGGAGGGGATTTTGTCACATTTTTGGGGGCGCTGCCCTCATGTTTAGCTGTGTTGCTCGTTCCATGAATGCACAGTCCTTAAAAGTTGAACCTTGTTGTGAAAGTGACTGATCAGGCTTTCCAACGATATAAAAACAATACCATGGAGTGTGGACTGAAAACTACTGCAGAGGAGTAAATCCTTTGTTTTCTGATTTACTAGATCCCTGCTGGTGTCACAGTTTACCTGCTGTTGGATTAAAACAAGATTACTGTGGACAGATTTGAAGGTTTATCTAACCCTGGTCTTTGTTTTCATTGTTGTGAAGAATTCCCAGGAGTCTCGGACAGCGAAGGCATCACTGAACGACCTGCCCAGCTCACCTGAAGTGGTCGCCACCAAGAAAAACCTGTTTGAGGCCGGAGAGGCCTGGAGCCAGAGTCCCAGCAAGGGGGCGAGCTGTAAGGTGAGGACACAGAGACGGGGTTTACTTAAAACCAGGTCCAAACTGATTTTTCTCTGTATACTTTATTTCAGGTCCATTGAAATATGCAAAATCTTTACCGAATATCATATTTTTGTCTGTCTGATGCAGGATACTGAGGGTTTGAAGGTGGGCGTGGCCAATCGGATCACTCAGTGGGTCAAAGGTCCATCTGATTGCAGCAAACAGTCCCCCTGCAAACCAGCAGTAAGTCTGAGCACAGCATGGAAATATTGAAACTAGGGATGTGCTTTTTTGGATATCCAATATGCCAGTATTTCTGAACTCCTAAGATAAGATAAGATAAGATAAGATAGGATAAGATAAGATAAGATAAGATAAGATAAGTTAAGATAGTCTGTTGTTGATCCCAGGGGGTAAAATTTGAATGCATTAAAGGTTATAATAGCAAATAGCAAACAAAATAGAATATAGTAGAAGTATTTACAATTAACTGCCAACACCGATATTGATGCCAATATTTTAAGGACAAAGTGTGCAGTCTTCACCAAGTAAAATTAACCTTTTCCTTGTTCTGAGACATTTTCTTTGAATTAGAAACAGATGGAAAACAAGAAAAACAACATTTAATTCTCTGAACATGATACCACTGATGTCTTAACAACAACGTTAAGCAAAAATAAAGTGGAGCATTTTGGTACATTGACAAATCCTGACAATATTACAGTCTATGTATGGGAAATATATGACCAATTGGTATGGCCAACAGAACTTTTAATGTCTGCTGATACTGATGTCAAACTGATAATATCGTGTATCCCTAATTGAAACTCATTCTTCAGCTCCATCCTGTCACTCACACTCCTCTGTGGACTGTAATATGTTACGCCTCTATTAGGTCATTAAAAAGCTTCATTGCTCTTTTGATGAAGACGGACTCTGTATGAATATCTTATAAAGAGTATTTTTATAGAGATGTTAGACTTAAGCTCAGATACACTTAAGTGTCAGTGATGTGATGTGAAAAACGGGATTAAAGTTTGTTATGTGAGGTTTCCCCCTGGTGGACGGAGGAGAAACAACATGTTCAGAGAAACTCCTTTATTCACAGTGTGTTTCAGGGATTTTGATTTTTTTCTTTTTTAAATGTAGAATATGTATTATATATATATATATATATATATATATATATATATATATATATATATATATATATATATATATATACATATGTAAATATATATACTATAAATTTTGTGGCTGGCAGGTCCTGAAACCCAACGACTTTTGGGTCGGTCAAAAATGGAGCTTTAACAATGTCATTCAACCCCAATTTATATTAAATAGTTCAGATGATGCATTGACTGTTTGCCTTTTCTTTTTTAAGGATGTCAAACCCGGAGATGTGATGCAGAAAAAGAACATGTGGGAGGGAATCAGAGACTCATCAGAGCGATCAGGAAACAGAGCAAAGGTTAGTGTTTACTATGAAGCGTGCGGTGTATACAGTGTTACACTGTATGGTGGTGTGTTCCTCCGCTTGTGTGCATTGACTCAGCCAATCTGCTGCTTCAGGTCGAAGAACACAGACATTCCTAAACAGAGACTTCCTAAAGTGCTCTGAAATTTTTTTGCCCAATCATACATTATCCCAACATGTGTTAAGTATTAAAGTGATCATGCTTTGTCTCTCCTCTTTAGGGTTTAACAGGCAGTAAAAAGTACAAATTTGTCGTCACCGGTCATGGAAAATATGAGAAGATCCCCGTCGACGACGAGGACAGAGGAGCATTCACCAATGGAAAATCTGGTAAGATTAAATACAGGAAGTTATCTGAATATGTCTCTTTGTTACATTTTATTTTGATGGTTTTAAAGAGAATTGTTAATCAGTGGAGCAGGTTTTACACTCCAGCTGTTAGTTCACAGTTCGGGTCATTTTATAATGTTGCATTATATACCAGTGTGACATCACACTGGTAATACAGCAGGCGATCTGTAACTCAAATCAGTCAACACGTTAATCAGCTGTTCTACTTATATCTAAGAAGAGATGAGCCCCCACACCCAAGGATCTAGAGGGAAAAGGTCACATCTGACTGTGAAAAATCAACATTTTTAGCTCTTAAATTGTTTTCATGGCTAAAAATCAAGATAAAATGGGATTCTTGTGCTAGTACATAATGGAGAGAACTTTCTGTCTTCATTATGCATTCAAAAAGAGAAGATTTGATATCAAAAAAGTATTTTACAAACAAAACTACGGTTACCTAAACAAAAAAATGCTGATGAACAAACAAAATCTATATTTTTTTTAATTAAAACGGTCTTTACTAATCAACAAGATTTCTTTGCAGGTACAAAAATTGTGAATGAACCAGAGATAGTTTTTGCAAATCCAAGATGAGTTTGCGATTTATATTCAATCTCATGGGCAGTGTGACAATTGTACTCAGAAGTTAGTGTCCTGCCATTTTTTGCTGATTTCAGGAATCATGGTTTTGTTTGCAAAATAATTTTTTTGGATTTCAAATCAATTTTTTTAACTGCATAACAAAGACACAAAATTCTCTCCAAAGGACATTTAAAGAAAGTATAAATAATAGATGAATAAAGTAAACAGATTGAAAAAATTTGACAATCAAATTAAAAAACAATCTTCTTCCCATGAGACCCTCTGCAGCCTCCTTTGGCAGCCAAGACCCCAGACTGGAAACCAAGCTTTGATTGATTATTTACCACATGGAGGAAAAAAGATGAAATTTCAGTGCTTTTATTAAACTGGTTCTTACCTTAAAGCTGCTCCCAAAGTGCTGCAGAAATGCTTAAGACTATTTTAACAAACAGCTAAGAGTGCTTCTTTTAAATATGTGATCTGATTTCATCGTGAAAAGTAACAAAAATAAGACAAATTAAGAGTCCTTCTTCCACACTGGCTGTATATTTCTCAGCATTTTTACAAAACACAAGCTACTCACTGTTATGCTTTTGCTGTAATCTTTGAAAAACATCTTTATCCTTTGCCTTCAACAGATTATTTTGTAGCCTCTGAGCTTCTGTTTTGTTGTTGTTTATTTCTCTATACTAGGGTTTTAAATTCCCGTTAATCCCAATTAAAGAGGCAAGACCAAAACGAAAACCACGATTGTAACATTCCCATAAATGTAATTAGTATAAAGGGAGTTGCACACCTGTTTTTTAAACTGAAATGAGGCATTCAAAGGAGTAGCACTGTCCTCATCTTACACAGCTCATGCCGTTCAGGTAGATAATTAGCATTACAAAACGTCTGAATCCTGATCAAATGGAGAAAAAATGACCAAATTTGTTGAGACATTTTTGAACAAATACTAGGGAACCCATTTTATTGGGAAATGTTTAAGGAACACACTTTTATCACGTTCAAGTTTTCATGCTTAACTTACTAAACTGTCTCTTTATCGGTGGACCATTTCTTCTCTCACTCTTACTCTGAGTCTTCGATAATTTCCAACCATTTGTTTAATTTGCTGAATGTTTTTGAAGGACATTCATCTCCTTAGACATCCTCTCTGCCTTCACCAAATCAAACACACATGCAGTGTTCCCCACACGCCTCAGTCAATGCTGAATTGGCTGCTGTTTTGTTCAATTTCAGCAAAAATTTCAAGTTAATTCGCTGCTTAACTTTTAAGCTAATCATTTTACTTAGCAAAAACCCTTCGTTTAGTGATGTAATTACCAAATCTTTGATACATAAGACTCTGTGTGACTGTGAACCACATGGTTTATCCCCTTAAGAGCAGAATCATTATTAAATAGCCAGACCTCGCACCAGTTGGCAAGCCAGCATGATTTAAAGGAAGTAATGCTGCATTCCAGTTGTACTGGGAAGTCGGGATTTCTGTGTTTCAAGTGGGAAATTTCATCTGGAACGCCCCTGAGGTCGGAATTTTCTACTTGGAAGTTGGGGGATCCTCACCCCGAGTTGACAATCGAAGATGGCTGCCCCCAGTGTAAACAGTTACTAAGCTCCTGTAATATTTCATTTATTAGCATTTCTGGCTAGTGTTTGTCACACTAAGTCATCCATAAACATAGTATTTTTTGTGTATATATTTATAGAAATACTGCTATAGTGTTATGTACACTCTTCATGTGGTATGTGTGAACTACAACACAGGGCGTGCTAACAACGGCTAACAATAGCCTGATAGATCTGCGAGTATCATTTCTGACTTTGTAACTGGAACGCTAATAACTCGGCTAAGACATCATTCCCGCTCCTCTCTTCCCAGTTAGCATAATCCATCCTCTTTGTGCATGGGCCTGGCCCTTGGTTTATTCATCCTCAGACTACCGAAATGTAGACCAACACGACCCAAACCGCTGTACTTCACACTCTCAAAACAGAATCCAATATTTGTGTTGAAGGTGCGTCAAAAGTAAAAACAAGAAGCTCTGAAGTTACTTAAAACATGAGCGCTTTAATCTGAAGTCACGTGGGAACGACTTTAAGACAAGTGTAGCTCTCTCTCTTCCAGCAACTCCACAAACAAACATTTAACATTGAGACAACCAGTCACACAAATACAACACGAAGCATTTGTCAAGTATAAAGATCAAGCCGAGCTTCTCTACCACAAGCATCATCCCATTAAAACAAAGACTATTCAGGACCTGTACATTCTTTCTGTAGCTAAGATTTCTGCACCTGTACATAAAACACATAAAATAACTTTTTTTTCTTTACATTTTTATCTTGGCACCTTTATGTTATATTTGTTTGATAGCTTAAGTAGCAGTGAACCCCCTTGCCGTTCTATTAAAGTCTTTTGGTTCCTCTTCTTTACCTTTCCGCCCAATCAAACCCATCTCAAACACAGTTGAAATTTTCGTCACCGGCCTCGACGCCGCCTCTCTCAGCCTTTTAGCGTCAAACCTTGGACTGAAGAGCAGCACAGGCAGCCGGTGCGCAAATGAAGGTATCTCTTTCACCTCGTCCTTTTTTTGTTCCTTCTTCTCCTCCTCGCTTTTGTTCAGCTCGATCTGGTGCATGATGTTCTCCTTGGTGGAGAACATCTGGAAGAGGACGGCGTCCCACATCTTTGTTGCCTTGGGAGTGTCTTTGTTTTGGTTCTCGTCCGGAGCGCTGGGCTTGTCTGTGGCGGCCTTCTCTTCAACCTTCTTCCCTTCGCTCTGGTCCTCTCCTGTCGCCTCCTTCTGGGGGCCGGTCTCTGGAAATTTAGGCTCCTCCTGCTCCACCACCATGTGCTTTTTGAGCCTGGACCACCCGCTTAACTTAGATTTCGCTCCCTTTGGCTTTTGGAGGACTTTCAGAAGGGGCTCAGCTGCTGGCAGGGATTCATCTTCCTTTTTCTCAGGTTCAGATTTACTGACTTCTGCTGGTTCTGCTTTCTTCTCTTTGTCTTCACTCTCTTTTGACTTTGTGAGAGGCAGAACAGTGCTCGGCTTTGAGACATCGTCTTTGGCCTTGGTGGTGTCTACTGGTTTTGCTGGCTCTTTTTTATCTGAGACCACAGCTTTTGTCTCTGTTTCAGGTTTCTCTGGGACTTTATCTCTGCCTAAAAGTTTCCGAACAGCCTTCAGAGGATCCTGATTGTCTCCTTTAGCTGGAGGTTGTTTGGCTTCAGGCAGTTTTGGAGTTGGTTTGGCGACACTTGGTTCCACTATCTTCTCAGGAGGTTTTACCTCTACTGTTGGCGGTGCAGCCTTTGGAACTTCTTGAATCACCGTTTTTTCTGTTTTTGCTGCAGCCTGACTCGTCACCATACTCATCTCTTGAGTTCCTGGGGAGTCAGACGCTTGGGAGACAATAATTACGGGTACTGAAGGGATGGCAGCCACCTTCTCATCTCCAACAATGGGTTTGTCCTCGACTTTTGATTCCCCCTTCGGCGGAGCTTCTTGGCCTGGTGTTTTGTGTCCCGCTGTCTCCTCTTGTATTGCTTTGACCTCCTCTTCAGCTGGCTTTGCAGAACTGGCAATACCAAACGCTGGAGTGAATGTTTTGATTCCCCCATAGGCAGCATACTCAGCTGGCGTCAATCCGCGGTAGGAGGACTTTGACTTCTGAGACACTTGTGTTGGGGTTTTGGGTCTCTGGAAGGCTACAGGTGATACACTGGCAGGTGAAGTCCCATATGTTGGGGTTCTTGGTCTCCTGTAGTTGGAAGACGTGGTCATAAGTCGGCTTGCCTCGAATGTTGGAGTCTTGGGTCTCTGATAGCCATAAGAAGTTGCTGCTGGTGTTGTTTGAGGTGTTGGAGTTTGGGAGAGCCTTTGAGAGTCAACTGAGGTCTTGTTTTGTGTCAGATCACTCTCTGATTTGGCCTTTGTTATACTGTGTTGGACTGGTGTAGCTGCAGGCTTCATCTCTGGAAGGATGTCCCCATTGGGTATTGTCTCTGCAGGTTTTTGCTCAGTCATCACAGGAGTACTTGCACCTGAAATTGATCTGGGTGTTCTTGACCTCTCTTGCTCTACCGTGATCGGTGACACTGCAAACAAGAGAGGATTGGGTCTAGAGACTTCGAAGACCGGTGTTGCAGCCCGCCCGGTATGAAATGCAGGGGTTCTTGGTCGTCCTGCTGAAATCCTTGATTGGAACTCATAAGTTGGTGTTTTAACTCTGGTTTCAGACGTCGGAGTTGCTCTCTTGATTTCAGATGTTGGAGTGGATCTTCTGTTTTCAGACGTTGGAGTAGCCCTTTTGATTTCAGACGTTGAGGTGGCTCTTTTAATCTCAGGCGTTGGTGTTTTTGCAGCGTTTATCTCTGCTGTTGGCGTAACTCTTTTTGCTTCCAGAGTTGGTGTTTGCCTCTGAGGATCTAAGCCCAATAGAGGTGGCTGGGATGTTGGCGTTGCACCTCTTTTCACCTCTGAAGCTTGGGTCAATTCTTGCCTTGTCTCCAGTGATGCTTTACTTTGAGGTGCAGTGCTCCCTATGTTGGTTAATCCAGCCATGTCGTAGACCGGTGGGGTCCTGGAAGTTTCGTAATAAGACGTGCTTGCCGTGTACATCCTTATCTGGGGGACATCGAACATCGGCTTTGGTGATCTTGAAGTTTCTGTTGCTCTGAATGTTGGTCGTGGACTTTTGGATTTGAGTGGCGTCAGCACAGTGAGAGGTCGTATCAAAGGCTGAGTCGGACCAGGACTAATGGGTTTTGGCTGAGGAGCTCCAACATCAGCAACAGGTCTTAGGCTGGCATGACTGTCACCAGATGTGCCAAACGCCGGCATCCTCACGTCAGCAGGAGGTGCTGTTGGCTCTGGTGCAGGAAAGGCCGGCAGAGCTAATTTGGGCACCGAGGGCTCTGGAGTTGGTGAGACTCCTGACACGTAGGTCGATGCTGAGTATGAAGAGACTGTGGTGACATTCTGAGAGTAAGAGTATGAGGGCATCGTCACAGTCTGAGGCGAGTATCTTGCTGTTCTACTATACGCTGCCCGCTGTGGGTAAGGCGATGCCACATGCTGATACAGCGGCCTGACGGTGAACCGTGGCGGCTGCTGGGCACTATAAAGGCTGAGCGGCGCCTCTGGAGTCTTGGGTGGCGTGGAGTGGTCACTGTGCTCGAGGTCAGGGCTTGCTTCGTTCACAGGGGAAAGGCTTGAGCGGAAAGGTGCGGCGGACTGCGAGGCCTGAGCCGAGGCCTTTTTCTTCGCGGTTCTCTTGAGGAGCTTCTGAAGACGGACGTTGTCCTTCCCAGGTTTGGGGAGCAGGGGCGGGGGATACTGCTGGGAAAGCAGGCCCGGCTGGGTCACAGCACCGTAAGCGATAGCCATGAGTGCTTCTGCACCCTGTAGAGAGAGAAAGTCACAAATGGTCAACAGAGGAGACTTTGTAGTGATTCAAAGGTTTTAAAGAATATTGACAAAGAATGTTGAAGTAGACTGAACTAAACCCTCAGGTCCCATTGGTCCCATTTTTGTAAATAATCCATATGACGTGGATTTGGCAAAATATGTCCTATTTTTAAACATATATATTTTCATGAATTTGAAATCTGGACTCCCAGGTCTTGTACTAAGTGCTTATTTAATCAAAATAACAGCACTTTGGTTATTGAGGTAAAAAATGTCCCCATTTAAACTCTGTCATAACTGATATTCTGTCATATGGCCCTTGCAACATTAAAATGTGATGTCTCTAGATATATTTTTAGGTCGTTTTCACACTCAGTAGTACTTCAACATTGCTTCATTTTTCTCTTGCTTTCACAGTGCACCAAAACTTGTGTTGCTTAGCCTCCTGACAATTATTTGGGATATAGCTGTGGTCTTTGTTCCTGCCTTGAGCCAACACCATGGTCATAATGCAGCTCCAACACTATCTTCATCCAAACATTGTCCTTAGATTCATTATCCCTGACATTTTTATAACTTTGATTCAACAAAACGAGGAAACAAACACTATCGGTCGGGCCGCCATGTTGAGTGTTTTGACTGTGGTGCAAGCAGCGAGCGTTCATTGGTCAGATGAGGACACAAAACTTTGAAAAAATTGACCACAGTCAAAAAAAGCCTTAATTTCTCTTGGGTATGTTACTCTTGTATGTAACCCTGCATCGACTGGCTATAGGTTCAAACAAGACTTGAATTATTCATGAAGAAGTCATGTTTGGTGTGCAAAGGCCTTTAAACTCAATGCATTGGTATATAAATATGTATGTTTATTTAAAGCTTCAAAAGTCTCCAGATTGTGCAAATATAATCTCTAAGAACCTTTTGAGTTATTAGATAAATGAATGCAGATTATTCTATGATGGACTGCTTTGTGTTACCCACATATTTAACATTTTCTTCTGTGTATCTTTTGCAGAGTCGTATCATGATTACTGAGGAGTCCTCGTTTCTCCATGGAGTTTGGCCCCTGACAAGCATCTACCAGCAATCACAGCAGCAGCATTTCCAAACTCAGCATTCATTTTTATCAAACAAAATCTATTTTCTGACTCTCTAAGATGCAAAACTACAAACCAGCAGTTACAAAACCCAAATGTTACGATCCTCAAATGTTCATACTTGTTACATTTCTTCTTTGCGTTTGTATTTTTTTCCTCTTCTGTTATTGTGTATATATCTGACTGTGAGCTTCAGTGTTTATGCTCTTACCACGACAGTTTGTAGGTTAATCATTCAATATATGTGTGAAAACTTTAAGGTCTTTGAAACAGAAAATAAACATTTTGGCAATCATGTATCAGAAATATTGCACATACATTAGCACAAACACTTTGGATGAAAACAATCTGAAAAGTTTATTTTGATAATTTCAGATGATAATATTAATGATTATTAAAGATGACTGCATTATGGCTCAACACTATCTTTATATAGGTAAAGATTGATAGATTGAATCTATATTCAGCAGAGACAAATGTGATGAGGACAGATTTATGATCTGGGCGTCCATGGGTTTGTCTCTGTCATCAATTATTATTTTTAGTCCCTTTGTCTCTGCCTGGATGGATACATCTCTGGATGAATGTATGATGTGTACATACAAATATATGTATAATATGTATTTGTATACATGCATATACGTGTATCTATAAAATGATGAGTATGGCTTCAGCCTGCTGTATTGTAAAGTACCTTGAGATAACACTTGTTATGAACTGGCACTATACAAATAAAGATTGATTGATTGATTGATGAGCACATGGTGCAGCCATTAACCCAAAATAAAAATGTTTGTTTATTTGTTACAGTTCAGTGACTTTACATGAAAGTCATGACCTTTACAATCCAACGTCGCCTTCTGTGTTTGTGTTTAGTTAAACGGTCTTAACTCTGTTGGCATTTCTCTGAACGTCTTCAAAATTCTTTCTTAAATAAATTAAAATGAATTTGTACTTTGTCCATGTTGTTCATTTTAGCCCATATTTACTCTCATTTGTGACACCATACCTGTGCTATAGTAGTAGCGCAATCATAGCTGTATTTAGAGTAGAAAGGTTCACACCTGTCACCTATT
Source organism: Cetoscarus ocellatus (assembly GCA_037902135.1). Lineage (NCBI taxonomy): Eukaryota > Metazoa > Chordata > Actinopteri > Labriformes > Labridae > Cetoscarus > Cetoscarus ocellatus. Next base: position 771,160 of record JBAMNC010001493.1, read on the forward strand.
AAAAACATAACATATGATCAGGCAGTTTAGAGCTTTCAGTCACATGTCGGGCATGGAGAGCTCGAAGGAAAGAAGAGCTACGTTTCCATCAACCGCGCTGTGAAAATAAGGTGATTTTCACACCTACAGCTCAGCTGTTTTGTTCCAAATCAGTTGAAAAACGCTTCAGATTTGTAAAAATTTACTTTGGATCAAGCTGGCAGGTGTAACTACCCTCAAAACTATAACATAAAAATGACACTAGGGGATATGCCATTGGGACACGCCTTGGGATGTAAGTGTAAACGAACTCTGTGCACGAAGAAAAGGGGCTTTTAGTGCTTGCTGACAGACCATAGCGAGGGAACTGATTACAACATAACACCTGCAGAGGTGTGCACAGAGGAACTGAAGGCAGAGAGCAGCTTGTAAAGGATAAATTCTTCTGCTCAGAGAGATGGACTAACACAGTGTGGGAATGATCTGCTGCAGAGACGCTGAGTGATGTTCACATGTTGATATTTTCATGCACAGAAAGTAACTGTGGGATCAGAACGATATTAAGTATGTTATCAGCCTGGTTGAAGCTCTGATGCAGTTATTATTACCGCTTATACTACTACAGCGGGATGATGAGTTATCTCGTCACACTGTTAATGTCAGATTCTGGGGTGATTTTGTCCTCACGGCAAACTGCTCCTGGCTTCAACTGGAAACAAGAACACCTTTTTCAGGTGAGCTCGGTGTAGTTATTTGCACTGAAGCACGGATTGATTTCTGTGTTCATACGGGACAAATATAAACAATTCAGGTAAGCAAACAACAAGGTACCAGCTCTGTCATTTCCAGCTGTTAATAAATGATGTATTTAGTTTTAAGTGTTAAATGACAAATATGGTGCTATACAAATAAAGATTGATTGATTGAGTCTATATTAAGCAGAGACAAATGTAATTAGGACAGATTTATGATGTGGGTGTCCATGGTTTGGCTATCATAAATTCTTACTCTTAGTCCCTTTGTCTCTGCCTGGATGAATACATCTCTGTTTGTATATATGTGTACATACAAGCATACTGTATATATTATATGTATTTGTGTACACATGTATCTATGTAATGAAGAGTATGGCTTCAGCCTGCTCTATCACAAAGTGCCTTGAGACAACACTTGATATGAACTGGTACTACACAAATAAAGATTAGAGATTGATGGAAATTATATTTCAGTATTTTTTCCCCTGCAATAAACATTGCATTTTTCTAGGGAACTCTAAACAAACGCTGTTTGTGTGCAACAGTTTAAATCAGATCTTTCTGCCATGTAGTTAGGGTAGTAATAAGCCAACATTAGCTCAAGTATTTAACAAAATATAATAATAATAAGTATATAAGTATAACAGAGTGGTGCAGGGATGATGAACTTTAGAAGACCAACCAACTCATTCTCCTTAAAGGTGCAGCGCTACTCTGACCTTTACAGCAACGTCACTAATCAAGTACATCCCAGCTTTAAAAATACTGAAATATCCTTTTTTTTTTAACCAGTTTAGTGGAGAGAATGTGTCTTGATTTCCTTTTAGATCCAGAGTAAAGCATGTTGCAGCTGGAAGTTTGTATAAAACAGGGAGAATAGCATAGACTTGAACACTGAGGTATATATTTTAATTACTCTAGATCTACGCATTAATGCAATACTGATATCGAGCCGGCCTCATCAGAATCAGCTGTCAACCTCCAGACAAAGCTGTGAGGTGGTAATTTTTAGGGATGCACAATATTATCGGTTTGATATTGGTATCGGCCGATATCAGCCTAAAAAGTTAAATATCGGTATTGGCCGATATTGAAATTTTTGCAGATATTTAAAGTCGATATATCGGCCACACATATCAGCCGTATGTCGGCTGGAATATCGGCAAAGTATACAAATGTTCAATATTGATACACCTTCTCATCACTGCATGGGTACATTTAAATATCGAGGGTTTAATTTTTGCAAGAGTTACATGCTGTTTTTCTTGTTTTTACATCTGTTCATGTGATAATATACTGTAACACTGAAAGAAACAAGTCCATTTTTGTGACATACAGAGCTTGTGCTCTTGACCTGAAATATCGGTATTGGTATCAGTATCTGCGATAATGAATCAAAAAAATATCGGCATATCGGATATCAGCAAAAATCCAATATCGTGCATCCCTAGTAATTTTAATAAAGGCATTCATATTCTGGTCAATCACTTATCATTTTATAGAAGGACAAGGATAAGACTGCAGATACAGCCGAGCATCTGACAGCTTTGATCCATTATTTGCTCCTCTCTGGGTTTGCAGTGAAGCCTCCAGACTTTTGACTCAGTCACAGGAGTTATCCATCAGGCTTTGGGAGTTTTAATCTTGTTATGTAACACTTGTCTGAATATCCTGATCCAGATGATCTCACATTAATTATTTTGATCGACAGAATCTGCTTGAAAGTCAAAGATTAGTGCGAAGGCTGCAGGAGAATCAGGTCAGACTCCTCCTGGATGATGTTACCACCTCACAGCTGAGTCTCGGCCTAATTTTAGAGACAAGGTCAGCCAATCACCTCCGTCCTTTTTTTAAAGACTCTCAGCGTTTTACAGGCTGCATCACTTTCCCCAAAACAATAAATCAGAGCACCTTGATGGAGATCAGCTGGAGGCTCTGAAACCTCAGCTGCCTCAGAAACAAACAGCACGTAACTCGAGTAAAGTTAAAAACAAATGTACCAAAATGGAGATCAAGTTTCAGCACAGTCGCTTAGTAATCCTGGCAGATACTTCGAGTCATGTTTTCACGTCTCGAAGATTAATCTAGTCTACAGTTCAGATGTTTGTCTTTCAGAGTTTGGACTGTTTTTAACTGGTGCACCATCAGTATTATAAGCTTCATTTTTTGAAAAGTGGCTTGTAAATATTGGCAGTTCCCGGGTGCATTTTTTTGGGCTTGTTGTGCCCCCAAACCCAGGAGGGATCTGATGCTCACTCTACTGCCAATATAAACTCAATTCAGAAGTTACACAAACTATTTTCTCCCACTCCAAACACAAATGTAAATTTGACTGTAAAAAGAGGCAAAAATGATGTTTCCATCAAAAAGAGCCAGAATTAAATCTATTTCTAATGTAGCTGTTACTGTTTCACAGTAATAAAGCTGTAGAGGATCAACATGAAACTTAGGGAGGCTCTCCATGTGCAGTCTCCTACTTTTTACCCCCAGAAGCTCAAAGCAGTGCGCTGCTGAGCTTTAGTGGTCGTCACAGTCAGGATATCAAGTGTCTTGACAAATCATTGCCATCAGGCACAAACCGTCGATATCCAAAACTGTTGCTTACAGGAATGAAAATAACACACTACTAAAAGAATAAATATTGTATAGTCCTGATTTCAAATGACTTTTTTTGTACTTTGATTTGGTTTAATTGTTGATAAAACTTACTCACCAACATAAAAGGGGGCCAACAGCACTTTAATAATGACTGAATGAAAGCTAAAGAAGTTTAAAAAATAAATAAATAAAAGTCTCCATTTAATAGGGTCACTGATTGAACTGTTACACCCCTTTATCTGTGATAAGCATCATCATTAGCTTGTTGATTTAACGTAATATACAAACTCTGAACTGTGATGTGTTCTCAATCAACCAGCTGATGGTGAAATCAGGTGGTCATTTTAAACAAACAACAGTTTAAAATCCAAAAGCAGACAAGAGATATGTTTGATTATTTCCTATAAAGTATTAAAAATCTCATGTGTGGGTTCACCACAAACCTTATTTCAGGCACTTATATGAAACCAGTTTTCTAAGCCTCATTTACACTGGAGGGTTGGGAACCAGGAAGTGGTTCAAGTGTCATATACATAGCTCGCAGGCTTCTCACCTGTGAGCCTGTGGCGAGGCTGACATTGAGTGGGTGAGAGGTGGGGCTCACCCTGGACTGGTCACAAGCCAATCACAGGGTTGACATGGAGAGATAGACAACCATTCACCACACACACACACCAAAGACCAGGTTAGAGTTATCAATCAGACTAATGATGTTTTTGGTTGAGGGGGAAAAAAGGAAAGACCACAAAGAGAGACCCTCAACCAACCAATGGAGCCTGCAACCTTCGCGCGATGAGGCACCAGCACTTTCAGCACCACCGCAGTGTTGATTTTGACAGCACTTCTTAATTTAGTTTTAGTTGTAGTCTTTTGTCTGAAATATCTTTTAGTTTTAGCCATGATTTAGTCGTCTATATTGTTTTAATGTAAGTCTAGTTTTAGTTGATGAAGTTTCACATTTTAGTCGATGAAATCTTCTGTAAATTTAGTCGACTAAAATATGAAGTGTAAAGGGTAAGGCATTTTTTATATTTCCTTGAATTTCTGAAGTCATGTTTTACACTTGGATAAAATGAAACATCTAATAACCTTTATTGAATGCTAGTAAAGTCTGAATGTATAAATGAACAGAAACAAATTGAACTTTTGTGTGAAATGCAGTCACCTTTATTTAGGCTACCTGGCAGAGCATCTCAGTTACAATACCAGAACTGACAACAAACAGTGAACCTGCTCTATATGAATATATCAGTTCATAAAGAGAGGAGCTCTGATTGGATCGCTCCACAACTTATCCCACCACCACCAAGCTAAGGCAGCTGTGATTGGATATATTCCTAACTTGTCTCTACTTTCTACATGACCAAACTAGGTCTGATTGGATTAAGTCTCTGTCAGACATTTTGGTCTCCTTTTATTTGTTGATGAAAATGTCAGTTAATTCAGTTTTAGTTTTTGTCCATGTGCACTTGTTTTTATTAGTTACTGTCTAGTTTTCATCAGGGGAAAAAAGGCTGTCGACGAAAATAATTAGTCAACATAACTAACACTGCACCACTGCACAGCCCTGAACTGAAATATACTCAAAGAATATTACAGTGCAATCTTTGATGCTTTAATGGTTTTATATGATGGTAATACCTGGGTGGAAATTTTACTACATTTGGGTTCATCTTTCATGATCAATGAAGACCAAACTTGGACCTTGCTGTGTGAACAACAATATCAAGATTATAAAACTGTCTCATATAAGTACTGAACAAAAACACTTAAATTTTCAGGGAAGTTGTGGTTGTTTTTCCGAAGGTGCAGCTGCAACAAGAGCAGGAGGGCCATCAAAGTCAGCCTGAAGCTCCAGAAGGACTTTTTAGGTCTGAGGACTCTCAGTGTTCAATCCACAGTCAGGCTAGATCACCCTGAGGTCCTCTGTTTTTATGCTCTGAAACGTTTACATTCACTTTATTTTTATTCAAACTCAAGTGATTTCAGAGCAGTGATTAACATTTTTAACTTTGCTTTGTTTTGTTCAGTCAAAATTGAACTCATCTTAGGTATTGGTTTCTTCATATACATTAACCTGCCATTGCAACTGCTGCTGCTCCTTGACACAAATTGCTAATTAGGCAATCACATGGCAGCAACTCCGTGCGCTTAGGTGTGTAGGCATGGTCAAGACAACCTGCTGAAGTTCCAACCGAGCATCAGAATGGAGAAGAAAGGGGCTTTAAGAGACTTTGAATGTGGTATGGAGACCATGTCTGAACATGCAACATGTCCAGTCTTGAAGCAGATGGGCAACAGCAGCAGAAGACCACACCAAGTGCCACTCCTGTCAGCAAAGAACAGGAAACTGAGGCTACAATTGCACAGGCTCAAGAAAACCAGACAATAGGAGATTGTAAAAGTGTCTCCTGGTCCGTTGAGTCTGGATTTCTGCTCCACATTCAGATGGTAGGCTCAGAGTTTGGCATGAACATCATGAAAACATGGATCCATCCTGCCTTGGATCAGCGGTTCAGGCTGCCTGTGGTGTGATGGTGTGGGGGACATTTTCAGGCACACTTTAGACCCTTTGACTGAGCATGGTTTAAACCCCACAGCCTATTGAAAGCACCTGTGACCCGAGCTAACAGTTTACAGGCTGAGCTTTATTTTGTGGTTTGGATCCTCTCGTGCCTCCTCCCACATAAACAGTTAGAGCCGAGTATAAATATCTGCTGAAGGGTGAAAGTGAATGTGGAGCATCTGACCTCATGACATCACAGCCAGGAAACACTGGATAGGGCCTCACAAATATGTTGTTAAAGAGAATAACCAATCACATCCGAGGACAGGAGTCGAAACTCAAACCAGATAATCCTATTCTTATGATGGGGCCTGTATTTTTTTACTCATTTAGGTTTGCTTTATCAATCAGTTTTTATCTATAAATCAAAAGTAATCTTTGGCACCTCACAGGTAAACAAAAGGTTTAAATCTCTGGAAATAAAACTTTAAAAGACATCGGCTGGCATCAGGTGCAAGAACATTTTCACTTGACAAGCTGAGCCAGCCTGTGTCCTAATATGAAGGTTAAATTAGTATCACGAATATGTGATCGAAATCATTTTATTTGTTATCATTACTTCTTTTTGTCTCAGGGGATAGTTTGGGATCCAACGTAAAGAAAAGCTGAAAATGAAATGCATTCAACCCTACAGCCAAAGCACTTATTCCATAAAAACCAAAGAATTTCACGACCACGTCAGATACTATGAGCCATATTTTAACACCTTGACCATGACACTATCACATCAGGAAGGTTTTTTAGTACTGGACTTGTCACGTGTTCTACACTGTGCACTTTTTATTTGTTTGAAATGTATTATATAAGCTGTTTTTAAAGCCATTAAATTACATTTCTGCTTCAAAAAAGGGCCTTTAAATAAGTAATAAATATAGAATGTTCCACACAAAAACATAATTGCATTATTAATTTTGTTTTTTTCCTGGCATTTTTATTTTTAGTGTTTAGCATTTAAATTCAGATATTTGTAACATTTCCATTTACAAGAAATTACCTCTGGTATCATTATTTTAGGAGTGCTAAGATAAATATGACCACTCATGTACCACTAAAAAAAAAGTAACACATATCACATTAGGTCCAAAAAATGGACACACCAGAAAATGGCCATAGAAGTTTTAAATATTACTTTTATTTTCTATTTTTACTGCATGAAATAAATCCCAACTTCAGTCTCGTCCTTAGGAAAGGAGAAAATATATATATATTAAGAAGTCTAAACCTTAAGCGAGAGTTTGAGTGCAAAGTTGCTTTTTTGTGTTGCATCATCTTAAAAAAGTCACACATCTCATTAAGTCAAATTACCATAACATATTTGTGCTATATTTTACTTTTACTTCATTAAATATTTGCACCAATTTTGGTCCTGTTCATTAATCTAAATGACATTTATTTACAGAACTTTAACTCTTTTATGCCAGCTTGTTAATTTTAAACCAGGAACTTTTACTGACAGACAAAAACAAAACAAGATTTTTCTGTTCGTCATAAAAAATATGCTGAAAGGGATTTTTTTTCTTTGTTAACATGTTGCGGGAACATGTCAGTAATTTGTAGAACAAGTTAACTATAACTTGTTGGTATTGTGTTTTTATTTTTCCTACATTTAATATTTTTTACCAGCTTTGGTCCCTTTCACTTATTTAAAAGGATGTTTATTAACAGAGCTTCAACTCCTTTATCCCAGTTTGCTCTAGGGCTGTCACCTTATGCTCGATATTCGAACTTTCAGTTGAGCATCGGGGTAAAACTACTTGGACTGAAAATAAACATTCAAATATTACAGCACTTTAGGGCACTTGGAGCAGTAAGCCACCTGATCCAGCAGAGGGCGCAACCTGTTTGGTCAGGGCTCTCTTGGCCTCAACAACAGCTGCAACGAAGAAGACACTGAGGAAATGGAGGAGCCACTCTGAGGGGACAATAACAACACAGGAGGAGCACTGTGTGGAAGCACTTTGGGCTCCTCTGTGCGTTGATTATGTGCAAACTGGCCCACTCTGACAAATCCAGTCTAGCAGTGCCTTGTCAAGTGTTCAGCCCAGAACTTCTGAGTCCTCCCCCCACCAGAGATGCAGAAAAAGGCCGTCACAGACTAGAGTGAAAGCTTCATATAGAAGGAAATACTAAAACTAACTGATGGCAATGCTTTGTGTGTGTCGAGTTTGATTTTTGGGGAAAAGTGACACCCTTAGTTTGCACGCTTTATAACAGATTTGTTTTGAGAGAGTTTGTAAAGTTCGAATCTCAAAATTAAAAAATAAATAAATAAATATGTCTGAAAAGTTAATTTCTGCCAAATTACACACTGTTAGGATTTCTGATGGCGTCATAACCTATAAAACAAAAACTCATGCTTCCCCAAAATTAACCAATGGGACCAACAGGGGCTCCAGGACTCTCATTCAGGGTTTGATATCATCCCGGTGAATGCAATAACCTTGGTAAAACTGGTCTTACCATCCTGTTCTTACTGCTTCAGTGGGGTTTTCAGTTTAAAAATAACTCTGCACAAGTGTTGTGGAACAAAAATAGAGCCAATTTGAGCACATAACAAGGGTCAGATTTGTTTTTATGAGAGTATCCACACGGTTTGGGTTGCTGGTATTATGCAGTCTGCACAAAAACAAGTGTTTAATGTCCTCAGCTTACTATGTGTGTCACCTCGGTGAAATGTAGGCCAGACCTGGTTGTCTTTAAATCTCCCCTTCCCCTGAATCTGCTGCCTGCCTGACACACGAGAGCCCACTCCTCCTTTTAAGGCTTCGGTAGGCTCGGTATTTGGAGCGCCTTCAGGATGCAAGTTCAAAAGAGGAAAGGGTAATAATAGCCGTGTAATAAAAACCAAGCCGGTCCACAATGGCCTCCTTAAGTAAATGAATCCAGCCCAAAAAAGTCATTTAGCTCCGATGAAGTTATGAGGAGTCAGAGACAGAAAGCAAAGAGTTTAGATGAAAAAGTCGGGACGTACCAGGTAAAAACTTGTTGCTGGTGGTCAAAGTGCTCCAGGCAGGGTCCCCTTTAAAAACAGGAGAGAGCACTCATGTCAAATATCTTCATGAACTTCATATTTCCCTTTGCATAACACATACAGAGCATTAACAGACAAAGCCTGATGGAGGTCATTGGTCAGTCATGCCTGATAGCAGCAAGGACAGATAAGTGACACTGCAGACAGAGTGTGTTTGGGAGCCTCAGGGAGTAAAAGCAGCTCATTGCTAACACTTAGCTCAGCCTGCTGGTGCTTTAATGTTGCACTGAGGACAAGAAAAAGACACCACGAGCTCTCCAAACATGTCAGATCCCTGGCCGCCGAGGAGGGGGATCCAGCTGCCTGCCTCACGCCTCCACCAGCTTCCCTGCGCCCTATCGGGAGAATAAAAGGTGTAATTATGGGGTGTTTACCTGTGCCACTGCTGCTCGGGGGGCGGCCGGCCGGCTGCTGCCTGCTTGTCCCAGCCCGGAGTGTCAGAGCGGCAGGTTCATGTTGAGCCCAACTCGACCCCCCTTCCTACAAATGGAAGGATCAGACGCCATGGCAGTCCAAAAATAAATGCTGAGCCCTGTGAGCTGCTCAGAGTGACAGCAGAGCGAGGCGAGGCTCAGCGCCGCACCGAGAGGCCACCGGACCTTAGGTTTCACCACCACCACCGCTCTAAAAGTGGGCTCCGAGGGCCACCCAGGGGTCCAGAGGGGATGTGCCAGGGATCACAGAGAGGGGGCTCCACAGGGATTCACTTCAGCAGAAAATGGACTTCCTTTGGGAGTTTTAACAGCTCAAGGTAGACGGCCATCCACCTGGAGCACGGGTTCCTTTATGGTGTCTGCCTGAGCTGTTGCTAAGGAGAACCAGAATTACCAGATCACAGCTTTAAGGGTCGAGGTCACGAAGACCGCAGCATAATTCATCATCAGTCTTACAGATCAAGATCAAGTTCACAAGCAAAGGTTGGACATGAGGCTCCAAGAACTGACCTCTGACCTTTGACTTTCAAATCAAATTGCTTTATTAATAAGTCAGAGTGGACAAATGCTGATTCTCAAGATCAGATTTACAAACTAAGGATAAGAATCAGAATCAGTTTAATTTATTGCCAAGTACATTTGCACATACAAGGAGTTTGACTTGGTAAATTGGTGCAAAACAATCAACATGTAATTAGAATAAAAATAAAAATAAGGGTCAGGAGGAATAAAATAAAGTATAAAAATGGGTAGAAAATAGAGATGCATGATATTATCGGTTTGCTATCAGTATTGTCTGATACCAGCCTAAAAAGGTAAGTATCGTATTGGCCAATATTTAAATATTTGCAGATCATTTTCAGCCGATATATCGGCCACACATATCTGCTGGAATATAAGCAAAATACACAAATTTACAATATTGATGCACCTTCTCATCACTGCATGGGTACATTTAACAATCAAGGGTTTCATATTTCAAGAGTTAAATGTTGTTTTTATTGTTTTACATCTGTTCCTCACAAAAATATACTGTAACACTGAAAGAAACAAGTCCATTTTTGTTAAGTGCAGAGCTTGTGCTCTTGACCAGAAATATTAGTATTGGTGATAATGAATTAAATAATCCAATATCATGCATCCCTATTAGAAAAAAGATCAAAATTGACTTGGGTACTAAAATTGACTTGGGTAAAGTGCACCAACACACCGAGGCAGCCATCCACCGCGCCATTTTGGATCTAAGACACTATGGCCTTGACCTTTGACCTACTTTCCCAAAATACAAGTCTTGAGTCGGAGTGAACATTTGTGCAAAGTTTGAAGAAAATCTCTCGAGACATTCATGAGATGTCACATTTAAGAGATAAGTAAAAACATTAGAAACATGACCTTGACATATAACCTACAAAATGTAATCGGTTAATAATATCTCTGCCAATGACGTTTTGTTTTTGCTGCTGTTTGTTTGTGTGAAAGAAAACTCAAAAAGTTCGCAGTGAATTTTGATGAAATTTTCCAGGAATGTCGATCATGGCAGGAGGAAGCAGTGATTTGATTTTGGTGTTGATCCAGACTCAGCTGATAAACACTTTGGCAGAGGTTTGTGCAGATTTGTGCAAAAATAAAAGCAGCTGTAAATATCATTCATAAGAATCAGGCCTTCAGACACAAGAACCGACAACCCCCCAAAAATAACCCCTCCAGCTTAGCTGTCTCTGCCGAAATACATAAAAATACTGGAAACCCTCAAGGACGAATCTCTGACGTTGGGTAAATTATACTCTAGATTAGTCTCACAGGATCAGGCAGTTGGCTATCAAACAGAATCCGGTTATCCCCGAATAATTACCCACTTGGGATAAATTACTGACATTAAAAGGTTACTTCTGTTTTTTTAAGTGTGGCTGCTAGAGACTCATGGCACTACACTGTAACTGAATTTCTGGAAACTTGACAGTATTTTACTGCAATATCTACAGCTACCTACTGTAAAAAAAATCTATACAGTAAATCACTGTAAATGCAAAAGATTGTTTGAAAAAATACAGATTTCTGTAATGTTAACAACATTTTACCATAAAAGCTACGGTTAACTCCTCCAACAAATGTTTGAGTAAATGCATTTTATGGCATAAAAAAAATGATATGTATGTTACTTTTTTAAAAGATATTTTACTTATAAATGATTATAATGATCAAAGTAGTTACACAGCTGATTGTGCACTTGCCTCACAGCAAGAAGGTTGCTGGTTCAACCCCCGTATCGTTTAGGGCCTTTCTCTGTGGAGTCTGTTCTCCTGTGCATGCATGGGTTCTCTCCAGGCACTCCAGCTTCCTCCCACAGAACAAAAACATGCTTATTAGGTTGGTGTTTTTAATGAGTGTGAGCATGAATGACTGTCTATCTCTCTATGGGGCCCTGTGATTGGCTGGCCACCAGTTCAGGTGTACCTCGCCTCTCTGCCCAGTGTCGTCTGGGGTAGGCATCAACCCCCCTGTGTGCCCAGAGGGATACACGGTATAGATAACGGATGAATGACTGTTAATTAAGAAGTTGTGCTTAATTACGAGTTGATCAAAAGTCACACTGTTAAGTGTTAAAAAGTTTTTAATTTTGACTCCGATAAGAGTTAACAATCACACTCAATGGGAGTTAAAGCACCAACTCTCCAAAGAGTGAAAACATGACCTTGTGGACCCATATGGACACTTAAGTGTTAATATTAACTCTGATAGTGTGAATTCGTCTATGAAGGTTTGTCTGTGTAAATGACTCAGATTGCTTCATGGATCAGGGTTTTTTTGTTTGTTTTTTGGCTGTGTGCACTGACAGAACAATATCACCTCAGCTATAATTCAGTTACACTGGGTAACAGTATAAACCTGATTCACAGGAAAGACTGTTTCTCAGATCTATGTGATGTTTTTCAAGTCCATCACATAGTAAGGGACAGGGATGGGCAGAACTTTCATCAAAAACAGAAAGGTAATTGAATAAATCTTTTGTCCATCACATTCATAACAGCAAATCAGAAGATTTTAGTTATGTCTCACTTTCAGTATAACTTAGCAAACTGAGAATACTGCCTCTTTGTCCAGAAACTAGAACTAAAAACAGACAGTTTCTTAGGATTACAGAGTATGTGGGCATGTATGTTGTATTATTGGGGCTTTTCCACCATGTGTTATCAGGTCAGCTCGACTTTACTCAGTTGTTTTGGCACAGTTCTTTGTATCACCTCCAGCAGGGTTTAAGTTAGCTGAGCCAAAACTAAACGTCTGGGTCTTGCCACCAGTCTGGGGTCTCTGACACGAAAATGAAACGCCTCCTGTTGTCGGCTCTGTGATGCTGTTTGACTTCCTAAACTTTCCTCTTCTTTGGACAGTTGGGTGTTTTGCTGCTTGCCACAACTTTTTGAACAAAATTCATCTCCTCACAGAAAAGCCACACAGGGGCCGGCAGCTCTATCGCCTCTGTTTCCTGAAAGTCAAAGTCACTTTTCCTGTCAAATTCTGCCATATGTACAGGACTCACAGAAATACGGGAGAATTGTTTCTCTTCACCCTCTTAGCCAATACCAGTGCTGATAACGATATTTTTAAATGATCTCTTTTAGTGTAACTCTCCCACAATGCTATTTTCTCTGCTTGATCATGAAAACAGATCACAGTTCATCCAACTGTCCTAAAATAAATATCTTCTTTAATTTAGCAGTTAGATGTGCCAAATGTTAGCATTAACCAATAAATACCTCAGATGGATACGATCACTGATGTTTGTAAAAAAAAATGCTGATGTGAATCTCTCTCTGCAGCCTGAAATAATCTCAAACGTTCCTTCTTTGTGTGTTTTTGTTCTTATTTCAGATGTATGTTCATCATGGTATCCATGATTTCATTTTTAACTATGTGGGAACACTCAAAGCCAGCCAGGTATGCTTAATTTATAAGTAAGAATTCATTAATATTTTATTTTATTTTATTATTGTTTATTTTGATGTGGACATCACAATTACATTTGACAAACCAGATGCATTGTTTGAGTGTTTTAGCTCGTGGTAATTTGCAACACTTGTCCACAGGAGGCTTTTGAAGGATAAAATAATAAAAGTAATTGAAGAAATACAATAACATTACAACAATAAAAGAGAAGCACTTTTTCCAGTTTAAATATATAAAAAATATATAAACCACAGGCAACATGGTCAAGTAATCAACCAGTTAAAACTGTTCATGTGAGCCCTGTTGTTTTGATTTTAGCCATTGCTCGAGTCCTTTGTTAAAAGCATTACTGTTTGTCTCTAGATTAGTGGGAAGAGAGTTCAAAAGTTTTGCCACACAGTGCAGCTTTTACGTGCAAATAATCAATAAAGGAGTGAGTCAGTGACACCTACTATGTTTCTGCCATGTTCTTGTTGATTGTGCAGCTCACCAGGGGCATAAATGTTGTTTGAGTTTGTTCATAACCAGCCACAAACTCCCATGTTCAACTGTTCAAGGATGTAAAGTATAGATAAGAGTGGACTGTGAATGAGTATTGGTTGAGATAAATGTAAATAAAAAGGCAGTGATTGCACTTAGACTAAAATGTGTACAGACAGATATATTTCTGCTCCCTTATTAAGTTGGCAGGTGCATGGTCGTCGTCCTCCTTTTCTGTTGTGAGGACGCCATGGTGGTTTTGCTCAGACGCTCTGAACTGGCAAAGTCTGCTTTGTTATGGAAAACAGAGCTGCTGGTATCAAAACCATGCAAGGTCGAGCTAAGATGAGCAGATAAGACAAATGGAAAAGCAGCCTATGGCAAAAGTCACGAGTCTTTATCACCCTGTCACATTCATATCAGCTTCAGGCCTTGAATTACAGATCTGCCTGATGACAGACGTGAACTCGGGTAAATCCAGTTGTCTTTGCCAGGTCTTAACAGCCTTCAGCTGATGCAAGATATCAGTATAAATAATGTTACAAGACGCCCGCAGAGCTTATTAATCAGTAGGCCTATAAAGTTAAACTACTTGTACAGTTTGGCAAGTAACTTCTAACAATGCAGTAAAAAATAAACTTCTCTCCGTTTCTTTATCTGTAACTTCTGGGTTTAGACTGTAGGTGGGTCAGGTCGGCTGTAAATCAGGACCAGAATCACACAGGAAGTCCTTGGCCTCTCTGTGACGTGAAAACATTCGACACCCTCTCCATGGAGACCTCGGCTCCATACTCTGTCATTCCAGCGCCCCCTGGAGGAAATCAGAGGCTCTGGAGGAGTTTCCCGAATGATTTTAGCTCAACTGGAAACATCACCAAGAAATTTAACTGATTCTGACGGCGTCACTTTGAGAGATACTTTTCTGATTATGTGCACAGTAGTTTCAATTCTGCTGAAGGTTTCTGTCCATTAAAGGTGGGATTTCTTGATCACTGAAGATAAAGTCAGAGAGAATAAGGTCTAAGGTCTACATCTGCTCTATGAACGTAAATAAATAACTTAATTGAGTTTTTTATCACCCACCAAAAACAACTCGGCCTACAGGACAAGTCTGTAGCTGGAGGTCATAATTGTAAAATCTTAAGCTTGTAAGTAAATGCCAAAAAGTAACAATTTGTGTTTTTTAAATTCATTAAAATAGGCAAAACTCAGATATTCCCTTTTCACTGTCAGAAAAGTGAAAGAGAAGCAGCAAATTATCGAGTCAAAGAGTCTGTAAACTTCTGATGTTTGACCTGTCCTCTAGAATAAATCACTGATCTGGCAATTTTTTTTCTGTAACACTAAATCAAATAAATGATCAATTATGGAACTTTGCAGCTCCAGAAATGACAAAATCCCAAATGAAATGGAAAGTGTTATCACTAATAACATAACATTTGTACTTTAACACTTTAGGATAAACGTGAGCATATGTTTAAGCAAATACAGATTATTAAATCTCCTCTAGAACAAATCACTGAGGCTGATGTCGGGTTTAATATCTTTTATTTTCTCTAAATGAAGTATAACAGGCTGTTTTGTTCTGCATGTTTTTTGCCCTTCAAAGAGCAGAAAAGGTCAAACTGCACTGAAAAGCTGTGATTATTGAAGCCAAACGCTGAAAAACGTCGAGTTTGAGTCTGGCCCATGAAAACAGTTCAGAGAGGGGGCATCATGGGCTCGGGGAGGGTCGGGCAGGATTTTTTTGTACCTGATCCAAACAATAAATAAACTGATTACATATGAGGTCAGAGGTCAGTGTGAAGCAGCTATGTAGTCCTTTTTTGCTTGAGAGTGTAACATTTCAAGCACTCTTCATTCATACAGCAAAATAATAAATAATATGTCACTTTTCAGAGGTGAAAATGTCAGATTTAACCTGATTATACTTTGAAAGCTTGTGTTCTTAAAGTCAATTTTAATTCATAATCCTCAACATTCACCTCTCATGACCTCTCAAATTATCCTAGTAAACAAAAGAGTAAAAAAAAATGAGACCAGAACAAAATCTGGCTGAATATTTAAATTAAAGACAATTGTTTGCACATTTTCTGTGTCTCTGCTTTAAAGAGGGAGCTTTAAAATAGAAAAATGTCGATATATTCTGGTTTTCATACTGCACATTAATAAAACATCTGTTCATACCAAACTGCTGACTATGCAGTTTATACTCCTTTTCTTTTAAATTAAGAGTAACAGACTGACAGTTTTAACCTGGTTATATTTAGAAAATCATGTGTCATCGTGAAATCATGATCCGTCATGTTCACCTCTCTTGCCCTCCCAGCTGATCCATGTAAACAAAAGTCTAAAAAAAAAACATGAAACCTGAGAAATAAAATGTTCTTACATAAAAACTGCTGACTTACACTTTTGATTGCTTGTCGTTCTTTATTATCTTCTTAAATTAAGAGGTCAAATGGACTCTTCTGTTCTAGTTGTGGATTTAAAAAATATGATTTTTTTGCAGGTTTTAAGAATGAGTTATTAAATATGCAGAATTTTATAAAATATGTATATGTTTACACTTAAACTGCCTACTAGCTATTTTGATTCGTTTTCAGTCTTCATTCTCATCTTAAATTAAGAGGCAAAACGGACAGTTTTACCCTTTCAGTAGTTTAAAAGTGTGTTTTTAAGGTCAACATGAAATCATGATCCTTAACGTTCACCTCTCTTGACTTGCTTGTTGATCCTTGTAAACAAAAGTGTCGAAGAAAACATGAAACCAGGACAAATTTCTAGATGAATATATAAGAGTTTTGAATATTAATTGCACAATATTTGTGTCTCTGTCTTAAAGAGACAACAATTTAAAGGAAAATATTGATATATGAAATATGAAATATGGCAAAATTAAACAAATATGCAGAAATTTACAAAAAGCTCTACTTGCAAACCTGCTTCCTTGACATTTTTTTGTCTTTTTTTAATTAAGAGGTAAAATGTACTTTTCCATCCGAGTTGTAGGTTTAAATGTTTTTTGCAGGTTTTTAAGGTCAACTTGAAATAATGATCCTTAATGTTCACCTCTCCTGACCTCCTGATCCTTGTTAACAAAAGTGTCAAAGAAAACAAGAAACCAGAACAAAATCTGGATGAAAATTTAATATTTATGACTTCAATCTGCACATAATTTGTGTTTCTCTTCTTTATCTAAGACGTAAAAACAGGCAGTTTAACTCTTGGTTTAGAATTTTGTTTGGTTTGCAGGATTTTAAGTTCAACTTGAAATCATGATCATTAATGTTCACCTCTCTTGCCCTCCCAGCTGATCCATGTAAACAGAGGTGTCCAAGAAAACGTGAAACCTGAGAAATAAAATATGTTTACATCAAATCTGCTGACTCTGCAAGTTTGAGTTTTTGTCATTCTCCTTTCTAATCTTAATTAAAAATATGCAAAAGCTTGTTTTTTAAACTTCTACAAGGGTAAATGGCCTATTTCAATTCTTAGGGTTAATAAAATTAATAGTCATTAATGTTCACCTCGCTTTAGCTGATCAGTGTGAACAAAAGTGTCACAAAATCTGGATTTTTTAAGATTTATGACATTTAATTGCACATTATTTGTGTTTCTGTCTTAAAGATGCAGTTAAACATTTAAAAAAACAAATATATGAGGTATTAAATATGATAAAATAAGAAAATATATATGTATATATTTACACTAAAGCTGCCTACTTGCAATTTTGATTCCTTGTCATTTTTTTAATTAAGACTTTAATTAAAATGACTTTTACCAGCCTAGTTGTACATTTAAAAATATATGTTTTTTGCAGGTTTTTAAGGTCAACAGAAAATCATGATCCTTAATGTTGACCTCTCTTGACCTCCTTGTTGGTCCTTGTTAACAAAAGTGTCAAAGAAAACATGAGAAATAAAATATGTTGACATAAAATCTGCTGACTTTGCAAGTCTGATTTTGTCATTCTCCTTTCTTATATTAAATTAAGAGGTAAAACAGACATTTTTACCCCTATATTAGTTTAAATATAGTTTTTTTTTTTAAGGTCATTATGAAATCAAGATCCTCAGTGTTCACCTCTCTTGACCTCCTGGTTGATTCTTGTAAACAAAAGTGCAAAGAAAGCATGAAACAAGGACAAAATCTGGATGAATTTTTAAGATTTATGACTTTTAATTGCACATAATTTGTGTTTCTGTCTTAAGGATGCAGCTTTAAAATGGAAAAATGCAGAGATATGAGGATTTCATATGTCAAAGTCAAGAAAAGAAATATGTTGATACAAAAACTGCTGACTATGTAATTTCTTTTCTTAAACTGGGGGTTAAAACTGACAATTTTACTATTGCAGTAGTTAAAAAAAAATGCTTTTTTGCAGGTTTTTCAGGTCAACATGAAATCATGAGCCCTTCTAGCTGATCCTTGTAAACTAATTTGTAATTATAAACACGAATCCAGGATAAAATATAGAAGAGTTTTTATGATTTATGACTTTAAACTGCACATTACTTGTGTTTCTGTCTCTTAAAGAGGAAGCTTTTAAATGGAAAAATGCAGAAATATGAGGTTTTCATACATTAAAATAAGAAAAAAAAATACATTTACACAGAAACTGTGTACTATGCACTGTAAAAAGGTTGTACATTTTACAGTAACTTACAGGCAACAAGATGCCAGTAAGTAAGTAATCACATTCATTATTTTTTATCCCACAAAATGCATTTACTCAAACATTTGTTTCACCTAAAACTGTGAAACACTTACTCAAAGAAATCTTGCCTGCTCATGGTCAGTTTTTCTGGGCAACATTAAATTTTCTCTTGATCCACAGCCCTTTTCGGTAATTACTCTACAGACATTTTACAGTAGGTAACTGTAGATATTATGGTTAAAATGCTGTTAATTTTACAGAAACCAGGGTGTTTCTAACAACCTTTTGCCATTTACAGTAATCTACTGTATAGATTTTTACAGTAGGTAACTGTAGATATTAAGACAAAATACTATTAAGTTTACAAAACTCAGTTACAGTGTGGACGTTTTTTTTGTTGACATTCTTCTTTCTTACCTAAACTTCAGAGTAAATACTGAGAATTTGACCCTCATTGTAGTTTAAATGTGTGTTTTTAAGTCCTCCCTGAATAGTTTTTCCTCTCTCGCCCTCCCAGCTGATAGGTGTGAACAAAAGTGTCAAAGAAAACATGAAACCAGGACAAAATCTGGATGAAGTTTCAAGATTTCTGACTTCTTACTGCATAATATTTGTGTCTCTGTGTCTTAAAGAGGAAGCTTTTAAATGGAAAAATGCAAAAATGTGAGGTTTTCATACTGTAAAATAAGAAATAAATAATAATTTACACAAAATCTGCGTACTATGGAAGTTTGTTTTGTTGTCATTCTTTCTTACTTAAACTTAGGAGTAAATACTGACAGTCCGACCCTCGTTATAGTTTAAATGTGTGTTTTAAGTCCTCCCCAAATACAGTTTTTCCCTCTCTCGCCCTCCCAGCTGATCGTTGTAAACAAAAGTGTCAAAGAAAACATGACACCAGAACAAAATGTGGATGAATTTTTAAGACTTATTACTTTTAATTGTACATTACTTGTGTCTCTGTCTCTTAAAGAGGAAGCTTTTAAATGGAAAAATGCAGAAATATGAGGTTTTCATGCAGTAAAATAAGAAATAAATAATAATTTACACAAAAACTGCGTACTATGGCAGTGTGTTTTGTTGTGATTATGTCTTACTTAATCTTCAGAGTAAATACTGAGAGTTTGACCCTCATTATAGTGTAAATGTGTGTTTTAAGTCCTCCCTGAATGAAGATCTCCACATCTTGCCCTCCTGGCTAATTGGTGTAAACAAAAGTGTCAAAGAAAACATGAAACCCGAGTGAATCTGGAGAAACGCTCCGGCTTTACAGCTTGTTCAGACGCATTAAGTGCGTTCTTGTCCTGCGATGACCACGCCGTGGTGGACTTTATGTTTGTGTGTCTCCTCTGACAGGTCCAGGATCACCACCTGCCCCTCTCCGCCCTGCCGTCCCGCTCTCCTCTCACCCCTCTCCTGAAATTTGCTTGCCTAATGCGGCCTCCCCAGAATAGCATCTCGGGGGCGTCTTGGCTGCCCCCTTCTCCAAACTTGAGCCTCCCTCCTTAGCCCTCGACCCGTCCATCTCCTTATTGAGCGCCACCGGTGAGGGGGGGCGGGGGGGACCGGGAGCCGCCGAACCCTGCCCCGCGGAGGGCCCTGGCCTCGCCTCCGAGCCGGGCTCCTCGTCCAATGGGGAGGCGGCGCGGATCATGTGTCACTATAACAGAAGGACATAATCAGCGCGGTAAGTTTGCAGAACCTTACAGCCTGTCTGAGCCAGCAGGGAGCTCGCTTCTGTCAGCTTTTCTGAGGTAAGGATGAGACCAAGAGCGTGTGAGAGAGCGTTTGAGCGAGAATATCAGGGAAATGTTCACAAAAATCACACAGGCTGAAGACAGCTGCAGAGCTAAACCACTGACATGAGAGGAGAATGTTGTGTTGAATATCTGAGACTGAGGCTTGTGTTTGCTGAATCTGCACTCCTTAAAAGCTGTGATTTAAAGTCTTTTTAATCTCCAATTTAAGATAAAAAAATCTGAGTTATCAAGCTGTTGAAATCCTTGAAATGTGCTATTTTATCTGCTTTCTGTAATGGTTTGTTGTTGTTTTTGAGCCTGGTTTTGGTCTGAGTCCAGAGCCCCAGCGGACTTTCATACCTGAAGGATTTACAGATGGCTTAGAAGCGTTTGAAGCAGCTTTCCTCTTTGGGAGACAGAAGATGACACTAATGAGTTATGCAACATCTTGCCAACAGAGGCCAGGAATTGTGTTGATATTTTTGATATTTTAATCACGGGATAATGGTGCAGCCTTTTGTACAATGTTCCCTTCACTTGTAGATTTAATTTTAAGTCTGATAGAGGATCTGTACAAGGGCGTGGCATGCCTGATCCCCAATCACTCCAGGATAAACACTTTAACATCCTGACGTGGAGCCAACAGCCTCCATACTGGATGTAAATAATCATCATTCTGCACTTTTACATCCTGATTTAGAGTCGGGAATTTAAAGACTGAAGGAGCAAATAAATAGGAACAAGCCCGGGGTGAGACCTTTTGACCTTAAGCCTCAGGGTTCGAGGTTTATTTTAATTCTGCAGCCAATTGGCCTCAGTCAGCAGGGAGCCTTGAGGGGGGATGATTGAAGGAACCATGTGAGAGCAGGACGTCCAGAAAAGGACATGAAGGTGGAATTATGGTCCCTGGAACCCAATCTTCAGCATCGCGTTGGCTGAAACCGGAGCTGCGGGGAGCTGCAGCTGTCTGATGGAAATAGTTCTGATGTCGGGACGCCTTCATGGTGGCCTCTCGCTAATGAGGCTAATGTGAAGCTAATCCCAGGGCTAATCACTTAGAGATTCAATTATGGAGAAATTCAGGTTGTGTTTTGGAGTTTTTTTTAATCAGGTTCTGCATCCAGGCTGGAATTTTCCAACAGGATTACGATCTAGAGCTGGGAAACATATTGAGTTTTTAGACACATTAACACATTTTAAAATGAGATACAGTGTGAGGCGTTATCGTTCATATCAATAAAGTTAATTTGATTTAATTTTATTTCCTATTACACCTGTTCTTCTTGCTTCACCTGGCCTTTAGTTTGAGGCTTTACCTGCCTTCTTTCCAGATTTATAAAACTATTTTTGAAGTTTTAAAGCAAATTAATGTAGAAAAATATCATTTAATCAGTGGAGAAATACTAAAAATAGCTCGCAATCATTCCAACACAATCTACATCGCAATTATAAGCTGATTTATTTAGGAGCTTCATCTACTCATCCAAATATTGCCAGTACAATTAAGATAATTCTCTTCCTTTTTGGTTAAAACCAGGACCAAAGATAAAGATTTTCTGCACTTTTTGACACCAATACTTATTACAATAGTGGATATTTACTGTAATATTGTTGGAAAAACATGATATTTAGTGTTTTAGAAAATACAGACTAACTTTTTGGGCAATTTAACCACAAATTAAAGCAATTTAAAGAAGAAAAATATCATTTCGTCAGCATAAACATACCAGAAATAGTTAATTATTTTCCTTACACTACGCACTGTCAAACTGTTTTTATTTGGGCTCTTAACCTGCTTGTCCAAGCATTGCCAATATATTTGTGCATAATTAGACAATTCTCTTTCTTTTGGTTGAAAATAGGACGTTTTTGACACCAATGATGATTATAATAGGGGAGATTTCCCCTAATATTCTTAAAAAACATGGTATTTAGTTGTTTAGAAAATTATGACAAGCTGTTGGTGCAATCATACCACAAACTTAAGCAAATTATTGCTGACAAATAACATTTTATTACAGAAAATGACACTGAAAACAGCAGAAAATTCTGCTTAAGTGCACCAGTTAATGGAAAATGTTTGAATAAATGGGGCAAACGGGCAAGAAGCTTCACCTATATGTCCAAATAATACCACCTTAAAATAAAATATAAATAAAATCATACATTTAATGTGTTTTTTTATACCTATGATTATGAAAATACTTGAAATTTTCCATTTTGTTTAATAAAAACGTGCTTTTATGACTTTGGAAAAAGAAATAATAATAATAATAATAATAATTTACTGAAATGCTTAGACAATTGTGCAATTTTTGATGATCAGAATTTTAAAAAATGCCAAACACTGGGTGTAAAGGACTTGATCTTAAGAATTGAATCCATCAGACTTTGCAGGCAAACTGCTGCACAACATATAAATATCTTAATATATTTGAATTAAAATGTGTATTTCTGTGTTTTTTGACATTGAGGTACACGTTGTGCATTATCATTCAGCTACAAAAATGTCAGGTAAAGGTCCATCTTGTCCAGTATCTTCTGTTTTGATTTTTCACATTTTTTGGGGGAGTATTAGTGAGGATAAAAAAGCCTTCAGTGTTTATTTGACTGTAAAGATGAGGGAGGTCGACCTTTCCCTATTTCTCACTCCCACCCGTGACATTAATCTCCTGCTCCAGCTGTCAAAAACAGACTTTGGCATAAATCTAACTTTGGCTCCCTTCTCATTTAACATCAGAGAAGCAGATTCATGTCCCAGGCTCACATTTCAGCCCATCATCTAATTATAACAGAAAAGATGGGACAGGTTTGGTTTGGTAAAAGGTCCCTGTTTAGATGATTTAATGAAAGAGCCAAACGTCTGAAATCCACCGCAGTAAAAAGATATTTTTCAGCTTTTAAACGTGGTGCTAAAATATGTGCAGCCAAGGAGCAGGTGTGGATTTTCTCAGGGCAGGGTGGGTTGGGCTGCAGATATTTAAGACATTTGCAACTTAATCCTGAGCTAAAAATACAGCAGGACACTGGGCTCGCTCCTTACAGACCGACTCTAAAATCCTTATCCTCTTCTTTTTTTCTGCCCACAGGTTACAAAGTCCGCTGTCACCATGTCTGACACTGAGGAAGTGTGAGTACAGTTCAAGTCTGATACAGAAATTCTGACTTTTTATCATTTTAGGCATGAAAGTAACCAGGATTAAAGGTGTTTGCATGAGCCAGGGGTGGGCACAGAGAGGGAAACACTCCCTTTAACCACACTGCAAAAGAGCAGAGGATCTACAAACTGTAGAATGATCCCAACTTTACAATTACAGATACTCATAATTTAACACAAAAACCAAATAGGAAGCAAGAATTCACTTTTACTCTGACAATATTTTTTTGTTTTGACTTAAATGCAAATAGTAAAACCTGAATTTAATAAGATAAGCAACACAATTAACACAATTCACATCATTAAAACAACAAAAAATTGATTTAAATTTTCAAGAAATCACATAATACAAGTTAAAGGAGTATGCTTAAATTTAATTGGCAAAACACAGAGTTTGAGCCGATTTAACATTCTTTTAAATGAAATTCCCATAATAAATTTTAATTATTTTAACTGACTAATTGATTTTTTATATTTGTGAATGTGGAGATGAATATAAAAATGTTATCTGTGAATCCTTGCGAAGAGCTAAAATTGACGAGTTATCAAATGTAATGCAGACATTTTTTTAGTTCTAGGGCAGATATTGTCATATTTTCTGTGTGCTTACTGTATAAATTCACACTTTGGCTCCCTTTAGAGGGAAGAAGGGCCACTTTTGGGCCCAGAGCTTCCAGTTGCCCATCCCTGGTTCAAGCAGCTTCAGCTGTGTTCTTTATTTATGTCTATAAATCCATAATGTTTGATGATTTGTTGGATTAGTGCATTTGTGATTATAAACCCAAACCTGACTCTTCTTTCTTTCTTGTCTTGCAGCGAACAGGTCGAGGGTAAGTCGCACCACCTCCGTCCTCTCACACACAAATCAAATCCCCTAGAATGAGGTCCAGGTACAGCCCGGAGCTCCATGCTAAACTCAGTCATCCTTTCTGAACCCTGCCTAACTGATTTTCCATCCTCCTCAGAGAGTTATTTGCACTGGATAAATTTGTACGTTTTCAGGTTTGGCTTGACTCCTTCAGATTCAAGTTGTTCAGAATAATGCTCTCTCTCTCTCATTCAAGCAAAATCTGCACATTCATGACCTGCTGCTGTTGCATGGCTGCAGGTGACACTGCTGGCATCAGGACAGTGGAGAAACATGCCCTGTCAAACAGAATTATTCCAGAAAAATACACACTGTCCTGTTGGCATCAGAGTCCTGCAGCTCTGCATGATCCAGTCCAGTCCTCCTGTGCTGAAACACTTTCAGTTCAACCTCGTCCGGTCAGCCCAGGAGGACTGCGCTGTGAATGCTTAGCATGGATCCCCAGTGTACCCACATTTTGCACCATATCCTGTAAAAATGGGTACAAACGGGATCTTTTGATTTTGTTCTTCTGCTCCTTTCTTTCTCGGGCGGACGTGAAGAATACGATGGTAAGACGCAGCCCGCAGACTCCGGATCATCAACCCTACTAATTTTGTCGGCCATTTTTGAAAACGTGTGCTCTTAGTTCAGGGGTGGGCAACAGAAGGCCAGGGGTCCAGGTGCAGGCCATTCTCCTCACTCAATGCGGCCTGAAAGACCACTTTAAAGATTCATGGACAAGAAATGAGAAGAAAATATGATAAAATCTACCATTATAATGTAAAGAAAGATCAAGCTTTCACTCTATAGTAATAATTCATTACTACCTTTTTTCTTTGCAAGATTAAAGAGACATAATGATTCTTAAATGTTTTATAACAACTCTTTTTACACACCAATAAACTCATTTTGAAGAAAATAGGGTTGTCAGAATTAAGAGATAAATCATAATTGTAATTAGAGCTTTAATTTTTCCTTATTGCATCAATTGTGCACCTTTTTTCCCCACCATAAAACAGCCATTATGGAGCCCCTTAGCAACACATTGTCGTAACAAACGACCCTGCCACTCCTTTGAAAGTCTAATGCATCTAATACGGCTACATACAAACTCTTTTTTAATGTTCAGCTTCAGTGCTTTTAGTTATTTCTGATCTGTGGCAAGTTCTTTTATTCAAAGTAAACTTTTCCTTTTGCAACAAATTTCTAATTTTCTATCTTCTTAGAAGTTTAGCTTCTTATCCACACATTGCTGGACTTTAAATGTTCTCAAGTTTTAAAAAAATGTACAAATAAGGTGTACACTTTCCTTAAAAGGTTTTTGGAAACGTTTTTTTTTTGTTAAATTTTGGCATTAATTTGACATTTCAAATCATAATTTTAAAGACCAAAATGCTAAATTTGGTCTATATGTGCGGAGGCTCGGTCATGTTAAAAGGTTAGCATATAGTTGAGCATGCAACCTAGAAACTAAAAGCTTCTACGATCACAAATTTCAACCAATTTGATCTTTCAGACTAAACTAGACTAGACTAGTATAAACATCTAAAACCTAACTTCTAAACTTAAGCATGAAGTGAACAGGACCTATTCTAGGCTATGGTATAAAAAGGCTACAATAATCATGCAAAAAATGAACTTTCAGAAGGTTTAAGTGAAGCTTTTGTCAAAGGTTTGTTAGATTTAAGCAGCTTAAACTCCTCAATTAAATGCAACGATTCTACACTTTTTTCCCACCATAAAACAGGCCTCATGGAGCCCTTAGCAACACAATGCTGTAAAATAAGGACCCTGCCACTCCTTTGAATATCTCATACCACCAGTCAAAAGTAATTTACACCTTGCTACATCAAACTCTAACTTTTTTGATATTCAGCTTCAGTGTTTTTAGTTATTTCTGATCTGTGGCAAGTTCTTTTATTCAACGTAAACTTCATTTTGCAACAAGCTTTTGATTATCTATCAAAATAAAATCTAATTTGCCTCGAAGGGGTTCAGAGCTCAAAAATATACAATAAAGAATGGATTATTCGCCGTTAAATGAAAACTAGATGAATCACAATTAACTGTATTGGTGGGAGATTAACTGGTAGATTAATTGACAGCCTTATAATCGATATGTAAGTAAAATGATTTCACCTCTTTATTAATTGTGCTCTTTGCATTTAGTACAAACACTGAAAGAGTTAGTTTTTAAAAACTATACTTAAAGTTATACATTTGACTATTTTTGTTTAATTATGTGATATTTTATTGATTAAATCATGTGTTTGATTATGGCTGAAACTGTAATTAAATTAGTTTAAAAGATAAAGAAATTGTAAGTATGCATCAATTTGCTTAATTAACACATGAAAAAATAAAAATATACTTGGGGAAAATGTCTACAAATAATGATAAATAAACACAGAGTGACTGTTTAATCTGGATGATCTGATTTTCCTGATTTTATGAATCCAAAATCGTGATTAAAATTGAAACTGTATTGATTTCCCAGAATATTGTACTTTTCGTGATAGCTTGGCCCTCGTGCAGTGAGGACAAAATGGCTGCGGCCCTCCTGGTGTCCAAAGTTGCCCACCCCTACTTTACACCTCAACATGTACTTCTTTGGTGGCATGCTGGTTCACACTAACGTTACCTGAGACACCTGAAGAGACAATCGGAGGTTAAATCAGCAGATCACGTCAGATCAGATTATTTCTCTTTGCAGTGAGTTGAAGTGCAGGAGCCAATCACATCCATCAATCAATGACCATCAATGACTTACCTTTTCCCTCTTGTAACTGCTTGCTGTCTCACTTGCTTTAGCGCCATCTGGTGGCAGTTTCCCCAAACTGCAGCTCATTGAAACTCCTCATTTCTCCCACTCACCCTGACCACCTCTTACTCCCCCTTCTCCCCCTCTCTCCCGCTTCCATTAACCCTCTCACCGCCCTTCCTCTCCCCCACCATGGTGACTCGCTGCATGTTGTGTAGCCGTAGAAGAGGAGGTAGTAGAGGAAGTAGAGGTGGCCCCTGAGGCGGCCCCTGAGCCAGAGCCAGAGCCAGAACCAGAACCAGAGCCAGAACCAGAGCCAGTGGTAGAACCAGAGCCAGAACCAGAACCAGAGCCAGAGCCAGAGCCTGAGCCTGAGCCTGAAGGTATGTGGCATGGACGGGGGGCGGGGGGTATTCTATCATCCTTTCCCAGGTGACAGGTGCGCTCCACCGGCTGCAGCCAGCCAGACAGACCCCACTAATCCTGATCCGCACACATGTCCACCATGTCTGCTAATGCTAACGCTACCTTCCTTTCACCTCTGCGCAGTCAAAGGAAAAGCCCTTTACCGCAGAACTCAGAGGGCGCAGTGACTTCAATCTTTGTAGCTATAAACCTTTTTAAAGGCAATGTTACCCAAAGCATTTTACATCTTTATCACTAATACCAAAATGCAGATATTTGCATTGAAGCTCATGCTTTAGCCTGAAGGAAGAGCCAAGGTCTTAATCAAAGTTTAGCTTCCGATCCGCGCAGTGCTGGACTCAAAATGTTCTCAAGTTTAAAAAAAAGTACAAATAAGATGTACATTTTCCTTAAAAGGTTTATGGAAAAGTTTTTGTAAAATTCTGGCATTAATTTTACCCTTGAAATCTTATTTTAAAGACCAAAACACTAAATTTGGTCTTTATGTGCGGAGGCTCGGTCATGCTAACAGGTTTTAGCATACAGTTGAACTTTTAACCTTGAAACTTAAAGCTTCTACAATCTGAAATTTCAACAAATTTGAGCTTTTACATGTGTATAAATGTCTAAAACTGAACTTTCAAACTTAAGCATGAAGCTAACAGGCTAGGCTACTTTATAAAAAGGCTCCAACAATAGTACAAAAATGAACTTAAGTTAAGCTTTTGTTAAAAGCTTGTTAGAATTTAGCATTTAAGTGCAAATTAAATGTTTAAAAATGCACCTTAGCATAAAGAATGACAATGTATTTATCAAGCTTTTAAAACAATTTCAATCTTTTAGGATCGAGAGCATTGATTATATTTATTTTGTCAAGTAAAAAGCAGCTAAATATTAGCATCCTGGCTAATTTGATTCACATATTTTGTGTTTTAATTAAAAATAGATTTTCTGGTTTACATAACCTGCTTTAATCCAAAAATCTTAAAAACAAATTACGTTATGAAAAATCCTTCAAATGTGCTACGAACACTTGTCATGATAAAATATAGCTTAAAGAATAATATTTGGTATTTATAAGACCTTTAATGTTGACAATTCCAAAAATGTTTAAAATTTGATTTTTATTGTTTGGCATTCTGGATAATGTAATTTACATACTTTGTGCTTAAGCTTGAAGTAATTTTCTGGTTAACATAACCTGCTTTATTTCTGAAACTTAAAAAAAAAACATTTAATTTTTAACCGCAAATTAGTTTATCATTTAAAAAATCCTTGCTTGCATCCTAAACTTTTAAAATAAGTCCTTGTATGTGTTACAAACATTTTTCATGATAAGTTAGTTTACAGCTTGATTTGCAGCGCCTATTAAGCATTTAATATTTGAAATCAATTAAACTTTATTAATAAAGTACATTTCATTTAAAAATGCTTTACATAGTGACAGAAAATGATTGATAAAAGACAAAAATATAATAATGATAATAATCACAGTTTTCTCGTACAACTAATTAGCAAATAAAATCTCAGCACTTATAACATTAGGTGTTTAGAACTTGAACGTTCTAAGGCTATAAATCTAAAAATATTGCTTTCTTTTAAATGTAACTGACTTTAAATTACTTCAAATAATGAGACATTCAGTTTTAAATAATAGTTTTTACAATCTAAGCATCCGCGTTTGCATTCATATCCATGTTACTGCCACTAAATGTAGAAGTTATATAATAACTGTATGCTTATATGAAGGCATTTGTTGAAATAAAGCGCAAACAGATTTTTATTGTTATTATAAAAGTATTTTAGAGTTAGAATTGAGTTAAAAAATAGAGATGTTGGCCTTTTTTCAGTCTAAAACCCCTTATACTACTGTTCCACATGTACTCTAAATATTTGTTTATTTAGCGTACATGATGCTTTGTCATTATTTTAATATTTGATGACGGTAAACATCATATCCAACACATACTGCTCCATTGGTTGCTTAGCATGAAAAAAAGATGCAAAACCAGGAGAAAAACATTTTCATGCTCTTATCTTCCAAACAGGTGAAGCATTCACGTGCTGATAGTTGAAAAAAGTTGAATTACAAAAACAAAAACATGCAAATGAAACCAAATTTGAGGATTTATCCTTCGTTAAATGAAAAGCACGATAAGTATTAAATATTAATGTAAGAATTTGCAATTTTTACTTCAACAGCAGCACGTGAATGCAAGTTTCATGTTCATTCTTTGTGCTGTTTGAAGGTAAAATTGTTTTTTTAAAGCGAGACCTTCTGTGAGCTTTAGTAAATTCTCAAATACTTGTTTTTTAAACTATGTGACACCCTAAATTCTGACTCTATTTAGTTTATTTATCCCATAAAATGTTTTCACACTTAGCTTTTAAGCACAGTGGTGTATTGGGGCCACTCTAGAAGCAAAAAAAAAAAAAAAAAAAAAAAGAAAAACATAAATTAACTTTAAAGCTTCGTTTCGTCGTGTGTTTGACCATCTACATCATGTCTTTGTTGTCTATTAAGCAGGAATTATTAATGAAAAGAGGAACATTTAATGTTACAGCAGAAGGAAAGCAAGATAATAAGCCAGATTTTCAGTGGTTTAAATTAAAGTTATTTTTTACTTAAAGAAGAAGAAAGTAACAAAATGAGGCAGAGAAAGGGCAAACTAAAAGAAAACTATAAGGGTTTCAAACTAAAATTCAAAAACTACCAAAAACTAAACCCTCCCCTTTGGAAACACCCTGATCTGAGGGGGCGGAGCTACAGGAGGCTTGATAAAGAGCTCTGCACTGATTGGCTGCTCTAATGATGCCTGATTGGAGGGGGGAGGGGTTACAGGCCATGGAGTTAACTTTCAGAAACAGCAATGGTGGCTCTCTTCCTGTGGCAAGCAGAAAACACACATGTGGGTGGAGCTTGAATAGCTATGACATCATAATCCACAGGATGTAAAAACAGAGCGTTTAAGAAGCTCTTGTAAACCTTGAAATCCTAGAGGGGGAAATATGTTTATTTTTAGATTACAAAGTCAAGTAAATAGTAAATATGAGAAACCAAACTCAGAATGTTTTAGTGTAGAGCAGGGGTGGGCAACTAATGGCCCAAGAGCCACATGCTGCCCTCTTACTCTCTCAATATGGCCCACCAGTCAATTTCAAATATCAAAAAATGCATTATAGTGAAGGACACATGATGAAATCTGCCATGTAAACAATAAAATAGCAATGTTTACAATAAAATATAGCCTTATGATCTCTTTAAAATCCCCCTTTGTGCATTACTTAATGTTTGTTAAAATAAAAACTGAACATGAACGACTAGGAGGAAATCTGAAAGGTACAATATTATTGTTTCAGTTTCAACAATGTCACTGAGGATATAATTAACGTGGCCCCCTTGGTTACCACAGTTGCCCACCCCTGGTGCAGAGGGCGCAAATTAATTTTTAAAAAACTGAGATTTTCAGGGTGTATAACCTAAAAACAAGCAGTTTAGGTTCTGTCCCGTCTTCTCTTCCGACATGCCTACCCTCAATCTCTCAACCCACTTTCCAGCTCTATCTGCAGTCTCTCCTCTCTCAAAATAAAGGCACAAAAAGCCTTAAAAATAACTAAATTAAAAGAAAAAGGGCGGCCCTAATGCACAGACATTAGCTAAGCTAATGTGAAAATGTTTTTGGTGGAAACTTTCAAAATTGGTGGTGTCCTCAACTTTTGCAGATCTTCTTGTTAATGCTGGCCACAAATCTTTACAACCTTGAAATTATTTGAGAATTTACTCATGTCAAAGCAGCTACAGGATGATAGTTTCCTCATGTTTAGCTTACTGGATGTACCGTTAGCTGCTTTTAGCATTGCCTGCTAACGCTGTTGTCTGTTCTGCTCTTGTTTTGGATGCTTGCTGCATGCAGAGGCCTATGAAGAGGAAGGTATGTTCATTTCAAAATCTTACCTGAAATCTGTCATTCTGGTTTTGGGGAGGGACCACGGTGTCCAGGTCTGACGTCTGTACTCCGGAGAACAAACGCCTGCTGTTCACAAAATGTCTGTCCAAAATTTTATCTGTCTGTCACAAAAAAAAAGAAAAAAAAGAAAAGGAGCGCTGCCCAATTGGCACAGAAAGTCCAAAACATAATTATCAAGAGGAACCAATTTTAAATGATGATTGAACAAATTTAAAGAAAAAGCTAAAGTGGAGAAAAAGGGTGAAAGAATATGAGATGCTAACACGTGCTACACTGCGCAGCGGCCCCAGCGATACTCTCTTGCTATGCCCCTCGTCATTTGCATGGCATGGAGCCGCCAGAATCTGGGTTAGAAAACAGAAAGAAGAACTGGGAACTGACTCGGTCTTTGCTTGTGTAAAATGATTTTGGGGTCAAGCCAAAAGAAACACAACACATGTAGGTGTTGCAGCACATTAATCCAACAAAAAACAGCAAAAAGGTCTTCCCTAGGTGGATGATTTTGCTTAAATACTACACTGTGTTAACATTTCAGCCTCACTTACAGCAAGATGGACTTCAAAGCTTCTTGATCCCATCTTAAAAACTCCCTACTTGATTGCTCTTACAGTATTTACCCCTTCTCCTAACTTTAACTTACAACATTTTACACATTAAACTGCCTTAAATGTGTAACGTAGAGACATTTTAACCATTTCATGCCTGAGAGAAACAGAATAATCTGCTTTGTTTCTAACCCCATGACATGTACTTGTCCCCTCTTCATTCCCTAACCTGCAGAGGAGAAGCCAAAGTTCAAGTGAGTTCATTTTTCCCACGCTTAAATCCATGCACACTTGCTAATAAGTAGTTAAAAATGCTTAAAAATAACACTTAAAACCCAAACGATATCCTCTCCAGGCCCAGCGCTCCCAAGATCCCCGATGGTGAGAAAGTGGACTTTGATGTGAGTGCACGAAACCCAAAAATATTCAGAGTTTCTGATTGTTTGAGTGGTGCTGTCAGGCTGAGCTTTTGTTTCCTGTTCTTACGCCCTGCAGGACATCCAGAAGAAACGTCAGAACAAGGATCTGATCGAGCTGCAGGCCCTGATCGATCAGCACTTTGAGTGCAGGAAGAAGGAGGAGGAGGAGCTGATCGCCCTCAAGGAGAGGATTGTGAGTGTTCGGATTGTTAATAGTTATAAAGTAGGAGTGCTCAGAGATCACAAACTTCAGCCAAGGCCTTTCTGACAGTCTGAGTTATCGAGGAAAATGTGGAAAACTACAGCGCTAGGTTAACAAATCCTGGTTCCACATCCATATTTGGATCACCACCCTTAGCAAAAAGTCGTATACTTGAAGTTCATTTCATTAAGTATGCTTGAGTATAAGTATAGCAAGTATACTATGGACCATGTACTTGTAGTGCACTAGAAAGTAAAATTGGAACATTTTTAAGTTTATAAAAGTATACTTTAAGTTTACTTTATAAGGTCATTTTAAGTATACAACAAGTACACTTATCAATATACCACTAGTGTATAAGGTATATACTTCAAGTCAACATTTTAGGTTATTGAAGTACACTAAAGGTATACCCCAAACCCTTATGAAAGGGACTAGAACTTGATCAATAACGTTAAGTCGAAAGTTTCTCTGTTTATGTTTTTAAGGTACATAAAGATAATGCAATAGAGCACACATACTATTTACTGTAAACTTTTAAACTCCAGCACTATATGATGTTGAACATGTAAGTTTGTAACACGGGTAATACCTCAAAGTAAATGTGTGTAGTGAAAAACATTTTTATTCTGCTAAATTAAATGTAAGCACAATGACTTGACCTTATTCTGTACCTGGATCAAGATATACTTAGTATTAGTACTTTGTGGCAGAAAGAAGTAAAAAGTATACTAAGGTATAAGTTTTAGTATTGACATATAAGTATAAGTCTTAGTATTAATGTAGTTAGTCTTAGACTTTTCTTTATTCTTTTCAGCATGAGCCAAGTACACTTAACTATGCTATTCTTAAGTATATAAAATATAGTAAATAAAAAGTGAACTTCAAGTGTACTGCCTCAGTTTTAGTGTAAAAAGTGTACTTATAGTATTCTTGAATAAACTACTTTTTGCTAAGGGCGCCAAAATTGAATCACTACTTCCTTGTACCATGAATAGCATTCCCTAAAAAAAACCTGTAAAATCCGTTGAGTGATTTCTGAGTTATCCTGCTCAAAAACAAACAAAACAACAAACAAAACAACAAACAAATCAACATGCAAAGACTAAAAACCTGCTCCCACAACACAGACCTATGATGGTGTATCAGGACCAACCCTTGGAAGTGAATTTTAGAACTTCCTGTTCCCTCCTCTCAAAGATTGAGGGCACATTTTGTTAAAATTAAAGTGTGACTTTGTGTTTTTCTGTCGTCCTGCAGGAGAAGCGTCGTGCTGAGAGGGCCGAGCAGCAGAGGATCCGCGCTGAGAAGGAGAAGGAGCGCCAGGCCAGACGTGAGGTCTGTGGCTTGATAAATATCCTTCATTTATTTCATCTGTAATCTCCCTGAACCATAAATGATACAATCTATCTCAATACAATCTAAATAAACAGAAGCATTTTTAGACAAAAAAATACAATATGTAGACCAACACTACATAAATGATAAAAAAAAATAAAAAAAAGATAGAATAATCTTAAAAACACGGATTGCAAACTTTACAGCAACTTCCTGATTATAACTAAGTAATGGATGTGTATATAGATGATTTGTTAAAATACTTTGGCAAACATATTTTTCATTCAAGTTTAGAGCTGGTCAGGCTTTATGGTTTTTATTCATCCACATCTACCTTCATTTTATGGTTTCTACAGCAAAACTGTTTGTTTTTACTTTACCCCCAAAAAGTTAAATCCTATTTAATTTGTTAGTTTTTAGTGGGATGCACGATAGCATTCATCAGTATGATATCCGTATTGACAGATATAAAAATTTCTGCCAAAATTTTGGCTATTTATGTATTTTTTCACAAAGTTTTGAGGATTTTTGCACATTAATTATAAACTGAAAGTATGAGCTGATTTTATATCAACAGAAAGTAAATCAGTGTTTGTAGCTCTTAAAACTGTAAATAATCATGACTTTACTCTTCCTGTTGAAAATGTATTTTGAATACAACAAAAGGTAATTAATAAATAATAGGTTTTGTTTGTTTATTTCTGCTCTAGTTGGAAGTTTATGCATGATTATTATCCATTTTTTTACCTGGGAAATCGCTCATCATACCTGCTCAGAGATCCTCGAACATGACAGGAGGTCTCACTCTGATGTTTTTTCATTAAACAGGAGGAGAGGCGGATCAAGGAGGAGAGTGATGCCAAGAAGAAGGCTGATGAGGAGGCAAAGAAGAAGTCAGCTCTGTCCAGCATGGGCTCCAACTACAGCAGCCACCTGCAGAGAGTCAGTAAAACACAGTGTTTACTCCTATAATCACATGATAAGGTTCCTTTTATGGAACATTTAATATATTTCTGTGTACATTTTACCAGAGTTAACACACAGAAATGCTTTAATTTTGTCTTAAAATAGGGAAGAAAAGCTTAAAATGGTTTTCAGAATTGATATTATTGAGCAAAGGTATGGCAAGCATTTTATTGAAGTGGTGAAAAGTCTTATAAATTGATTTTTTACTTTATAATAAGTCTTTTGTGCGCATAAAATTGAAGCTGAGGTTTAATTAAATTTGCATTTTTATTCTGTAAAACATTGATAGTTGATTTGGTGATGTTTAAAACAGGGGGAATAAATTATCTGCATATCTACTTAGAAAATGATCTATTTGTGTATATGATGGAGGATTGAATGAAAATCCTGTCTCTCCTTCAGCTGGGTGGTTTTCTTAATCGTCTTTGTGTTCTCGATCAGGCTGACCAGAAGAGAGGAGGAAAGAAAGAGACTGAGAGGGAGAAGAAGAAGAAGATCCTCGCTGCCAGACGCAAGCAGCTCAACATCGACCATCTGAACGAGGACAAGCTGAAGTACGGGCCACATTTGGACTCGCTGTCATATCATATTCTGACATATAAACTGAGGCTAAGCTAAAGTGTTGTTTCTTCCCCCTGCAGGGATAAGATCACTGAGCTGTATGAATGGATGAAGCAGCTGGAGTCTGAGAAGTTCGACCACATGGAGAGACTGAAGAAGCAGAAATACGAGGTGAGAGAGCCGGCAAACATAAACTCTGACGTCAGCCCTCGCAGAGGCAGAATTCTTCATTTTTAGACCATCAGAGTAAAAATCAAATAATCCTAAAAACATACCTGTGTGATACAGTAACAGAAAGCAAAGACGCTCTCTTTCATCACTACAAATGTTCGGCAAATAAAATCCTGCCGATGTATTTGTGCAAATATTTTAACTGTTTGCAGGAGTTTGCCTGCAATTTTTAATATGTCATTCTTCTTCTGCACACTTTTCTCATGAATAGTTAGTTTTGGTACTTTTTATATCATTAATAATAGATTTAAAAAGTGTGGTGAAAAAATAAAAAGTACAGAAATACTGAACATTTGGCAGTCTTAAGCCCTATTGGCTCTAGTGCCAAGTTTTGAAATAAAGTGCTTTAAAGATCACAATAATCTATCACAAAAATATACATAATGCATAATAAATTAATAAGAACAAAATCAGCTATAAGCTCATGTAGACCATTTTGGCATAATCAACCAGCAGAAAGCAGTTTAATGACAAAAAAATGAAAAAAGAGCTGTAAACAGAGTCCGTCTGCCAACAATGCACTGTTACATGCCACACTCAATAAATAACTAATAAATATATAGATAATCAAATAATAAAAAAATTTAAAGGTATTTAGATGTAACTACCACATATTGGGACATTTCTGTAGAATTTATATTCCTGAATTCCTTGCGTTCACCAGTAGATGGCAGCATAAACTTTGGTTCCTCCTGAAACCTTAAAGTACTAAGTTCTCTTTTATTTTTTTCTAACTCGTTTTATTGGCATGAAAGTTTGCAATTCTTATCTTCAGATGTTTTACGTTCTTACAAGAGATTTGAAGAAACATTTGCATCATTACCAAGAGATTCTCATAATTACATTTTATTTTTGTTTTAGGGTGAATTTTTTTTCCTAATTCCTCAATTCATTATTATTACTAACATATCTTGTAGTTGCAGATATATTACTCATTATTTTAAGAAATGTCATTTTCAAGGCAGAGACATAAAATAGGGGTCGGAGATCTAAAGGTGACACATGCAGGCATGTTAACATCGAAAAACCAAATTAATAAAATCCAGCAATTAAAAACTTTACATTACAATGCACATAAATGTCTGGTACAGTTAGAAATTTGTTGAAACTGCTTTCTGTTGTTATTTTGTTTTTATTTTGGTATGGTATTTGTTATTTTTCTATCAGCATTTTTTTCTTTCCCTAACATTGAACTATATTATTAATAATACATGTATTAAAACAATTTAGCTTTATTTTATTAACAAATAGTGTTCCTTTACAGAAACATTTGTTTTATTTTCAGTGTATTTTAGGTATATATTGTATTGCTGTAGTTTGTGTTCAGACAGCATTTCAATATTTTTAAAAGTGAATATGCTCCTTTTTCTTAAAGGTCCAGATTAAAAGGTTTTTTTTATCTTTTTTCTGAAAGTCTCATGCACCATAACTTGGATTTACAGCTCTGTCCTCCATCTGTCTATAAACAATTCAATTTAAAGCAACTGCTGCAACTTTCCTTTGGACCAATAATCTGGTTAATCTCCTGCAAATTTTGTTGCCAAGGCATTTTAACCCCTCGTTTCCCTCAGCAGCTACATGTTGTTGTCCTGCCCCTGCGGTGAGCGCCGCTCCGGTCCAGCCTCAAACCCTCACTGTGCTCTTTGATTCCCTCCAGGTTACAACCCTGCGTAAGAGAGTTGAGGAGCTCAGTAAATTGTAAGTAGAGCTCAGCAGGGTGCTTGCCTGTAGCTCCAGGTTAGATGCATGTTAGCATGAAGGAAGGACGGAGAACCAGAGGAGAGAAAACACCAACTAAAGGAGGAATATCTTAAAATATTTAACTGAAGAGTCTGATTCAATGAGACAAAGGTTGAGAAAATATTATATTTCAAGGGATGCAATGCACTTGTGGTTGTTTAAGGAGAAAGCGTTTCAGGAGTTTCATTTTGAGACCTTACTTACACAAAATTTGATGCTTTACCATTAATTTTCTTGTTTCTAACTTAAATAGTTCTGAGCTTTAAATTTACAAAACACACAAAAAAGCTACATGTACCTCCATACCACCCTTGAACAGATTTTGCAGTCATAAAAACAATTCAATAATAATCCAATAAAATATTAAAATTATGAGAATTAAATCCCGCCCCTTACAAATATCCATAAATCCCAGATCTACAGCATGTACTTTTGGTCATATTTTTGAATCAGATTCTTCACTTAATTGATATTAATGTACCTTTGGGATGTTAAGGTCATGTTGGTGGCAGGTAAGTCTGACCCTTTAAAGGTTTAAGAGCCAAACAGAAGCTGAATAACCGATAAGTCTATTTTTATGGGAAACCAAAATGTTTCTTCTTCTGTGGTTCCCCCTGCAGTGGGAGATCAATTTATATCAGAATCAATCACAAAACCCTATTTAATCATCCATTAAAGACAGAGTCTTTAGTTCAGATCAGGTGGCAAATTCACTGATAGTGTAAATGACCTCGTTTTGGTTTCCCATAATGCCTCAGTGCAGCTTTCAGCCCGAGGACCTGGTCCAGGAGAGCAGAGAGGTGGTTCTCCACTGAGGTAAAT
Organism: Cetoscarus ocellatus; assembly: GCA_037902135.1. Classification (NCBI taxonomy): domain Eukaryota; kingdom Metazoa; phylum Chordata; class Actinopteri; order Labriformes; family Labridae; genus Cetoscarus; species Cetoscarus ocellatus. The sequence continues at coordinate 809,312 of JBAMNC010001493.1, forward strand.
GTTTTTTCTGGAGTGAGCTAAAGCCGCTGCTGCTGTTTCGTTTTTCAGGTGCTCACGTACAGGAACCGCATTGATGTGTTGCAGAAGCAGTAAGTAAAGCTGTCGCTGGTGCCTTCACTGACAGTCTGACAACTGATCATCTACTCATGTGAACTCTGAGCAAGTCATAACTCTTTAACTGTGAGGAAGAGTTTAGAGGTTAGGTCTAGAGATGGGCAACACCAGGCTTTTCAAATCGATCTGGTACAGATACTTAGTGCTTTAATTATTCCAATATTAATCAACTCCAAAAACAAGATGAATTTTGATGCTTTTTATCGACCAAAAACACATAAAGGAAGCATGTAGTCCAGACTCTAGACCAGGGGTGCCCAACAAGTTTCCCACAAGCACCTGGTAGCCCACAGGGACCCAATGAGGTGCTCTCAGGGACATGTCTTTCTTTCTTTCTTAACCTTTATTTAACCAGATAATTCCCACTGAGATCAGGATCTTATTTACAAGGGTGACCTGGCCAACAAGTCAGAAGCACATGTCATAATAAATACAAATTCAAGAAAAGATTAAGGCAATAAATTACAAAAAGTAAATATGGCAAAGAAATCAACAATTTCCCAGTGGAAGTGCAACAGTTTTGAGGACAGAAACAATTAAAACATGGGCATTTCTCACAGGATTCTCACTGCCTTGTGAGTAAAATGGAGCAAAATGCTTTGACTGAAACAATTTAAGAAAAAACTCAAGCTACCATCGCAGAAGTTGAAATAAATAGATATTTTAAAATTGTATGGTTTGCTTAAAAATCGCACTTCATAAATACAAAAATAGCTAATGTAACATTACATTTTGAAACTGCCTGTTTTTCCTAAACTTTAACCTGCATGGGGTCAAAGCTTAGATTGATGCTGACACAGTAAAATAAATAATTAAAGATGCATGTAAGTATATTGTTCTCATATAATGTAATAAGCTGTGGTAAAATTATTGTTAGGACTAATTAAAAGTAAAAAAGAAAACACAGTGTCATATGTAGCCTATCAAAAGCAGAATATTTATTATTTTTCATTAAATTTAAACATTTTTATTACTTAAGAACATTAAATCAAGCAAGTTGCCCTCCATAATACTCCTCATCTTTACGGTAGCTCTCAGGCTCAAAAAGGTCGGTGAGCCCTCCTCTAGCCCATTAGATCTTCAGGTGAGTTTATTTTTTAGTCTCAGCACAAGAAAATGAATTTAGCATATATTTCACCATTAAAGACTTGATACGTTATTCCATAAATACAAATAAAAATAAAATAACTACACTAATGAAAATATTACATTTCATCATTCACTTTTCTCTATGTTTGTCAGAGGGGAAAGTTAAATTCATATCTTAAGGCTGAAAAACAAGCTTAGCAGCTGATAAAGCTGCCTCATAAAGGGACAGACCAGGCTGACTAATATAACTAAGCTAATATCTGAGTGCCAGTTTTCATTAAATCTGTTTTTTATGTTTTTTCCTAAACCAAAAATTTAATTGACTCACAAAAACACCCTCCCATTCCTTCATTTGTTGACTAAATTTAATCCTTGGATGGTACATTAATGTGTTTTACTATCATCAAAACAACTTAAATGGTATTAAAGTCATTTTTCTGACTGTTGGACTGGATGCGATCTGATAAGGTAAGTACTGCATGAGTCTATTTCAGACGTCAGAGGTCCATCTTGCATGTTGCCTTATTTGAGAATTGTCATATGGCTTTTTGAAACAGACGTGTGTTTTTATATTTAAATATTTAATATATTTAATTCTCCTAAAATGCTCTGTTTGCTATCACCCATTTTGAGCTGATCATATTATATTTACAGGATGTAAGTTATATAAGTTTTAAAAGAGGACTGTAAGATGTTCAATATGAAGGTCTTCGAATTTATATACGACATTTTTTAATGCAGTGAGAACGATTATTTTTTTTAATCTTTTGATTGAACAGTTGGGCCAAAAATACACAAGTAGGGAGTGAATTATTGTTTGCAAATGCTGCTCATCATGTTTGCTGGCATTTTGTTTGGCAGCAGTTTTAAGATAAAAAAGTAGTGTGGTGCAGGGATGACGTATTTTTGTACGTCAACAGAGAAGTTTGCGTTGCCTTGATATCTTGACTAAAAGCCTATGGGATTATTTATTGTGTTCCTGGATTATTGCTGATAAAAAGCTCTGCAGCAAACGAAACATTTTTACACACATACGTTTTAATCTTTGTTATAATCTTAACAAAGTAAGCTTGGTTGATTTTTAAGCTTGAACGTGAGTAAAGCTCTTATTAAGCTACTAAAGAACTACACAAAATTTCCAAAGTACAATGTCACACTTTTACCTCTCATCTGGGAATTTCCTCTTAATTTATGGTGGATGAATTTTTTAAAAATGATCGAAAATGCTCGCAGTAGGATCCCCGTCATTTTTGTAGTCCTTGTCAGCAGTTCGTTAGCAGATCTTTATTTAAAGAACACAGCAATTCTTTAAAATGCAGAAGCAGGGCAAAGTTTGATCAATTTTATTAATTTAAAATAACCATTAAAACTTCATATACATGTGTTCGCCACAAACTTTGTTTTTAAGGATGTACAATATAGGATTTTTGCTGATCTGTTGATTTCTGACAAGATTTCTAAACTCATTATCCCCGATATTTGTATTCAGTGTCAGAGCACAAAACTTTAGCTAAAACTGACCTGTTCCTTCCCGGTTTAGTCCATTTGTGTTAGAAATGGGTGTGAAACAACAAAAACAACATTACTTTCTTTCATAAATCTTACCTTTCATTTATAAAAGTGGAAATTGAATGATGATGAGGTGAGCATTTTGTTCATTTTGATGCTATTACAGCCATTAATTTGGATATTCATGATGAATTTGTACCTGCAAAATATCAGCAAAAATTTATTTATCTACCAATACCGATATTGGTCTAATAATATTGTGCATCATTAATTATTTTAGGTATTCATCCCAAAGGGGTATTCCAAAGTCCCACATACTTTTGGCCTTGAGAACCAGGAAGTGCTAAATGCTAACTCACTTCTGTGTTTTTAGCCTCATTCCTGCACCACTTGATTCAAAGTGTCTGCAGGCATATCTGTCAGAATGTATGTAAGCAGAAATGTTTCTCACAAAGTGTAATAAAATATGTCTTATTCATAAACAGTCTTCTTGCTGAAAATTTAGATTGGTTGGAGTTTTTCTAAGTTTGATGGAAAACTCTCAAAGTTCTGACATGCATCTGCCTCTTTGTTTTTCCGTATTACAGCAGCAAGAAGGGAGCCGCCGCCCGCCGCAGAAAGTAGACTGGCTCGCCCCGCTGCTGCTCAGAAACCAAACTGCGTTCGTCTCGGACACACGCCTGATGAAACAACACACACTGTGGCGAAGGTCGTAGCTCAGAAGAAGCCGGTGACGCTGAGGCCAACTCTGCGGTCATCAATGCCCGTCCTGAAACATGCAACCAGGAGCCTTTAGCTGCTGTTCTATAGGAAAGAGTCGACTTAAAACCCTGTCCGCCTGTCTGCTTCCTCGCCCTCAACTGTTTGGTTCTCAGTATTTTTGTAAATAAAGTGTGACTCTTCAAGCCATGTCTGTAGATCTGTTGTCATTCAGAAATCAATAAAGTTCAGTATTTTTAGCTGTGTAATTTTAAGGTCGTTTGTTCAACATTGTTTTCAAACTGCAGAGTTGAATTGAACTTTCAGTAATGAGGTTATAATAATGTAAAAGCTCTGCACTGGCCAACTTAATGCCATTTTTCCATTTAATTTAAATAATATTCAGATAATATTTCAACTAAAAATAAAAGAAGTCACTATATTTTCAGTTAGAACATGAATCAAAGGACCTAAAAGAAAGTTTAAAAGAGAATATTTAAGCTTTTTAAAATATAAACAGAAACCCTTTAAATGACCAAGTAATGCCAAGTTTTTGTACACCATTAGTTTGATGCTTTAGCTGGCAAGCTCATGATGACTAGATTTATCATAAAGTCAGCTTATCGGCTAGTTCAAGAGCATTTAATCATATCCTCCAAAATAAAGTCTGGTTATTAAAGTCAGGAAATTGTGCCAAACAGAGGGATGCACGATACGTGATGTCTGCCGATATCCATTATGCCGATACTTCAAAACTTAGTTTTGCTGATACCGATATATAGAAATGACTGAAAGTAGTTCTTTTTAGATTACACCTGTTATGTAGAGAATCTAATTTTTAACAGTAAAATCAAGTTTCATCTGCCCTTTTAAAAGCTGAGAAAAACACTTGCTGACAGAAAACCTATCCTATTTTAGAAGCTTAGTCTCAATTTAAGATAAATGTGCAAAACATAAAATTCCCGGATCCTGGATGTAAATGTATAAGGCTAAAATGTCTGCAGGACATATTGGTAGAAATTTTCACTTCTGCCAGTTTGCCAGTATTTAGATTTTGAAGTAATCATCTGCCGATACTGATATCATACCAATAATAATGTTCGTGCTTACTTACAAGATGGATGATTACTTGCCATTCAGCAGACTAGCTGCAGATCTAAAAGTTCATTTCTACTGCCATGAATAATTAAAAGATAAGTTTTATGTTGATAGAGTAGCTAGTTAGTTGACAAAGCTGCTTGGCTAATAATAACACAGCTCACTTGATTAGTAGGAATTGGGCTTAACGGCAAAATCAATTAATTTGGCATTATTTAAAAAAATGACAGCAACCCTTATCCTGTCATGATGTTACGTTTTAAGGGTAATACGCCCTAAGTATTGGTTATCCACCTTAAAAATAACCTTTTTTGCCTCAACAGGTTTGCTACTGGGGCTACAAGCTAACATGGCTAGCTTTTTAGGCTAATAAGCAAATATCACAGTTTTAATTTGGGTATTCAAAGCTAAGGATAATAGTTTAAGCTGATAATATATATTTTATTGGTAATCAGTGTGACCTTACAGCTTATAAAACTGTTGAAAATCTGTTTTTGACCAACTTGCAGAGTCACAGCCCCTGCATTAGCAACAGGTTAGCTGGTTAGCACAGGTGTGGTTTCATTGGATCTGGGCTTTTAGCTAATGTAGGCAGGTCACATCACATGGGTGCCAGTCTCACCTGCACTATTTCCAAAGTGCCATTAATCAAATCCACCTTCTCATGAAACTAATCCATGAAACTTCTCATCACCTTTCACTGCCTCTTCATGAGATTGAGGAATATTGAAGAGGTTTTACTATCATATGCAGCAGAAACACTTTGTGTGCTAATGCTAATGCTAGCAATTGTCAAGTAAACTTGAAATATACAACTGTATATTTATATATTAAATATTTATATATTAAATATTCAGTGTGAGCCGAATCTTTCATTGGGACTTCCTTCTTTGTCTTTTGAGTTTGAAAAAATGTTGATTTTGGGTCTGTTTAAGTATAAATGTTCATTACAGTGAGTAGGATCTGCCATGACTGAAGAACACACATCAGCCGCTGGTATCCTCTGATCCTGAAGCATCATGAAGCGTTTTTACCAAGTCACTCTGGTATTTCACAGAATTTGACAACATAAGTCCAAACTGTATACACCTGCATCAAAAGGGTGCCAGACTAGAAGACATATTCACACAAAATCATCCTCACCAGTTTTGCCAGGTTTTTCTCCTGAAATAAGCAACCAGATCAATAAAAAACAAGCCCAAAACAAGCGACAGCCAGCTATTTCTTATTCTTATAGGGTATATGACTTATTTAAAAAAAGAGAAATTTACATAAATTGGTACATATATATATATTTATATATATATATATATATATATATATATATATATATATACACACACACACACATATATATATATATATATATATATATATATATATATATAGATAGATAGATAGATAGATATATCTATAGACTTTGATTTTCCTCTTGCAAAACTGCCAAAACAGCTGCTGCATCAAGTCTTTGAGTCCTTTTTTTAATTGGTGAATAACAAGATCCAAAGTCTAACAAACATTTACACTGGGTAGAAATAAAGTTTACAACACTTTAATCAATGCAAACAATGCCTTGCAACAACCTAGCTTTAAACCTTTTTTTAAAAAAGTTTCGGTGGCTGATTAAAAATGAGTTACAAAGCTCATAATTTTCCCAGTCATAAAAGCATAAAATCAAGGTTCAAAGAAAACTTCATGACAGCAGCAAATCTAAAGTTGTTTTTAAATTAATAGCTACATAATGTAAGTATTACAGCCACGTTAATAATGTTGGTTCCAGATTCTGACTTGATCATGTTTGTAAATCAAACATAAGTGAGTCTAGAATCGGGCCAGGGCACTGAGCTGTTATTCTGGTATGCTCAGTATCTCACAGAGAAAAGGGTCTTTGCTCTGTGACAGACTGTGGTCCGTGGTGGTCTGTGGTGGTCCAGTTAGTCAGCAGCTCAGACACAAACAAACTGATCGATTTATAAATGAGAGCTCCATTGAAGGGCCAAGCCGGCTGGCTTAATGTCATGTTCAGGTCGACCGTTTCTTCAGCTTGCAGGGTTTTTTTGTTTTTGTTACATTTATCTGCTCCAAAATGCCCAAACAAGTTGTGTAACAAGACTTTGCATTCTTATTAATTGAATGAAATTGGATTAAAGAACCAAAGTCAAACAAAAACCATGACCTTAAAAATAAAAACTCAAGCAGGGTGTCAGCTGGATAGAAATGAAGCTTACAAGGTTTTAATTTAAAAAATGCCTTTAAACTAGGCCAATGTGTAACCGGAGTGAAAATCTGTATTTAATCCAAGGAGGAAGTCCATTATGTAATGGTTATTTTATGTTCTTTATTAATATAGCAAAGGCCGTCAGGTGTGTATAACTTCCGGTCACGTAGATTTGCGTCGTCACGCACGTACCTGCCGCGGCTGTCCAATCGCGTCGCTCGTAGCGCCTGTTACAAACTGTCCGCGCTGCCTCCCATTCAGAAGGTGAGGGGAGGCAGCGCGGGGCAGCTGGTACAGGTAGGTCGCTACAAACAAATGTTATTTTCACTCGTAAATTCTCGTTTATATCATTCTAAAATGCCCCCGTTACATTATTCAACCCTTTAGACATCAACCAACGCAGGGGAGGGTTAAGTTGGTCTCATGGTTCGTCGGATATATTCTGGACTTGGTGAGTCTGCCTGGTTGTTGTTAGCGTTAGCATTAGCATTAGCATTAGCATTAGCATTTGTCAATGCATGTATATGGACTGGCTATGGCACACCTAGCTTTTAAATGCTAATGCTAATGAATTCATAATAACGGGTATCATGAGATTAATGTGCCACTACAGCACAATTATAGAATGTTTACTTGATTAATGAAATGAATGGAACTATTTTGTGAATATTGACATGTTGTTTAAGAAATGAGTGACACTAGTTGGGAAGATTTGTCATGATTATTTATGAGCTGAATTGATATTAATGTGTTTAAACCAAATGCACTTTATTGTGAAATGGTTATTCTATTGTTGCTCATGAAGCATTGAATTATTAATTATTGTGTTCACTGAATATAATTAGTTGATGAAATGTTTATTGAGATATGGTCCTGTTTACATTATGCAGGCCGGGTGCCTGTAGGGACGCAGAATCAAATCGATGGCGGGCTAAGACACTGGCTTGGAGCTGAGAAATCCAGCTTAAGAGCCTCTCCTGGTCTGGTAGGAGGCTCTGGCAGCTTCGTTCACACCTCACCTTCTTTTACACCCACACACACGCACTCACATTTTAAGACTTCTAGCCCATGGACAGTAAATAACTTGGACTCTACCTTTATGGCGCACATGCTGGACAGTTTCTGTGCATCTCACCCTCTATGACCTCTATGGACTTTGTGCTTTTGTGGGGGTCAATATCGTGTGTGTGGAACTACTGCCATTTTGGGTTTCAACTGGGACTGGTTTGCTTTTGAATACTGTTGATGCATCAGAAATGATGTGCACTTTACTACCTCATTAATGTACCCTGCAGACTGTAAATATTGGGGTTTCACTGTATGTATTATTACGATTAAAGGATAAGTTCGGTTTCTACAGCTTTCACATAGTTTATAGAATGAAGTAGAACAATATACTCACCCAGAAGGCTTTCCTGATCCAAACAGTGCTTCAGGAGATATTTAGATCCAAAATCGAGCGGCGGACATCCATATAAATGGTAGCAGACGGGGCATCTGTAGCGTCGCTCCTAAAACTACATTAATCGTCCAAAAACTCATTAGTTTCACCAACATTTCATCATGGTCCGCTCGCGCTACCCCTCCACGACAGTCCAGTGTCACTCCATCCATGTTTTTGTGGCTGTGCTGACCTCTGAACTGAAAAGTTTCTTGCCTCCACGTCCTCCTTTCGATGAGCTCCTCATCTGTATACTCTGGCTCAAAACTGTAAGGACACCCATCATATTCAAAGTTCTCGTCCACAACATCTTCATCCGATAGATATTCGTCCATTTTGCACAAAACTGGAAGAAGAAAGTTATTGTGTAGCCACTGCTCGCCGCTGAAACAATGAGCCGTACTGCGCATGCGCGCAACCGGAAAGAAACTTTTCAGTTCAGAGGTCAGCACAGTCACAAAAACATGGATGGAGTGACACCGGACTGTCGTGGAGGAGTAGTGCGAACGGACCATGATAAAATGTTGGTGAAACTAATGAGTTTTTGGACGATTAATGCGGTTTTAGGAGCGGCTATACATGCCCTGTCTGCTACCATTTATATGGATGTCCGCCACTCGATTTTGGATCTAAATATCTCCCGAAGCACTGTTTGGATCAGGAAAGCCTTCTGGGTGAGTATATTGTTCTACTTCATTCTATAAACTATGTGAAAGCTGTAGAAACCGAACTTATCCTTTCATATTAATATATGGTACTAACCGCATTTAAAATGCGGTTTATTGGGTTTTTATTGTACCACTACCTCTAAGAGTCGAACCAGTTTTCTGTAGACCTTGGCCAAATGCTAGCTTTATGCTAATATCTTTCAAAGCTATAACCTAGCCTGTGTACTTGCTACATATGCAACCTGAAATATATATGCCATTGAAAAGGAAACAACAAAGTTCTTCTTTTTTTTTAAATAAAATAAAGCTAGCTGCAAAGAATCCTTGCAATGAAATGGCAGCAAAAAGGAATTTTTCTACGTTACTGTTTTGTCCAAACTATTCCAACCATGTTTGATTAATGTTGAGGTGAGTGTAGAGTCGGGCCAGGACGAGTAAAAGGTCTTTGCTCTCTGGTCTGTTGTGGTCCAGTCATTCAGCAGCTTGGACCTGTGGCTCACCGTCCAGGGCCCGGTTGGCCGGTCTTCAGTGTTCAGGCAGACGATTCCTCTGGCTTTGGGTCCACCTCCACCCTTCAGCAGGAGCATCATCAGTGGTCCATCCCACAGCAGAGTAGGTGGTGGTTCTGTTTTTTTTTTTTTTTTTTTTTTTTTTTTAAATCTTTCTGGATAGTCTGGTTAATTTCTATCCATCTCTCCACAGTGCCGGGACTTTTGGGGATTCGCTGCTGGACTTGCTGATGAAGCTTGATGGTGAAACGGGAGTGAGTTTTTTGTTTGCTTGTTTGTTTTTTGGTCTCCATGACCATGCCTTTAAAATAAAGGTGACTTAATTATTTCAAGAGTACCTTGAGTATTTTATTTAATGAAATATTTAATGGGATTTGCAAAAATGAACAAGTTTCAAAATTATTTGTGTTAAAGGCATCACAACAAAAAACCAAGAGAAACAAAGTAAAAGCTGTTCTTGTGATACAGAAGTACATCTCAAATGGTTATTTTTAACTGTACTGAAATACAGCAGAACTTAAACAGGATTAGTAATGTTATGGGGGTACTAATAATAAACAAAACCAAATGCCTTCAACAACCACACATTTTAAATGTTTTTTTCAGACACAAAACATAACAGAAGTCAAAAGTTTGAATGCTTCTCTAACCAGACAATTCTTTACACATCCAACACAACAGCAAAATCTGTCTATATCCCTAACTGATTGATTTGTGACCCACCATTGAAGCCCCTGAGCTGCTGTTATTTAAAGTGGGAGAATACCACAAGCTAACATTTATCATCGACCATGAAATCAGAAATGAATTTCACAAAATGGTCTTAATGATAAAACCTAAGTGTTGGAAAAAACAGTAAAAAATTAACCCTGAGACACTACATGATTTTTATTTATAATTTTGATTAAGTCGTTAATTTTGGCAAGATTGTGTATTTTTATTTGCTCTACTGTAAATCTAAAATGCACTGTGTACAAACAATATTACACGAGTACCATTTAATTGCAAAAAGTGCCACTGAAACAAACTCAAACTTTAATGTTTGAGCTCCCTTCCATTAAAGCAGTGATTCCCAAACTGGGGTACTCGTACCCCCAGGGGTAGAGGGTATACGCGAATACCTGTCAGGTTTCAATCAGTTGTTTCAGTCGTTAAAGTTCAACTGGCAAATGTTTGTGTGGTGAGCTTTGATAAAGGCCTGAAGTGTTGGCAGAGAGGCTGGAGGCTGGATTTGTGATGCATCTTGGAGAAGGAAATCTGTCCTGAATTGTCTAAGATTCTTACAGTAACATAAGTTCAGTCAGACACCCTTCATGTTAAAGCTGTGGTGAGTTTGTAACAGTTTCAAGTTTTCAAGTTCACTACTGAATATGTACATTTCTTTTTTCGAAAGTGAACTGGTGTTACCCACTGAAATTGCTGGTAAATAAATCTATTTTGTGAAAAATAACTCACCTGGAGAGATGTTATTTCAATGTTATGCATGTTAAATGTGGGAGGTGGGGGTGGCGGCAGGCTTACAGACATATTTCTTTTTCTAGCTGCTATAAGTGCGTGAGAGTAGGGGATACATGGCTGGAGGTCTGGTGTCTGAAGGGGTACAGGCTGCGAAGAGTTTGGGAACCACAGTATTAAAGCATAAAACATGCATTTTATTTTATCTGGCCTTTCCCCTCTTTTACTGCTTTCCACCAGGTGGCGCCATTTTAATCATATGAAAATGAGTTGGTATTCATGTGTTTCTAAAATACCCCAGGCTGTAATAATTCGGCACAAAAAATCTACTTTGCATGTGGTATAGTTAATATAATCGTTTTTCTGTTAGTGTAAAAACATTATGGCATGACAAAAAAAGGCATTAAAGGATCAAAATATGTATGAATTTTCGTATATGATTAGGACTGACCGGAAGAATCAAGCCAAAACTAAGAAACATCAATGTGAGTATTCGACACTATGCTAAAAATAATGCAGGTAAATGGTGTTGCCACTTAATGACACATCCCAATAATCCAATCAAAAAATCAGCTTTGCATGTAGTAAATTTATGCATGTGAAAACATGGTATCATTACAAAACCTGGCATTGAAAGGGATAAAATATTGCAATATTTAATATGAATGAGAACTGAGTTAAAAATAAAAAAAAAATCAAGCCAAAGGTTTGAAATATCAATGCATATTTTTTTATAGCTTTTGATGGAAAGTGCATTGTATGCGCTGAGTGTAGCTTTATATTAGAAACATGAAATCAGAAAGAAAGGCCGACAGTGCCGTCTTCAGGCTCCCTTGAGTCGAGGATTAATGTAAAGTCTTTATTGGGTCTGGCAATAATTAAGTCGTTAAAGTTGACTGGTTTGAGCCTACACAGGACCTTGATCAGGGTGAGATGAAAAACATTTATAGTGAGGTTGATTTTTAGGCTGAAAACTAATGCATATCTGGAAAGTGGTAAATGATCGATTAAAGTTGATCACATATCTGTAGTAGATTGTGTAAATAATATACTATTGATCTGATATAGGCTACTTGATAGTTCACCACTTTTCAGATATGTCTTAGTTTTCAGCTTCATGGTCATGTGACTGTTTTAAAATCAGCCTCACTGTGAATGTTGTCACCTCGCTCTGATGAAGACCCTGTGAAGGCTCAACAAGTCGACTTTTCTGATTTTAGCTGTTGTTTTTGAAACAGTGAGGTTTTACCAAGAGTTCAGCATTTATTTTAAAACAGTCATAAGTCCAAATGGTATTTTCATCAGTGGACTGGGACAACTATTCATCGAAGGGTTTCAATAAAATGGGATGAAGGCAGTAATAAACTCAGACCAGATGATTCGGATCACTTCCTAAACTTGACCCTGCCCACCTGCAGCAGCTCACTCATGGACTCCTCACAGGTCAATCCAGCAGCAGCTGTGCCAGATACATGTAGGAGGTTTCTTTAAGGTTCTTCTGTCATTGAACCGAGACAGAGTTCAACCATGAGTGCAAGCAAACACCAAATATAACCACAGAACAACGAAACCTGTTTATTAGAATGTTTAGCAAACCGAATTTCCAAAAGTGTGAACAAATGCCTGACAAGTTAAAATGGTGCTTTAGTTAAATCACAGGCATGAGGTTTTGAGATGAAAGCAAAACAGGGAAACAAGCAGAAAACATCGACTAAAAACCCTCAAATGCTTCTGTTACACTACAGCAGGACAAGTTAAACACAAATGTTCAGGGTTTTTTTTGCAATTCAACAAGTACAACATAAAACCACCGACAATCAGCAGGATTAAAGATATACGTACAACATAACTAAGAAACTAAAAACAAATGAAGTCGTTCAGCAGCTCAGACACATTCAAATGCTCGATGTAAAAATGGGACAAGCTAACGGAGGACACCTGCAGATGATTCCTCTGGCCCTCCTCTTGTTTGATTTCTTTATTTGTGTTGAAGGTAACTATTTAAACAGGTTAACTTTAAAATGATCACAAAATTAATTGCCTAAGATTAATAAGATTGAGTGCCTTTCAGTGATTTTTTTAAATTTACCTATCAAATGTAACTCAGCTTAAGTCTAAATAAGTCAATTTCTTGTCTACATTTACATTGATGCAGACTAATTTCTTATCTGCCATTTCTAGAATCTGCTTAATTTTGTTGCGTAACGTGAAGTTCATAAAACAACAAAAAACTGACTGGAAAATGTTGCATCAATTTTTTGAGTCAAGTCGAAGAAGCCATTTTTACAGTGTATTTCATTCATTCATTTATTTAGTCATTTAGTTTTTATCTGAAACCTTCCAAACCAAAAAAAGACCAATTCAATAACAAGGAATCAATTGGGCCTTGGACTGGAGGAATAGCTGCAGTTCTGCTGGATGGTCACATGGTGGTGCTGCTGTTCTTTGAGTCACATTTGCGAGTCAGAGGTTAATGATCCCCTTTTTATTTAAGATTCAAGACTTTTTTATTATTATTATTTATACAAACAGTACACAGGAGAATTAAACTGCTCCGGACTCGAAAACAGAATAAATGATATTCACTTAAAATTAAAAAAAAATGATTTTGTATAATGACTTAGATTGAAATCTTTTAAATTGAGCTTTAGTGAAAGTACAGCAGTATGTAATTTAAAGTGCAGTGTACTTAATGGGGTTCAGAGAACAAAGTCAGTGCAGATGAGAACAGCTTAAATCAGAGAACACTTATACGCAGGTACACGCATATAAATGAACTTTCTGAAATGATAGAAATCAGAACATTAGATTAAAGTATACAAGGGTTGTACAAATGTATGGACAGTTAAATTATGGGAAAAAAATAAGGATTTTAAAGAAACATTTAGATTTTCACGTCCAGTATGGATTAAACTGAGGTTCTAACTGAAGACTAAGGAATGTACATATTCTTTAAACAGAACATACAGATTTTATTTAGATATGTTCAGAGCCTATTACACTTTATTAATGACCCTCTGGTACCTTCAGATCCATCAATGGACTAAAATGTCCTTTCTTAGTCTTTCTATCATTTGATGTTTTTCACATCATCTCCATAACTGAATAAAATCATCCAACTGCGGTGACGAGTTAAAGGCTTTTGGGGAAAGAGAGAACCTACAGTTATTCTGCTGAATGAAATGCTGGCAGCACAGATTGAGATTTTATTCTGTTAGAGCTGTCAGATATTTAAAGATGTGAAAATGAGAGTAAACAGGACATTTTTGACCAAAAATGGCCAAACAGGTAGTTAAAAAGCAATCACAAAAACTGATGCTGAAATCAATATTGTGGCTGATTTCTGACCAAATCAAAAAATACATTTAATATTTTTATGGTGTTTATGACAGAATTTAAATATACATCCTGAAAATTACTGAATATTTTTTAGTTGTTGATCAGTTTAAAGTTGAGTTTTTGGCTGTTTTGCAGACATTTCTTACCTCTACAGGGAGTTAATTTAAAATCTTTTACTGGAAAATAATGTGATCATAATAGAAATTAGGCATGAAATGTTATTTGGGTGCCTGTTATTTTGACTTATACACAGAAGTCTGATTTTTTTAAATCTCCCGTCCTCACAACACTGATTTTATAGAAAAACTAGAAGAACTCCAAGAGCTCAAACCTCCACCAGGGCATTTCTGACACTGTTTTCTCTGCAACGCACTGTTAACAAATTCTTAAGTCCTGGATCCACATCTGGATCTGGATCACTACCAAAGTCTAATCACTTCTTCCTTTGGCCATGACCTAAAGTCCCTGAAAATGCCTTCAAGACATGTTTATTATTTCTCTGGTTATCCTGTTCACAAATGAACAAATGTAGTAAAAACATCACCTCCTTGGTGGAGGTAATAACATTTTATTTTGTGTGTATTTTCTTCCATAAATACAACAATGACATGAAAATCAGCAGTTATAGGGTTAAACTGTGAAAATGCTGAGATGTTTGGAGTGTTCTGATCAAGACTGAAGATGATTTAAAGTTAATCCCAGAAAACAAAGGGGTAGGAAATTTCATTTTTTGCAGTAACAGACAAAAGTGAGAAATTACCATTTTGGATGAAAATGTCCAGGGTTAAAAAAAAACAAAAAAAACAGACTTTCCCACAAAAAGCCTGCAATAAAATATCTTATAAATAAACCGTTTAGAGCATGAACCAAAACTTATTAAACTAAGGTCAGGTTTTTCAGGATACAGTAATTTTTAAAATGTTTTTGCATCACCAGATTATATCACAGCCTGTTTCATGCAAATGGAAATTATTGTAATTATGATAAAAGTTGTGATGCACGTGGAGACACTGTGAGTATTTATTTAATGTTAGCACAGTATCTCATTTTTTCAATATGGTTCATACAAGAAGTGAAGGGAAAAATGGGGATAAATGATATTACAGAGCGATATTGATATCTGCTGATGTAAAAATTTTGCAGATATTTACTGGTGTTATTTTATATCCTATATATTTGCTGTAATATGAGCAGAGTGTACAAATGTCCCATTATGGTTTACCTCATCATTAAGAGCCACTTTTACAAATTAAAATTTAGTTGATCAGACAGTAAATGTTTTTATTGTTTCACATCAATTTCTAACACAATTGGACTGTATTAAACAGACAGGTCAGTTTTAATTAAGTGGATTCTTTGAGCTCTTTACAAAAAGTATCAGTGATGAGTTTGGAAATATCATCAAAGAGCCAATATCCTGCATATAGGAAAACAGAATATCCTGTTTTATTCCTTGAATTCATATTTTTTCATCACATTTCTAATTATTAATGTTTGTAGATGAAAAAGACCTGAATATGAATTAAAATGATCTCGGGGATTTTTCCCACAGTATAGGTAGAAATGATAAAGCAGAGTCGTGTTTCTTTAGTATAAATAAGTTCATTTATTTGACCGTCACTCCGTTTTTCAGATGTATAAATATAAAGTTTAACATTTTCACAACAAACAAACGCACATACAGAGACATTAAATACATTAATTAATACTTTCAGTTGGAACAAATCAGCTCTTATTTACACCAATATTTACACAAACAGAAAAATGGTCCTCCGCTGCACTGAGTGAAAAATAACAATTAAATCATTTCTATTAAGCTTGACTTGGAGGTCGAAACATCATTTTGACTGAAATATTTTATATTTTTGTCTTTATTCTGTGGTAAGTGACCAGCCGGGGTTTCTCAGACTTCAGATGGACGAACATGGAGGAATGTAAGTGGATGTTTTTTCTTTTCTTTTCTTTGGGCCTCCGTCCTTCAAATAAAAACTAAAACCACTGACGGGAAGAGAATCCATCTGACCCACTCAGCTGAGACATCGAAAATAGGACTTTCATAACTTAAAAACAAAAAATACAGCAAGATACGGACTGATTCAGAACTGTTTGTAGTTCTGTAGTGATACAGCTAAACTACATTTCCCAGCATTCAAGTGGTTTTGCCCCAAAACTACAATATACAGCAGGTAGAAAAGGGAGAATCGGGATTAAAGTTGACCAAATGTACGGAGGATCATTTTTGCCAAGAGAACCAGTGTTTGGAAATGTTGGAATGAAGGTTTAAGTTCAAGTTTTCTCTAATTTTTAAAATAGTTTAGTCTGATTGTTGAATTTTGGTTTTTCGAGAATATCAGTGTTTGATGAGCTTTTGTTAAACTTTCATGTTGTTTAATTTTTGTAACTCTGATTTCTCTCTCCAGGCAGGAATGATCGTCCCGACATTCGGCTCAGCTGATTAAAATCAGACACAACAGCGACGTTAAATCTTTGGTTTTAAGTGAAAACTGTTGTGTAGATGAAAGCAGGAGGTGAAGTCTCCGCTGCGTCCGATCCTTTAAAAACATCTTTGATTATCTCAGATCTTTGGAGTCTTAATGACTGTACAGTGTGTCTTTGGTGGCCCCGCTCCGAGGGTCTATAGGACCTGGTAGATCAGGCTGGGGTCCTGGCTGGTGGCGGCTGCAGTGGGGGAGGGGATCTGGACGGACCCCGGGGCCGGTGGCTCCGCGGCGGGCTCTGTGGGCGGGGACCCGGGGCCGTCTGCGGCGGGCAGGAGGCTGCTGCTGTCGGTGGAGATCCGCTCCACGATGCTGGACAGACAGTCGAGGCTGGAGACCACGGAGCTCCTCTCAGTCTTCACCCCGCCTGAGGAAAAACGGAATTATGAGTTCAACATGTTCATGTATTTAGTATATTTTTATTATTTAATATTAAAATGAAAATTATCCTGAGATTTGGTGTCAAGATAGAGGCACTATAAGATTCTCAACTTTTAAAAAGACAACAAAAAATCTAATTCTTCAAAAATCAGTGTTTATTACAAAAAAGATAACTATAATTGAAAGTTATTTCTGAGATGCAAAGACTGCCGTATTTACTCAGACTAAGTATCAAAAAATAAAAGTTAAATTAATGTAGTAGTAATGAATCAGATTAATATTACACATAATGAATCAAAATATAGGCCTACATAAAAGTAAGTGTATAAATTCTTAATAATACAAATAAACTGTTGAAATATATTTTATCTTTGAGAATTTTAGCATTGGTTCACTCTGTTATTTGATATAGTTAACTTATTGTATTAACATTAAACAATTGCTTGTTTTAGAAACCTTAAAATAAAAAAATGTGTGAGCTTAACTATAGTTTCAACAAATCTAACAAAACATCCTTATTATATTTCTATTAATAAATAAACAGTGATTGGGCGTTCCTAGCCACATTTTTACGTTGTTTAGATGGTTTTACCCCTTTTTTTTCTTCATATCTCCAACTTTGCATGACAAAAATGTGGATTTAATGTGATTACACATAACTGTGGAGGTCATGTAAGATCAATATTTGGTTTTAGGAGAAGAACGTGCCTAATGGGCGAAAACAATTTAATACAAACAACACTTAAGACGAGTTTTACCTCATTAATTTAATGTATAACTTATGTGACAGGTATCATCATTTTCTTTGGTACAAACGGTATTTTTCTCCTGGAAGAACAACATGCCACCATCTAACGTCCTGAGCCTGAGCTGTTTTTCCAGTTTTATTCTCCTCATTTGTTCTTTTTATGGCCCGTTTCATTTCCCCTTCTGCCTACAGCCTTTCTTTGACTGTCAGTGAGAATAAACAGGTTTGCTGCCTCATTCGTGTCCTAATTGGTCTGTTAGCGCATCACAAGGAAACAGAACTGTGGCCTTGAACTCGTCTGAGCTTCTCACCGTTTGGAGTCTCGGAGAAATACGAGCTGCTGTCGTAACTCCCTCTCCTGTTGGACTGACAGCTCGGCCCGTTAAAGTCCGCCTGAAGACAAAAAGAGAGAAATGAGAATTCATTCAGATGTTTTAAAAAAGAGGAAACTTGAGGCAGTTTGTTTCGGTTAATGTGAAGCTGAAGTTATTAAGAAAAGGAAGAGAAGAGGAGGGAGAGAGGAGCAAAGTTCAAGTGCAGAGAAAACTGTGAAAGCGGGTTTAAAACTGGAATAAAAACCAAAAACAGATTCATGGACCACATCATTAAATACATCTATTAACTTTGCAAACAGAGTTTTTAAACATTATTTAGATTTATCACCTTTAAGGTTATCTTGCATCACAAAACAAAAGTACACATTTATCGTTGAAAACGGGGAATATGGCCTTTAATTTTATTTAATTTATTTCAATAACTGAAACAGACTTTTATGTTTATTTGAAATACAAACATCGAAATCAATTTCAGCCCGACTTATGGAGAGAAGAGTGAAATGAATGAGAATATTCCGTTTCCATCGCGGATCAGCGCTCAGCTGAGGAAAATAAACTGAATTTAAGATTTTGATTTCATGATTCTTCCACGTTTTATGAAAAATATTCGTTTGCGCCTCTGTGTGGGATTTGTGTGAAATATCTGAGACAAAAAACAGCATGTAAAAAAAGGTTACAGAGCAAAAATGAGAGAACATGGAGGAGGACAACGGGTGTCAATGATTTGTCCCAAAAGTCGTAAAATTAATTCTGGAAATGAGAGACAAACGAAGAACGTTAAAACGGGTTTTTATGGCGCACTTTCCTTATTCCCCCTCAACTGCTCAATTGAGGCGCAAAAATAATAGAAGAAAAATAACATGTGGCTTAAGATGATGCATTAAGGCTTGATTTTTTTCTAATTGCCAAAGTTGCCTGAATTACTGCTAGATAGGTTTTTTATTCATACAAAAAATCCCGAAATAATCTCCTCATTGTTGGTTGAAATGCAAATGTCTCATTTTATTTTGTGTACAAAAAAATAATAATGATACGGGAGTTAAATAATGCGCCAGAAACTACATATAAATTATCAGGAAATATATAAAAATGGAAACGAGTTTTGATTTCAAAATTCAAAACTACGAGAAGATCGGATCGATGTAAATTCAAAGCAGAGCAGAGGCCTCAGAGTCAGAGCCCAGGTCAGATTTTGCGTAAAGGCGCACTGAAGAGACATTTGGACTCATTGATGGCGCGATGGTCCAAATTAAAGACGTAGAATTAATCCAGAACAGTCACGAAAATTAAAGGAAGGTGAACCATGATCTAAAACAGACGTAAACGTTTCCCGTGCGTAAAAGCCCAATGAGGAGACATCTGGGCAGTTTTTCATTTTAAAAAAGAAAGAGGAATATTTGTGACAGCCTTGAGAAAACAGTAAAAGTTGAACCAGGACTGAAACCCAAATTTGATTTGTTTTGAGGACATCTCCCCATGCGTAAAGGCGCAACGGAGAGATATCTGGACACAATGAAAGATGCAGTTATTTACATCACTGAATTAATTGTACATTGTATTTGTTACAGCTATGAAAATAAAACTAGATGTTGAATGACTATTTCAACCAAATCAGAGACACATTTGGACTCTCTGACAGACGCATTTTATTGATATCCAAGTAGCAGACTGACGTATAATAACGATGGGATAAAATTATAAAGAATCCATGACTGTAACCACATCAAGTTTAGTGTTGAATAAACATTTTGTGCATAAAAATAAACAAACGAGTAAAACATAACTCCAGCCAAATCAAATTTGGTGACCATTCAGTTGTTTCTCATGCGTAAAAGCGCACTGCAGCGGCACTGGGACACCTCATGGCGCAGTAATTGATACTAAAGTTGTGGAATTTCTTCAGAACAACAACGAAAATAAAAACAAAGGTAAAGTAAGACTTTGAGTCAGTCTGGTTTGGTGTGGGATCAAATCTTTGTCGTGCGTAAACGCGCGCCGGAGTGACAAATGCACACATGCAAAGCCCTCAGTCCCTCCCCTCTTTTCCACCTGCAGCGTGTCCCTGAACTCACCATGCCGTCGGAGCAGTTGGAGCGGGGGCTGGAGGCGTCGGAGTCCCCGCTGTAGTGCTCCAGTCCCGGGTAGAAGCCGTCGTCGTGGCCGCCCCTCAGCAGCGCCTGCAGGGACTCGATGTAGCTGATGGCGTTGCGCAGGATCTCCACCTTGGGCAGCCTCTGGTTGGGGTTGTTGGTGGTGCAGCGCTTCAGGGTCTCGAAGGCGTCGTTGACCTTGCTGAGCCGCCGGCGCTCGCGCATCGTGGCCGCCTTCCTCCGGTCCGCGTTGGTGGTCTTCCTCTTGCAGGCCTTGCAGGCCCACAGCAGACAGCGGCCCGCCGCGTGGTGCCCGCTGGGCGCGCGGACGTGCTCGTCGTCCTCGGCCTCAGTGTGGTGATGCAGGTGGAGGAGGGAGGATGGAGAGGAGGAAGAGGATGAGGAAGGTGAGGGTGAGGACGATGAGGAGGAGTCGTCCGGCTTCAGCAGGCCCACATGGACCAGCCGGGGGTCCAGGTCCTCGAAGAAGTGCATGTCGCTGGTGTTGAAGCACGGGTCGTCATAAAAATCATCTGCAGCAGGGAGGGGGAACGAGATATCCGACAGCTCCATGTTTCAGGAGGAACAAATCCAGAGAGGAGGCTTCAGGGAAACAGACTTATTCAAGGACTGAAGAAGAAGAAGAACTCGACCAATGAGAGGAGAGAAACGGACTCTGGAAGTTTCTCGGTTTTTGGGGGGAATGTAGAGTCCTGTCACAAACTGTTCTGCTCCCCAGCTCCTGACCTGGATCAACTTATAGGTGGGACGCACGCGGGGGGCGGGGCCAGCGCAGTGAGGTCCGCCTGAGACTGACCAATCAGCGTGCAGCGGGAGGGGTTTACAACTTCACGGTAATTAGTGTTCAATTACCCCAAACAGCGCAGAGGGGGGGCTGCGCTCAGCGGGGGGTCAATCAACACATGGACTCGTGAAGTGGAAATAATGACCATCCTTTTGTTTATGAGACATATTTAACATGATTAAAATCTGTACTATTGGTTAAAATAATTCTAATGACAGCACAAAACTGTCAAAACATCAGAGCTGCTTTTTGTTTTAGTTAAAAGTCTGAGTAACAGCGTTTGTTCCTGATTCTCTCTGCTTTGATTTTGCTGTTATAAACCTTCTCTAACATCAGGACACGTGGAAACTAACTGTGATTAACCCTCACACATTTGGAGAAATGTTATAAAAATATGTTCTATCCCTTAAGACTGAAATCGAGTTAATTTAACTTAAATTAAAAAGAAGAATTAAAAAGTGACTTTGAGGCCTCACAACGATCAGAGGCCTGTGAGCCAAGGCCTTGGATTCGTGAAAGAAAATGAAGAATTCATAAATAAAAATAAATACATATATAAAGCACATCCAAATCCAGAAAAGAGGACCAAAATGTGTCAATAATAAGTTTAACTTTGAGTCCATTTTTGGATTGTCTGAAATACCCAAATATACAAACTCTAAACCAGGAGGCTTGAAGCTATCGAGCTTTCTATGAGTAAAAATGTA
Organism: Cetoscarus ocellatus; assembly: GCA_037902135.1. Taxonomy (NCBI): domain Eukaryota; kingdom Metazoa; phylum Chordata; class Actinopteri; order Labriformes; family Labridae; genus Cetoscarus; species Cetoscarus ocellatus. Next base: position 831,015 of record JBAMNC010001493.1, read on the forward strand.
AAAAAATAAAAAAAATCAAATAAATGCTCCAGATTGAGGCCTACAAAATTATGAATAAGGTAAACTTTAAACACTGCGGCCTGTTTAAAATGACAGGACAAAAAATGCCCAAAAATTTAGTTTCTAACATCAAATCACTGACAAGAAAGAAGAAAATGAGATTCTGACAGAATTTTTAAAAAGAAAAATCTTGAAATAAATCACTTCCCTGAGGAATTATGAAAACATTGTCTCAATTATTATTTATGATCCCAAATTTGAAAATTAAATAGGGCTAAATCAGTTTCTATTTTTTTTTTATAAATTAAAACAAAACAAAAATAAAACAAAGGAATTAGATTTAACTCTTATACTTTACAGGCTCAGTTATCACAAATGCTTATAAAAATATTGAATTATTGCTAAAATATCCTGGTTTGTGACATATTTCGTGTTATGCTGTGATGTTTTAATAACAATGTCATATTTAATATCATCTATTCAAGCTCTTGGTGTCATGGTGGTGCAGCAGGTAGTGCACGTGCCTCAGCGAGAAGGTTGCTGGTTCGATCCCTGTGTCGATCAGGGCACTCCAGCTTCCTCCCACAGACCAAAAACATTCTCATTAGGTTGATTAGTGACAATAATTGTCTTTCTCTCTATTGTGGCCCTGTGATTGGCTGTTGACGGTTCAGGGTGTACCCCGCCTCCCAAGGCTCCACCCCCCGTGACCCCAGAAGGAATCAGCGGTATCGATAATGAATGGATATTCCAGCTTTTGTTCTGTACAGTAATTGATTTTTAAAAACAAAGTTAGTTCAGTTTCAGAGAGATTCATGATATTTTTGTGAGGAGCAAAAAGCCTCCACTTTATTAAATACATGTTATAGTAATTAAATAAATGTTCTATTTGTGTTAGAAACTGCCCTGAAGCAGGAAAAACATCTTATTCTTCAATAAATTTGCACTTTTGATTTATGAAAGTTGACATTCAGTGATGACAAGGTAAACCATCATGGTACATTTGTACATGCTGCCAATATTTCAGCCAAACTAAAGGATATTAATGAGGTCAGTATCTGCTGAAATGGTGATACTTGCAGAAAGCTTTGAAGCTTTTTAGGCAGTTATCTGCCTGTACTGATATTGCTCTGATAATATTGTTCATCTATACCTGTAAGTACTTACAAATCATTATTTATGACATTATACAACTGGAAATTAAAAAAAAAATCCTATTGGTGAGGACTCATAAAGATTTTAAAATTAAAAATTTTGGCTCTTCTGGCTCTGATTTCAGACATCTCAATGGAGCCATTTCAGACCCTAAAATAGAGAAAATTAGAGCTGTTTCTGTTTATTAAAGAGATTTTTTAAGGATGAACAACACCGAAATGATCCAAAACCACTTAATTCTGGTCTTATTGGGATGTCATTTTTTCTGCTGGAGAAAGTTTTTAAGATCCAAAATGAATGATTTTAGGAATAAAGTTAAATAGATTGTTCTTTTAATCATAATGTCTATATATTTTAAAATAGAAAACACATAAAATTGTTATTACTCATTAAGTATGTCCCCATTTTTAAAAAACTACTCTTAAAATCCAAAATAACTTTACTCAGCGCTTTTTTTTAACAGCCTAAAGAGTTTAAGTCACTAATGAATGCACCAGTGAGCACAGAGCTCAAGGTAGGTGTCAGGAAACTTAAAGGAGAACCAAAAAATACAGAAAATGTCTTTATTACCTGGAGGCTGGCAGATAAATGTCCCCTTTTTGAAACGAACAAATCAACATATTATCAAAGGAGGTGTAAGATTAGACTGTATGTTAATGCAGATTTAGTTGTTGATGCATTAAAGGTGAGTTTAATGAGCTTTTATTATGAATACCAACACTGAGAAAGCTGAAACAGGAGGCAGAAAAGCTCGAGCACGATGAATGTTTCACAGATTTCACAGAAGAGCCACAAAGTGCATTATGAGGTCTGTAAAATAATGAGCTGCAGCCACAATCCTCTGCTCTAAATCGATCCTTAAGCTTCATTCCTGTTGTTCCTTTATAATGTACAGTCAGTGGAGATGAATCTAATCTTAATTAAGTGTTAATTTAAAAACATTCACCCAGAGGAAAATATTGAGATATATGTATACCAAATATCTCAATTAAGCTGAAAATACTGAAGTATAGATTTTGGTCCACATCGCCCAGCCCTACCTTTGGTTGTTTTTGCTGGTGTTCGTTTATTTGTTTTTTTAATTGTGAGAAGGATCTTAACTCAAAAAGCTCTAAACGGATTTAAGTGAGATTTTCAGGGAGTGTTGATCAGAGCACAACGGTGAAGTGGTTCGATTTTGGTGTTGATCAGAATCTGGATGTGGATCCAGGCGTTATTTTAAGGGTTTGTTTTAATGGGCAGTTTTCCACATTTTCCATGATAACCCATCTAACAGGGGGATGTCAGTGGCTCAGTCTGATAGTGCCCTTGAGCAATAATCATAAGGTTGAAGGTTTGAGCCCAGCTCCAGCCGTCACATGACAATGCACCCTTGGGCAAGACACTTAACCCCAAGCTGCTTCCACTGCTGCAAAGAGACTCCTAAAGCGTGATCTGAGCTCAAGTCCATTTACAACATCAGAACTGCCTCTGCGGTGGTTTGCTTTCAAGACTGATTCTGTTTTTGGAAGCTCTTTAAAGATATATTCAAATATACTGAAAATGACAACATACCAAGCTCATTTTTGTGTTTAAAGATATTTATTTCAATTAAAAAAAGAGGAAAAATCACTGAATTTACTGTAATCTGAGCTGAAGTAGAGCCAACGTGGGAGCAAAAAATATAATCTGGGAGCTAAACAGACTTCACATCCAACACCAGTATTTATAATAATGATAATAACTTTTAAACTATTTGTTTAAAATGTTTTTTTTTTTTTGGGGGAAAGACCATTTTAAAGAATTCAAATCATTTATGAAATCATGAGAGATCATAGTGATGAAGCTAAATGCTGTTAGTGTGAGGTGGACACTAGAGAAGCACGGATAACATTTATTTAAATCCTATTTTGGAGATTTAACTTCAAAAAATCACTTTCAAATCACTTTTCTTTTTCACTTTTTCTTAAGAAGACACAATAACAGATACATCTGAATACAGAAATTGACACCAGAAATTAAAACTGGAATAACAAAACAAAAACAAAGCATTTCAACCAACAGAAATTACAACATAACGTTGTTCATATTCTTATTTGTTATAATTGATGCCCACCTACACATCACATTTGGCCGTTCCTCTTTCAGAAAACTTGCTCTTGGAGTTCCTCGAGTTCATGTGAAGGTTCGAGCAGCAGGACGGACTTTATTTTTTCATACCACATCGTTTTATCAGGAGGCTCTCGGTCAGACCATTTCTGTAGTATTGTGAGGTCTGCAGCGGTCACAGTCAGAATGTAGTCCTGCAACAAAATGGACGAAGTTTGGAGAAACATCCCAACCAAATATTTCATCTCTTTGAACAGATCTTTGCTGCTAATAGGAAGAATTTTATAAACATCTGATCACAACTAAATTTAAGATTTTCTTTTTTAAAGCTGAAGCTTTAATTAGGATCTTTTCAAGCTGATTAATATTCAAACTGCTTGCATGTACTATGGATTTTTATATTTTGAGGTCATTCAGGTCAGAGAAATATTTATGTTGATATTTACTGGGTTCATGTTCAAACCATACTTGATTACTGCCTCCTTTAAATAATGATTAAATGGATAAAAAAAATCATTTTGTCTTTTTGGCGAGTTCTTAACGGCTCTTGCGTCCTAAATAACCACAAATACAGACTTTTAATGCATTTTCTCTTGTCAGTGTCCAGATGAGTCTATTCTTAAATCAAGTTTAAGGACTGCCTTCTTTAAAAAGTGTCAAAGGGAACAAACAAAAAAACTACAGAAATGTTGTTTGTTTCTTGTTATGCTGAGTTTTACATTCCTTACTTTCATACAAAGCCAAATATGACTTTATAGTGGAGTTTTTAAATACTTTTTTTCCATCAAAAAACCATTTAGTAGAGTTAAAATCATAAAAGAAGACGTAATATTAAGTTATCTGCCATTCAAATTGACTAATTGGCAGATGAAAGCGTCTTTTCCTCAACCAAATTCATCTGGAGTCATTGAAATGTAGATTATTTATCAAAAATGTCTTGTTTTCCCACTCTGGGATCTACAAAGCTTAACATTTTTATATTTTTAACACAGCAGAGTCTGAAACATCACTGTGCAGGTGCAGTACCTGTAATATGCAGCTGGGGGCGCTGCAGAGCAAATCCTGTCTCCAGAACTTCTCAGCAGGACCATCGTGTTGTCTCTTTGCCCTGAGCTGAGTCTCACAGGCTGCCCTCAACCTTCAGCCTGCAGTCAGATGGTTTAAATGAAAATATTCAAGCCCTCTGCTGTTCGAGGATTATCACCACTTATCTAAAAATATGACTGAGAGGTTTTTTATAATTAAAAGTTTCATCATGGACAAACTGTTCAGTCTGAAAAATAACCAGTGAATGATCATAAACCTGCAGAAAGGATCATTGTGTGTGCAGCTTTTGTCAATAACATGAAAGAAACAAGGACAATAAATTCTTTCACATCTTACGAATTTTAAAAACAAGTCAAAAACTAAACAAAACCTTGAAAAAGGAAAATTAGTTTCAACCAAAGTGCTGTAAATCATTTCCTAACTTTTTGGTCTTAAGTGAAAAAAAAAACTTGTGTTTTAAAGACTTGCATACATACATGCTGTGAATCTTCAGCGTAACTCTGAATATTGATGCTGTGTTTACTAGAGGTGACATATAAATATTAAAAAAGTGTGAGACCTAAAACTGAACCCTGGGGGACGCCACAGTTAACATTGTAAAGGGTTTATATGCTTGATATGAAGATTGAAAAGTTAATTGTAAAAAAAAATGAAGGCTTCATCTTTTTTAAGCTTCCTGGAAGGGTGGATGGATATTTTAATTTTGACATTCAGTGATAATAAGGTGAAGCAGTGTGGTACATGCCCATATTCTGCTTGTATTTCAGCAATAAAAGGATATTTAAGGTCAATTCATCAGCAGAAATGGTCAAATCTGCTGATTCCACTTTCTGAATCAACTTTTTTTTTGTTTTTCATGTATTGCCTCACTCCCGAGTTCTTGACAAACAGATGGACACTATTCTTTCAACTGTGCGTGCAGCTACAAGGAAGAGACAAGCAGAGCTACCACCGCTAATTAGCTTAGCTCAATCACTGGGAGTCAATGGGTAGTGTTAGCCTGCCTCATCAGTCATCAGGTAAAATCTTCAGCAACTCTAAACTGTCCTGTGTGCTTGTTGTGACTGTGTTTTTTTTACAACGTTATGTTACGTTATCTATTTTAGACTAAGATTAGCACTTTAATTTTTTGAAAGAAATACATACGAAATTAAACCACAGGGCGGTTTACTAGTAGAGAGATTGGTACTGAGGATTATGGCCGACTTTGTAAGAGAGGGCGAGGATGATTTCTTCGGGACTGAAGAAGATCCACAACCTTACCGATTTGAACCAGAACATACGGAGGAGGAATGTAATGTTTAAGAAGTGCACGAAGAGAAGCTGAGGCAGTGGGACAGTTAGTTTAGAAAATAATATTACAGTAATTTCTCGATTTTAACATGCACTCAGTTATAACACGAACCCCATATTTTCATGATTTTTGTCTGAAAAACACTGTACTCGAATACATCACTCACCCAAATTTCCCCACACCTTACTCTGTCAAGACAACTCAAAAATTACCTTTATTCAAAGTTTTAGTCAATGAAATTTCAGTATTTTCACAACAAATACATAATTTTCTCTCTCAAAAGGATGTGGAAACACCTTTCGCTTCCTTTATGCATGCGCCATTACTTGATTTCTGTAGTCATAGTGTACCAACCAATCAGAGAGCAGCTATCAACATGCTGATGTCTTCGACCAATCACAGCACAGCTCTTTTGCGTCACCTTGCTCACAAGGTGGCAGCGCTCTGTGTTTGTATGTGAGTGGTAAAACTTGAGAATTAAATGATGATTACACAAAGTTAAACTCATTAAGACCAAAAATATTTGATTAGAACAGTTTAACAGTCGGTTTAATAAGAATTACGGAAGTTTGGTGGGTTTGTTTTGCAGAGAAAGAGAATATTTTTGCTATGAGTATCAGATGTGTTGCAATTGCGATGTTGGCAAGACAAAATATTTTAATTATTTTGCTTGTACTCGTGTATATTACGCACCCGAAAAATTAGAGCTAATTTAAAAACAGAAAAGTGTGTGTTATAATCGAGAAATTACAGTTACATAACACGGTAAAAAAAAAAAAAAAAAGTCACAACAAGCACACAGACTGTTTAGAGTTGCTGAAGACTTTATCTGATGACTGTAGGCGGAGACAGGCTAACGCTACCCATTGACTCCCAGTGTTTGAGCTAAGCTAATTCATGGTGGTAGCTCTGCCCGTCTCTTCCTTGTTACTGCACCCACAGTCAAAAGAATGGTGTCTATCTGCTTGTCCTGCACTTGGGAGTGAGGCAAGACACAAAAACAAAAAAAAAGTTGGGGTATCCCTTTAAAATTGTGTATCCTAAGTTGAAATCAATGTGCCATTTTGCAGAAACCTTAGAGAAATAGATGGCTGCATCTCCCCAAAATGACCCAAAAGAAGCTGCAAACTTATTAAAGCTGCAGCTACAGTGTGCTACCTCTTTAGTTTTCAAGACATCACGCAGGTTTGATCAAACTTTCATGATCTGGGTGCTGCAACCAGGCCGACCCACATACATGCTTCTGCCAACCCGGGTTTGAATCCAGCCTGTGGCCAGAGCAGAGTGTCCTCCCCTACTCTCTTGCCCGCTTTCAGAAGCCTATCAGCTGTCTCGCTCTCCTGTCAATAAAGGCTCAAAATGCCCAAAAAATAATCTTTAAAAAACAAAAGAACTTCTGTGACCACCAGGACTCTGTTTGTCGTCTCTGCGGCCTGCGACACTTGAGAGACGGATAACAAGGTGTCCCAAACTGCTGCTGACTGGACTCGAGGCCTCGGCCCTCAAACGATTTTACACGACTCATAAACCCGGGCCGGCGGTCGGAGGCCACGCTGCGACGCGCCAACGCCACCGCCGACCATCTGGAAACGCCATCAGCAGCGCCGTCCCTCTGCCGCAGCATTAATCTCGCCAATTTTCCGGAACTCAGAGGGGGAAATGTACACCCCGAGCGGCTTTGGGCCAAGTCTCAGGGGGTTCAGCCTCCCTCCAGCACCCCCCCATCGTCCTATCGCCAACGCCTGGCACAAATGAAGAGCTTCTTTACAAAATGAGATCTCTTCCAGCTCAGAAAAAAGAGGCAGTGAAGACACCTGCTCTGACAAAGTGAAGGATCGCACAGGAGGTGGAATAAATCGTGGAGCGGGGACGTTTTCTGGCAGAGTAAAACGAGAACGCTGTTACACACTGAAGCGTCTCTGTCTCACAGATAATGTTCAGATCATAAATTCAGTTTCAAAATGGATCCACAAATCAACTCTTCGAACCGGATCATCTGAACGACCCCGAGGACCCCCGACTACCACGAGAGGCTCAAACATCCTCCCCCAACCCGAGTGGTGAGGATTTAGGCAGCAAATGCTCTTGACCCTGAACTCTGACTGACTTCAGGCTGCCAGAGAGGAAAAATCACCTTTGTTTCTGCACATGTGGACAAATTTATAAACCTCTGGTCTGAGGGTGAAGTCAGATACTGGTTACTCTTTGGCTCAAAGTTTATTCTTTAAAACACTTTAAGAATTCAGCTGTGACAATAGCTTGGTCTGCAAGGATTTGGGTTTCAAAATAAAGTGAAATCATACTATTTTGTCTAATTAATATGCTGTTATATTTACATCATATCCACAGGATACCAGTGTTAATTTTGACAGCACTTATTAATTTAGTTTTAGTCATAGTCTTAAAATATCTTTTAGCTTAGGCAGAATTTAGTCATCTAGTCTAGTTTTAGTTGATGAAATTTCACAACATTTTAGTCCATGAAATCTACTGTAAATTATTAAAATATGAAGTGTAAAGGGTAAGGCATTTTTATGTTTCCTTGAATTTCTGAAGTCATGTTTTACACTTGGATAAAATGAAACTTCTAATAACCCTTTATTGAATGCTAGTAAAGTCTGAATGTATAAATGAACAGAAACAAACTGAACTTTTGTGTGAAATGCAGTCACCTTTATTTAGGCTACCTGGCAGAGCATCTCAGTTACAATACCAGAACTGACAACAAACAGTGAACCTGCTCTACATGAATATATCAATTCATAAAGAGAGGAGCTCTGATTGGATCGCTCCACAACTTATCCCACCACCACCAAGCTAAGGCAGCTGTGACTGGATGTCCCTCTGAACTCATCCAACCTTTCCACACAACCAAAGTAGCTGTGATTGGATATATTCTAACTTGTCTCTACTTTCTACATGACCAAATTAGGTCTGATTGGATTAAGTCTCTGTCAAACGTGTTCGTCTGGTTTTGATGTGTTGATGAAAATGTCATTTAATTTAGTTTTAGTTTTTGTCCATGTGCACTTGTTTTTATTAGTTACTGTCTAGTTTTCGTCAGGAGAAAAAAAGCTGTTGACAAAAACTATGACAAAAATAATTAGTCGACAAAATGAACACTGCAGGATACCAATTAAAACATCCTGGCTGCTTTGTGAAGCTGTCATTTCTTCCATCACTTTGGGAATTGGATGATTCTCCAGGGCCAGATGGGAAACTGTGGGGGGCCTGATGTGGCCCTTGAGCTGCCTGTTGATGATCACTGATATATGTGAATAGCTGGTAGCATGATAGGGCAATTTCAGCGTCGTCCCATCATGGCTCATGCTTTGGAATATTAACAAGTATTTTCAATTGTTTCTGGAAATGTAATGCACTTAACGCATAGACTGATTAAAAACTTATTTTTTAACAACTGAATTAGATTTTAATAATTGATTCAGAAAATTCAGAGCAAAACTGCCTTGTAATGTGCATTTTAGCACATTTTATTTTAAGGTGCAACCTAATACTATGTAGACACTCTTATCAAACAGAAATGAGATGATTTTTGTTCACCAGCAGCCTAAAGAAACATCCTTTAAAGAGACATTTCTAGCAGAAATAAAGGAAGAAAAATATATTTAACTGACATATTTAAACTGAAAATGTAATTTCCTAATAACCCAGTATCTCTTCCATTCACAGAAGCACAGGCGGATACACTCCAGCGTCAGTCGGCCTCCTGCAGCTTCCTGTAACCGTCCTGAGCTCCAGGTGATCACTGCTCTGGGTCAAGGTGCGAGTCCCGCTGACCCCGGGGGGGTTTCTTCAGGATGAGGGTGGCCCTTTCTTCCTCCTGGACCAGCTGACCCCCCTGCAGAGAGACCAGCCCCTCCCGTCACTCATCCAGAGCCGAAACAGGAGAAGAAGAAGAGCAGGGAGGTCGACTGTGAACGAGGGGAGACGACTGGTGACGGTGAGCTGATCAGAGCACAACACCATCACCCTGATATCACAACAACAACAACAACAACAACAACAACAACGAGATGGATCAGTTTGAGCATAGAAACATGAGAGTTAATAACGCCATGATATGTTTGATCTTAAAGGTGAACTATCAGGGTGTTATGATGGTGCTTTACATTTACTGAATTATTATGGACCTTGTTGTAGTGTAGTGCAGGTATCCCTCCTATTTTCCGCCCGGCAACAGTCCAGTGCTCACGGCCTTTATATCTAAATTGACTTGCGATCCTTGTTGCACCTTATTGTCTAAAATGAGGAGTGTTCACGCACAAAGCTGGCATGCTCTTGATCCAGAGTTTCTCACAAAGCATTCTGGGACCTGCTCGCAGCACAAGTAGAGAAGACCACTTTTAACAGCTTTTCTCCTTCATAGTCAGTGCCCCTATTGAGTGACGTTTTGTTAAGTCTTTAAGTAAAATAGAACATAAACAATGGGGGCAGAGGGAGTTCACAATGTGTTAGTCTGTATTCTTCATCTCTTGTTATTGTTTCTGTTTAGAGCCCCCTGGTGGTGGATTTGTATGTCCTGTGGGTTCAATGATGCTTTTCATTTGATCTGAAAAGTTAGCAACAGATTCACCCAGTAAGTTTCTCCAAGATATCTTGTCCTGGTTCAATCAATTAATCTTTATTTGTATAGCACCATATTTGTCTTTGTTGAATATAAATTTATTAAAGGTTAGCCCCTTGAATTGTCACATCTTATTTTCAAGAGGGTCCTCATGTCTATATGGTTGTACTATGGATGTGTAATCAATACAACCATGGATAGAGAGATCAATCTAATATTAACATTAATATTTATAATGAATATAATCTGGAGAGGACTGATGTTGATTAATATAGCAGCTTCTAGCTGAACTGCAATTAAAATGGATTTAACTGGTCTAAAAGTATGAATTTATGTTAAAGACGTCATTTCTGTTGATGGTTGGTTGGATGCAGGACAGAGCACATGGAGTGGAGCAGGTCCACAGCAGCAGGTCATCCATGATTGTTTGTTAAGGTCATACTAATATATGTGTGCTGTTAGCAGGAACTACCATGTGTTTGATTTAGTTGATGTCTCTGAAGTTAATATCAGGGGCTGTAATGATAAAGGAATGGAAACATAACTGTAATTGTAGTTACTGAAGCTCCGTAAGTCCACAGCAGGCGGTCCACACCAAGGATCTCAGGCGGCCTATAGAACAAGAACCAGAGACGAGAACAGGAGCAAACAAAAACAAAAACAAAAACAAAGAGGGGCAAAGGCAGGGAGAGGACGTAGAGAGAGAGTCAATGTGATCGTATCATCCAGACATACTTATTTTGTTTGGGAGGTCAGGCCCATGGGAGGTTTCTGTCTCTGGACACAAACATATAGAGAGAAAGAGGAGCCCTTAACAGCCCCAAAACTCAAGCAGACTGACAGGAGAGGTGTCTGCGTTCACACCTGCCGCCTGCTGTAAACCACCAACAACACAGCCACACACAAACATGCACACAGTGACACTGAAGGCAGTGGATTTACAGCTCTGCAGACACCTCTATTGTTGCTGTTGAGAGCAGAGATGAGGGAACAAAACTTAGACACCACAGTCCCTCATGATCTAATATGTTGTGTTTTTGCACGTGTTTGTCTGTTAGCGAGATAACTCAGAACGTTTACACAGCTATGGCGAAATTTTCAGGTAATTTTGGTCATGGTGAAAGGAAGAACTGATTAGATTTTGGTTGTGATCTGAATCTGCATCCAGGAACTTTTTTAAAGGATTTGGTAACATAGTGAGATTTGAGTAAAAGCTCTGACAAAGCAGGGGACTAATCAACGCCCTGCCAGGTCTGCGTCTCCAACAGAAATCCTTTAAGGTGAAAAAATGATTCAGGATGAACATCTTATCTGCTAGCCACCTCAGCTGAAGGCTGCATTGGTCAAATCCACCTCAGTGCGTACTAGGGCTGGGTATTTCCAGCAACCTCACGATACGATACATATCCTGACACTGAGACCACATGAGTTGTAGACATTGACGATGCTTTTAACAGAATTCCCAAAAAGCTTTGTTTTTTATTACAAGAAAAAAAAGAACAAGCGTGAGATTTAAATAATTCTACAACTTAAGACACTTAATTTCAGGTCGTCAAAGATGGTAGACCTAAGTTCATATTAGGAACATGTGCTTCATCATGTAGTTTGGCTTCTACTTTGTACTGTACCATTGTTAACATCACCCAAAGAGTGTCGACAATCGATGTTAACATTATAGTCTAGTTTTTATTCGTTGATGAAAATGTCAGTTAATTTAGTTTTAGTTTTTGTCCATGTGCCCTTGTTTTTATTAGTTACTGTCTAGTTTTTGTCAGGAGAAAAAAGGTTGTTGACGAAAACTATGATGAAAATAATTTGTCAACAAAATTAACGCTGCCTCCATCATGCTGACTCTGAAGTCAAGCCTCCTTTACCTCACGATGAGGTTAAGATGCTCATGTTGTCCTAGGACATGATGACAGCATCACGTTTTGCCCTGTGCTTGCTGAGCTAAGTCATGCTAAGATATGCTTTGTTCCTGAGGCAGCTGAGGTTAGTGCGAGTGCATCTAAACATGCAAATTAATCAAGAATTAGCAAAACTCTTCAGAACTGTGTGAAAAGAATAGGATAGAGAGACAGGGGTGTATTCTAGAGTCTATGTTAGGAAATCATGAATGTAAGATGGTCTTGCATTTTCCTCTTCCTGAACATCCAGACGATGACAGAATAATCAGTCAGACAGTAACATCCCTCTAGAAACATGACAGTGGCCTCATCATTGCTGAGATCACAAACATGTGACACAGTGAACAAACAGCAGCGGTGCCGGACAGACTGTTGAGTGTTTGGGCCTGGTATGAAACATGTTTGTCTTTGGCAGAGGCTGCAGCAGGCCTGAGATCAGTCCGGCTGACCCACGGCTCTGGACGCCTCCTCTCATTTTGAATTCCTGTCTTTCATCAAATGACTCGATGTATAAATGTGGGCTCATGTCGGGCCTCATGTCTTCATACTTCGGACTGAACAGCTGCTGAGGCAAACAGAACGAAAACAAGCTGGTCTGATCAGCCAGGACGGGCCTGTTATGTGGTGGGGGGATTTGAACACAGCCCCTGGTAGTAAACATGGAGGACGGGCAGTTAGCCTGACTTTGGAGTAAATATGTCAAGTTGGGAAAGGTATGGACTGTTGCTTTAACATGTGTTCTCTCTACTTTTTGCTGCGTATTTGCACAAATATACCGTGCTGATATTCTACTGTCATCGTTAGACTCATATGAGTCCCGCCACGGCATCAAATTCGCGTCCTCAGATCAAAGTGGTGAAGGTATTGTTGAGCCAAAGTGTAAAGCCGGGGATGAACCTGTGTTCACGTTGGAGTCATGAGCGTTTTTGTTTATATATACCTGTATGTGACGCGTGTAGACTTCAAAAATGTTACTAGTAAGAACTCCAAGCTTAACTAGTACTACTAGTAAGGTCTACTTGTGCACTAGTGTGCCAAGAACCTTTACCAGTAAAACAAGTTTTTGTTTACTGATACAACTAGTAAACTCAAAATATCTCACTAGTTATACTAGTAGACTGTTTTTAGTCTACTAGTAAAGCCAAAAGATTCATAAGTAGTTCTAGTAGACCTACTGCAAATGAAGTAGGAGGGATTATAACCAAATCCATCACACTGATTGGTTGTAATATTCTCGAAAGCCAATGGGAAGCTTCAATTTGCTTTTTCCAGCCACCATAGCATTTAAGGCTTACTCGTAAAAATAGTGAACACCAAACAGACTACTAGTATTAAAAGTTAACGTTTTTCAATCTACTAGTAGTACTGGTGACGCGTTTTCCTTCACTAGTAAAGTCTACTCCTGCACTAGATGACCAAAGTTGAGCACATGTACTCCCAATTTAAGTACAGAGCTGAACTACGGTTGATATCACCAATCAAATCTACGCCCAAACAGCTTTCCATCGGATGTCCCTCTGAACTCATCCAACCTTTCCACACAACCAAAGTAGCTGTGATTGGATATATTCCTAACTTGTCCCTACTTTCTACATGACCAAATTATGTCTGATTGGATTAAGTCTCTGTCAAACATTTTAGTCTAGTGTTTATTTGTTCATGAAAATGTCAGTTCATTTAGTTTTGGTTTTTGTCCATGTGCACTTGTTTTTATTAGTTACTGTCTAGTTTTCATCTGGGGAAAAAAGGTAAAACCATGACGAAAATAATTACTCAACAAAATGAACACTGTCACAGAGGCGTGAATGTAACGGCTTGAAACGGCAGCGTGAGTTGTGCCATCGCATCCTGGTGTCGCCCATATTTGAGAGGACAGTCATCGATCTTGATTCAGTTTGAGATCCTAAAAAGACAACCCTAAATGTACTTTGTCATATCTGAGGTGTGACTCTTTGCTGTCTCTGCTGGGCCTGCTGTGGGTCACACCTGTCCAGCAGATCAGCAGGACCTCACTTTAACTGCACCAACAGCTGTCTATAAAGAACCCTCCAGACCGCCATCAGCTCCTCAGCTCACAGCTCGCCTCATTACCGCGGTAATGGAGGGAGGACAGAGACAAGGTAAATACAATTACTGATGACAGCCCGGGACACCCGAGCCCGCCGCGGCGCCCTGTTTCACTGCCGGTACCCGACACCAGAGGCTGGCCCGTTACGGAGGCCATAACCGTCACAGCAGCATCCGGCTTGTTTGTGGTAAGCTCCATCGTACACACAAACTTTGACGTATGTCGTCCTCTGAAAAGTGAATCTGAGTTTGAGGCCCGGTGAGACCCTGCAGATGCCGCGTGTGCCAGACGCTGTGATTACCCAGAAGCCTCTGGAATGCCCCCTCCTCATTAAAGAGACAAATATAGCGCAGTGTGGTCCTGGAGGGACAGGGGGCAAATGGATGCCGCGGTGTTATGTGGCAGAAATTAAACAATGATGAATGATGACGCTCAAAGGAGGGAGGGCTGAAGCATCGGCTATTTCAGTGACGGCAGAGACACATTCTTCACACCCGCGAGGCCTTCAGTGTCTGTGGGACATCAGGCCGCCGTGATGTTAGTCATACTGAGACCAAACAACTCTCACAGTGTCCATCTGAGGGCTCAGGACGGAGTTTAAAGGCTTTGAGCCGCTGTTAGAGAAAATGTATTTGTCTAAAATTAAACTCAGTGACTGTGTTGAGCTGAATGTAAGTGCTAAAGCAAATGTGAAGGTATTATTAAAATTTATGATTAATATTTTTTTTCAACTTTAAACAAGTCAGTCTTTTAAAACTACTTCAGCCAAAAGTATACACATAATTCATTGTTTATAATTTTGTATTTTTTAACCCTTAAAGGCCAGTATGTTTACACAACTCCTGAGATTTTCGATAAATATATATTAAAAAAAAAACTTTAATAATTTCTATAAAAAATTAGAGAAGTATTTGATTATTATTCCTAAGTCCTGAGATAGGTCAATAATTGGCAGCAACATTGATTTGTTTTACTGTTATTTATTCATTTAGCCATGTCAGATAAAAAATAAAACTCACATTTGTCGTCCCCCGGAAAAAATGTCAGCCCCCTAAAATCATCAGTAAAAAAAAATTATATATATGTATATCAAGAAAAATCCACTTTAAACAAGTCAGTCTTTTAAAACTACATCAGCCTATAATAAATCTCTAAAATATTCATAATATTTTGGGGGTTTTAACCCTTTAAAGGCCACTTTGTTTACAAAACTGCAGTGTTTTTGTTTCTAAAATCATAGCAAATAATGATAATAGGTTCTATGTAATAGATTTCAAGGATAATATGAGCAACATTTATTTCGATGCATTATCTTTCTTTCTTTCAATTTTTTTTTTTTTTTGCAGGCATCCTTGCAGAAAGCAGTAAAAAGTGTGTTTTTTTGCGGCATGCTTTGACATTTTAAAAAAGAAAGCACCATTCGATGGACAAACGTAAAAATTTAAAATTGGAAAGATTTACTCCAAAAGGAAATCTTAACATAAAGGAAAGCATGAGTTTATGTTCAGTTAAAGCTGCAGTAGGCAACATTGTTTTAGTATAATTGAGTAAAAAATATCCTCCAAGCATGATGTAAGTCAAGTGGTCTGAGACAAGCAATAGGTTTCTGCACCTTACCATGGCTCTGTGTTCAGCCTCTAAAGAATCAGTATTGGGACGATGTGCATCAACCAATCAAAGGTCAGTTCAGACCACTGCGTTCCTATTGGCTGTTCTGCATATGTGCGTTTCCATGCTGCAGGCAGAAGGCAAGAGCAAGCGGCAAAAGTCGCTTGGTTTTGGAGCTGGCCACTCTTCTCTTGGACAGATAAGCTGCTAAATGAATAACCTTGTAATATTTGTTGTAATGTGTTGCAGTGATAGTTGTGTTGTGTAGTTAGATTTCATGAAAGCAGATAAAAAACGGCTACCGGTAAGTTGAATGCTGCTAACAGTTTAGCCGTCTGCTAACCGTTAGTAAAGAGTTCGGTTGAAGCTTGACTTGGACATTACTCAAAATTGTGCTAAGTGGACCAGAGAATTTCAGCAGCGGCTCGATAGCAACTCTGTCGAAAAAAATACTGTGTGCGCGTGCTCGTCTGGTAGGAGGGGCTCAGGGCGGAGACAAACGAAACTTAACTCAGATAAGACTCAAAAATCAACCGTTTTCTGGCTTTCTACCTACTGCAGCTTTAAATGGCAAATTAAAAAAAAATGACCTTTACAATTGGACATTTTTTGTCGTCAGGAGCAAATGTGTCAGTTTTTGTGTTGCTTAGCTATCTTAGGCTAATTTAGGAACTGGGACAAAAATTCTATAAATATAGAAAACAGAAAATTCTCTGGCAAAGTTTAGTTTTCTTCATTCAACAGCCAAAGCAGCTCGAAAAAAAAAAAAACTAAGTGGCACAAAATCTCTCAAGCTCTTGTGTAAGCTCATTATGGCTGCTCCACTTTGACATGTGCATAATTTTTAAACATGGTAACAAAAGTATCTTTATTTTCAAACAATAATTAATTTTAAGGAATCTAAAATCAATCATTAGATCAGCAGTTAAGTTTGTCAGTAAATGCTGTTTTCTGTTTGTTGAAGCTTTTTTGATTTTCAGCTCTTCTTGTGTTTCTGTGAATGATGACCCAGATGTACCGCCGTCCTTATGACTGAACATCCTCTCTTAAGCTGCTGCTGTTACTCTCTCACCTCCCTCTGCTGCAGCAGATAATGTATCAACACGTCTCCAATATCTGTGCCAACAAACTAGGTTAAACTCTCATGCAGCGCATAAATATGTGTTACTCTGATCTCTGGCACAGAAACAGTCTTACTCAAGACACCTGGACTATTAGATAACATCATACTCCGTCTACTGCACCAGGAAAGTGATGCTTGTATATTATTAATTTATTAATGCCATTATCCACGCTGACGATTTTTTAATAATTTTCCTCATCATTTCATGTGGATATTCTGTGTGAAAAACAGCCGCACACCCGGGTTTTCAGGGTCAACAATGTCAAAGACATGGCTCTGCTGATATCTAATGCTGTCCTGCGATGACAAATGTTTCAGCCGCTGGTCTCTGGTGTTATGCCTTTTAATGAAATCACAGACGCTGGATTCAATGTGTCTTCGGCGTGGGTCTTTTCCACAGTCTAGCCCCTCCCACCAGACTCATGGGAGAGACGCAGGAATTGAAGTATATTATTCTCTTTATTTGACCTGATTATAAAATCCTGAACATGAAGAACAACCTGAGGACTGATAAAAACAGTTTTAATGGTTCATTGCTTTAATATTTATATTTTTGTTGATCCCTAGATTTTTGTCATAATATATGTATATATAATGTAAATGATTGCTCCTATTGTTTGCTTTCCTGTTTTGAGATTAGATTTGATTAGATTAGAAAGAACTTTATTTATCCCTTGGGAAGACTCCTGCAGGGAAATTAAGGTTCCATTTTATAATAAATTAAATAATTTTTGTGTGATTTTTAATTTTTGTAATAGGGAATCAGGACATTGTATTACTACCTGTATGCTGATATTTCAGAACTCATTATAGCCGATACCACTGACTTTCATCAAGAGCACAAAGTGTTTACTTTATGAAAACGGACTTGTTGCTTTCAATGTGACAGTCTATTTGTGTGAGGAACAGATGCAAAACCAAAAAAAGGTTTAACTTTTGAAAACTAAGTTAAACTTTTTAAATGTACAGAAGGTGAAGCAGCATGGTACATTTGGTTATTTTGCCTAAATATGGCAGATATTTATGGCAGTTTTATCTGCAAAAGTTTAAATATCAGCCGTTACAGATATTGAACTTTATAGGCCAATATCTGCTGATACAGATATAATACTGATAATATTGTTAATTCCTATTTTTCATTATTTTTCATGTCCCTTCATGTCTTTTTCCTTTTCTCATCATGTTTTGATGCTTGTGAACTCCCGCTCTGTGCGCTCCTACAGTTGTGTATTTTTGTTAAAATAAGGGGAGGAGATAAAGTCGTGCAGAGTTCAGTGCTAACAGCTAACTGTTCTGCAGAGGCTCTGCTTGTGTTTTTGGTCCATTTTAAAGCCAGCGTGAGACCTCAGTGTGAAACCAAAGAGTCTTTACGAAGGGGTGAGCATGGCCTGCCCATCTCGTGTCATCCTCCCTGTAAATTAACTTTGAAGACGAGTGAACCCACCGTCACTCTCTGTGACTGAGCTGATGCCAAACTTCACACAAACAGACAATCTCTTCAAGTAAAATAAACTTCTGTCTGTTTCCTCCTGCTGAAATGACTGCTGGTGGATGGTTAGCAGGAGACATAGATATTCAGTATTATTAAAGGGACATTACAACAACAAGGGGCTGGATGTTGTTGTTGTGTGTTGGTGTCTCCCTCTCTTAAACAGATCTGGTTGTTGTTGTTGTGTGTCGGTGTCTCTCTCTCTTAAACAGATCTGGTTGTTGTTGTTGTGTGTTGGTGTCTCTCTCTCTCAAACAGATCTGGTTGTTGTTGTTGTGTGTCGGTGTCTCTCTCTCTTAAACAGATCTGGTTGTTGTTGTGTGTCAGTCTCTCTCTCTTAAACAGATCTGGTTGTAGTTGTTGTGTGTCGGTGTCTCTCTCTTAAACAGATCTGGTTGTTGTTGTTGTGTGTCGGTGTCTCTCTCTTAAACAGATCTGGTTGTTGTTGTTGTGTGTCGGTGTCTCTCTCTCTTAAACAGATCTGGTTGTTGTTGTGTGTCGGTCTCTCTCTCTTAAACAGATCTGGTTGTAGTTGTTGTGTGTCGGTCTCTCTCTCTTAAACAGATCTGGTTGTAGTTGTTGTGTGTCGGTGTCTCTCTCTCTTAAACAGATCTGGTTGTTGTTGTTGTGTGTCGGTGTCTCTCTCAAACAGATCTGGTTGTTGTTGTTGTGTGTCGTGTCTCTCTCTTAAACAGATCTGGTTGTTGTTGTTGTGTGTCGGTGTCTTTCTCTCTTTAACAGATATGCAGGTACCTTTAAACACAGCAGGCCGTCATTACACAGCGGTTAACACGATGATGAGCTGAGAGAGGATCACTAATGAGACTCACATTACACTGTAGGTGTGTGTGTGTGTGTGTGTGTGTGTGTGTGTGTGTAGGTGTGTGGGGGTGTGTGTGTGTGTGGGTGTGTGTGGCCTCTCTGTGTGGTCCATCGCCCTTTAACCTGCCGTCCTGAGGAGCCTCCACTGTCTGAGTCAACACCACGCTGCTGCTGCTCTACACCTAAAACACATACGTCACCATCATCGCCATCATCATCATCATCATTATCATCATCATCATCATCACCATTACCAATGGTGACATTTTCAAACTGTTGTGACTTAGTAATTATGTTTTAATGTTTTAGCCTGGAGAGAAACTTTCTGGGTCTGATACAAAAACAGTTTGCAAATTTTATTGCTTCTTTCTTTTGGTTTTTATTTTTAAAGATTTGTTTTTGATTTTATGAGTTTATAAGCTCCACCAAGGATGTCATGTTTCTGCCAGTTAGATTGTCCGTTAACAGGACAACTCAAAAAGTAATCAATGGATGTTGTTGACACTTTCAGGGGATGTTGAACAGATTGTCCTTTGGTCTGTCCATCCATTAATCTATTTGTCTGTCTGTGATATATGAGTTGTGCCAATATTATCAAACAACACTTTTTAAGAAGCAAAAACATTTCTTTCAAAATTGTTGTATTTTATTTGTTTAAAGGGATACGCCAACATTTTCTTTGTTTTCGTGTCTTGCCTCACTCCTGAGTCCATGACAAGCAGGTAGTCTCCATTCTTTCAACTGTGCGTGCAGAAACAAGGAAGAGACGGGCAGAGCTCACCCACCAATACTTAGCTTAGCTCAAACACTGGGAGTCAATGGGAAGTGTTAGCCTGCCTCTGCTTACAGTCATCAGATAAACTCTTCAGCAACTCTATGTGCTTGTTGTGACTCGTATTTTTATTGCGTTATGTGGCAGATGTCTGTGTAAAAATTATAGTTATTTTTTTTATAAAAGCAGGAAAAAGTTATTTGAATTCTTTGATATGATTCTTGAAAAACTTAATAATTCCTGTTTTATACCAAACCAACAAAACCATCAGTTCTTGATGTTTTATTTATGTCATTTCTTTTTTATGATTACAAAAATTGCTCATATTTCTGCTCTAATGAGCGTGTTAGTGATTTTGTGCTTAGAAAGTAACCTATATGCATTATTTATCTGGACATATCTACGGCCAGAATCCATAATGCTTAACAAGAAAATATATTATTTTGGTATACGGCAGCAGAGGAAATCAATACCAGACTTGTATGATGATTTAAATTAATGTACTCAGTCATAGCTTACCTTGTCCAAGCCCTCACGTCAACTGCATTTCTATTAATGACCATGATTTCTTTATCATTGAATGTCGAGGTCCAGAGGGTGGGTGGGGAAGGGGAGAAAATATGTGTATGATATTTATATGTCATAAATATTAGATTAGATTAGATTAGATTAGATTAGAATAGATTAGATAAAACTTTACCAATCCCTGTGGAAAACTCCCTCAGGAAAATTAGGATTACAACAGCAGTTTGACAAAGTAGATAGAAAGATATGTAAAAAAAAGACAAAAGTAACATGAAATAAAATTAAATAAATAAATAAATAAAATTAAAATTAAAATGATGACACGACTGTATATAAAAAATAAAATGTAAATAAAAACATTTGATCTCAAAAATAAAGAAAGTAACCTATGGCTGACTAACAGACTGGCTTTGGTCTCTCTCCATCCTCAGAGGGGTCTCCAGGGTGTCCCGTGTGCTCCGGTCTCTGCAGGCCGCGGCCCCCTCCGGCTCGTCCCCGCAGGGCTCCAGCAGACCTCAGCTAAGATCACAGCACCTCCATGTTTAGCTTCATCACCAGACGTTTGATTCCTGCGTCCTCCCTGACGTCCAGCTGAGCTCCCCGCCCCTGCAGCTCTGACAGGACCAGCAGCTGATAAAAAACCCAAACAGACTGCAGCGGTGGATCCTAACGACGGCCCAGCCTCGTCCTGGTGGTCCAAACACTTTGTTACATTCTCCCTCCGTACAAATGGTGGAGTATCGGTCAAACATCAACGCCTCAGCAGGACCAAATGATGAGCAGAGCGATGACAGTTGGACGAAGCATTCCTGAGGTGGTTAGAAAAACTTTGAGTTCACACCAAACATCAACAGAGACATTTGAGACAGAAAATTAGGACCACACAAAATGAATTTTCTCCATTAGTTTGATTCTCCTTAAAGCTTGATGACCGTCTGTCAGTAGAAACTCAAATAACTAACAAAAAATAAAAAAACGTGACAGCAGAGTGGAAATCAAACTGAGAGCCTGACAACTAGATCCATCGTTTCTGTCTTTAGATTGAGTAATATTTGAAATTATTGGTCTATTTTTGAAGACAGAGGAAGTGTGTCCATCATGTGCTTTTTGGTCAGGTTTCTGCTGAAGTTCAGAGCAGTATTTCCTCCTGACGGGAGTCAAACTGTGTCTGAATTGCTGCCATCAGGTCTCCTCACACCTCCGGACCTCCTCGGATGTTTTCCTGTTTCACACTCTGACGTCACAGCCGTCATTTCCACAGAGACCACCACGACACAAAACCCTCCTGAAGACTCGTGAGGAGCATTGTTGTGTATTTCAGACTTATCGTAATGAACAGTGTAGGAGTAAAATATGATTTATTCAACATTTCTTTATGGGTTTGGTGATTTATACGAACAAATACTGAAAAACAGGGACGTTGATTTTGGATGGATGAACAGAGTGATAAAAGGTTGGAAAGACAGAGGGATGAATGAAGGGATCGATGGAAGAAGGATGAAAGAATAAACTGATTGATTTATACTCAAAAAAAGTTTGGAAGCATTATTTCAGACGATTATCTCTCCCCTTTAATAGTCTAATTGTAATGATACAGTATTTCATATCATTGTAAATCGTGATTAGTCAGCTTTACAATGAGGTACAACCTGTAAGGACTGTGCATTCATGGAAAAAGCAGCACAGCTAAATGTCTGGGTGGATCCTAAATAATGTGCCAAAATCTCCTTCAACTGGAAGCTGGTGTTCTGGTAGGCAGAGTGGCAGGATTATTTGGTGTTAGCTCTGGCACCATTTCCAAATTAAGGACTGTGAGACTGGTGAAGGAGAAGGATAACCGGCTGAAATAATGCTTCCAAACTTTATTGGTGGAGTATGTAATGTATGATAATTGGGTGATTTTGCTGATGCTGAGACTGAATGGTGGATAGATGAACTGACAAACAAATTAATAGAAGGAAAGACTGAACAAATCAAAGGATAAATGGGATAATAAATGAATAGATGATGGAAAGTGGGAGAGAGACAGACAAAGAGATAAACAAATGAATATTTGGATAAGTGGGCAGATGGATTAATGGACGGACAGACCAAAGGACCAACAGGTGGTCAATAGGTAGACAGGTAAGCATTTTTAATTATTATGGGTGATAAATTAAGGATCTGATAAAACATTAGCAGAGCAAACTGCTGATTGTAACAGAAGGGGCCTCACTGATGGATCAGCAGGTTGAATTTAAGGCCTAAAAATAAAAAAACGTGACGATCTGCAGAGCGTTGTGTTCCTCTCATCACTCAGAGAGCTGGACGTTCGAGTCAGCAGAGCCGTTTATAATCTTCTACACGACTGAAGAATGTCCTCAGTCATGGAAACTGGACCCCGGTCTAATCCAGCTTCCTGTCCTCCTCTTCTTCTTCCCTTTCTTCATCTCTGACTTTTGTCTTCTTCTTCTTCTTCTGCTCCCTCAGAGCTGTGGCATGGCTGTGACAAAAGCAGAGGAATGTTTGGACTGGCCGCAGTAAAAAGTCGACCACGCTCAGGCCTCGGAGCAGTAACTGAAGCACGTTGGTCATAAACGCAGAGTGTGGAGGGCGAGGGAGGCCCCCAGGAACCAACCACGATCAGGTTTCAGCATGTGCACCATGAAGAATTCTACATCCCGAGGTTCACAAACTGAGACAAAAACTGCTGTTAACAGCAAATAAAGCTGCAGCAGCCGGTTCTGGATAACATCACTGCTTCAGTTTGTTTGAAAGAAAACTGGACCAACTCGAAGAGGTCACACGAGTCATGAGTGTTACAGGAGAAACACATGTAAATCCTACAAACAAGCAGCCTTATTTTTCCTTAAAGCTAAATATTTATGAGATAACAGGTGAAAAATATGATAAATCGTCTCCTTCCAAAAAGACATCCCAGGGTAGAAAAGACAAACTAAAGGCCCATGTCTGTAGCCATGTTTTTAGACATAATCTGTCCGAGCACTTGTCACAAATATTTCTAGGTTAAAAAGTCATCTTCTGCCCCTCTCAGTAGTCTCTCAGGCTAATAAAAATAAAAAAGTGCACATGGACAAAAACTAAATGACTGACATTCTCATCAACAAATAAAAACTAGACTAAAATGTTTGACAGAGACTTAATCCAATCAGACCTAATTTGGTCATGTAGAAAGTAGAGACAAGTTAGGAATATATCCAATCACAGCTACTTTGGTTGTGTGAAAAGGTTGGATGAGTTAAGAGGGACATCCAATCACAGCTGCCTTAGCTTGGTGATGGTGGGATAAGTTGTGGAGCAATCCAATCAGAGCTCCTCTCTTTATGAATTGATATATTCATGTAGAGCAGGTTCACTGTTTGTTGTCAGTTCTGGTATTGTAACTGAGATGCTCTGCCAGGTAGCCTAAATAAAGGTGACTGCATTTCACACAAAAGTTCAATTTGTTTCTGGTCAAACTTTACTCGCATTCAATAAAGGGTTATTAGATGTTTCATTTTATCCAAGTGTAAAACATGACTTCAGAAATTCAAGGAAACATAAAAAATGCCTCACCCTTCGCACTTCATATTGTAGTCGAGTAAATTTACAGTAGATTTCATCGACTAAAACTAGACTAAAATTAAAACAATTTAGATGACTGAATTATGACTAAAACTTCAAGATATTTTAGGCAAAAGACTAAATTAAAAAGTGCTGTCAAAATTACCACTGCCCAACACTGCATTCATGTTTAAAAACAGATATGTGCTGTTGTCTGGGGTATGATTACGATTTGTTCCGATGTTTATGGAGCAAGCGGTGACATAAAACGACCCCCTGTGACTGCAGTGCTTCATAATTCAGTTTTGCCCGGTGGTTTCAGAGAGGAAACAGACCTCAAAGATGAGCTCACTGAGGATATTTTTCCATTGGCAGACTCAACAGAAGCGACGCTCAAACACGCTCTGTTCCTCTGGGCTGTTATTTTTTTCAGGCTGCCATTAGCCCCTTGGCACAGGTTCACTCTGCGTTATGGACTTTGTCCCTATCAGCACCCGCCCGCCTGCCAAAACCTGCCCTCGGGCCCCACAGCGGCCAAACAAAGACCTTTAAGTAGCGCAGGGTCGGAGCTGGACGGCCACATGAAAGTTTGGGAGTGCTGGTGGCTCTCAGAGAGACGAAACACGAGCTCGTGTTTTTCCAAAACAAAATTATGGACGAGAGAAAAGACAGGGGATGGAAGTGGGAGAGAGCGATGCTGTGTGTCGGTGTGTGTGTGACCGAGGAAGTCCGTTCAGGCTGTCAGCTCCATTTGGCTCCTCTCACACTCTCTCCATTTCTCATTGAGAGCCATAAGGAAGGCCTCAGAGTGACCGTTTCCCAGAATGCCCCTCTGCTGCTCCCCAACGGCAGCCATTCATCTCCTCACACACACACCTCTCCTCACCCCCTCCTGTCCCCCGAGCCCTCATTTAAACCCATTTAAACCCTCAGTTATGACCAGGATCAGGTGTCCTGTGCAGCCCGAGCAAGGCACTGCAACTGCAGAGAGTTTGATTCCCTCTGGGGCAGGATATCAGGGATCAGGAATCTGCCCTGAAACTATAATGCAAGGTGCCTACACTGGAAATGCTAAATGTGTGCAGTGTTGTTAAAATGATCTGCAACTGACCACGAGATAGCACTGACTTTGACCAATTATATACAACTGAAGAGCTTCAGACTGCAGAGATGCAAACCATGAAATAATCATCTTCAATAATCTGTTTTAAAAGGATGCACTGTTTTATCGGTTTGATATTGGTATCAGCCGATATTAGCCTAAAAAGTTAAGTATCGTATCGGCCAATATTTAAATTTTTGCAGATATTTACAGCTGATATATCGGCTGGAATACTGGCAAATTACACAAATGTACAATATTGATGCACCCTCTCATCACTGCTTGGGTACATTTAAAAATCAAGGGTTTTATTTTTGCAACAGTTAAAAGCTGTTTTTCTTGTTTTACATCTGTTCCTTGCAAAAAATGTACTGTAACACTGAAAGGAACAAGTCCATTTTGTTAAGTACAGAGCTTGTGCTACTGACCAGAAATATCGGTATCAGTGATAATGAATTAAAAAATGTCGACATACTGGATATCGGCAAAAATCCAATATCGTGCATCCCTACCATTTTATTTAACATTGTTTTGGTTCCCTACCTTTTTGCACTGGAGTCGCCTTAGTTGGACCTTAAAAGAGTCATGACCCCCCCTTGGACCAATACCAAAAAGATTTGACACATGGCTGTACGAGGAAAAATCAGCAAACTCAAGATAAAATGGACCTACACACCCAATCTTGCCTTAAGCTGTTTTGTAGCATACTGCTGTAAAGTCTGACATGTTAACATGGGTCTCTATGGAAGTTTACTCACTTTTGGAGCTGGCCTCATGTGGCCACACATGGTACTGCAGTTTGAGGCACTTTTGCTTTTATTAGTTTGATTTCTTTCTTCATTTTGCACTTATTTTTCTGCATTTTGAATCGACAAATGTTAATGATTTTCCATTAATTCAACTGTAAAAGGCTGTTTGTGTTTATTTTTTGACCATGTTCTTTATCAGCTCAGGGTCATCTTCCGTGCACCGACACATCAACTGTTTATATCATTAAAATGTTTTAGTCTCAGCCTCATAAAGCTCCACCTGCTGCAGTCAGTGCCCGTGGCTCTGCTCTCCGGCCAGCTGAATACCTCAAACGTTCGGTAATCACACATCAGCTCACAAAACCACACTGAGAGCTTTTCTTTTCCCCGGGTCACTGGATTTACACAAACCACAGGATGTAATCCCGTGTTCCACTTGCAGACGGAGCTACACACCCCAAAATTTTGTGCTTTAAGTATCGAAGGCGCCGTCCTAGACCCTGCAGCCCAGGCACACTGCCAGGCCCAAGGGTGGGGGGTCCTCGCTCAGCCTGAAGCTACCAGTAGGGTGAGAGGGTGAGAGAGAGAGAGAGAGAGAAGTGTGGGGTCCAAACGATGAAAGAGAAGAAGAGGCTGTTGGAGAATGGACAAACTGCTCAAGAGTTTGCAGAAATATTTGAAGAACTTTGAAAGATTAAAAAAAACTACAATCAGCAATTAAAATGATTCTCAACAGATCCAACATCAAGACCTTCTTCCTGATGAGAGGGTGACCCAAATTTCTGAAAAACTTTTACCTCTCAAATGTGAAAAGGGACCAAAATAAAAGACAAAACAAAGATAAAACAAACAAACAACATTACAGAGGCTAATCTGCATAAAAAAAACTGTTTGGCTGCCTCATGTTGGCAGATGAGGAAACAATCAAAATTTAACCTTTAACACGACAAAACTGAGGATAATAAAGAGTATGGATGTGTGTCCACTTAAAGGGCTATTTTGGAATTTTTTTGGAAGTGAGATGGTATAAGTTTCTAAGCATTAGCCTGAGCCTCACTGACAGTCAGCAGCTCTTAGGGGTCGATCACATAGAACAATGTTACGCAATGCAACGTGATGCAACGCAAGGCAACGTGTTTTTCCAGCAGTTTTTGATCACTCATAAAAGTTGTAACTTTTTCAACCATGTCACTTTCAGCCAAATCAGACTCAAAAAAGAAATACAATTTTAAATTGTAAAAATATACATCTTTGTTTATATTTGAACCATATTGTTCTTGCTGCTTTTCTGTGTTCTATTTAAATCTAAATTTTTATAATTTTCTTATACCTCTTAACTGGCATTCCTTGTGGACAGCAGAGTGGAAATTTCATTGTTTCTTAATGTGCAAATGACAATAAACACTTTGAATCTTGAATAAAAACAGGCAAATCCACATATGCTAGTGTCCATTGATGCCCTCAGTGACACAACTGTAGGTTTTTTGGCAATACTATATTTTATTCTGACTGAGAATGAAGGGGGAAGAAAAGTGTCCATAACTCAAACAGCTGAATGTGAGTGTTTGAGACACTGAGGGCCTATTTTTCACTTATTTTATTTGGCTGCATGTGCGTGAAATAGATAACATAACGTAACGTGGTAAAAAAAAACGAGTCACAACAAGCACACTGAACTGTTTAGAGTTGCTCAGGAGTCTATCTAATGACTGTAGGCAGAGGCAGGCTAACGCTACCCATTGACTCCAACTGTTTTAGCTAAGCTAATTAGCAGTGGGTGAGCTCTGCCCGTCTCTTCCTTGTTGATGCACGCACAGTCAAAAGAATGTTGTCTATCTGCTTGTCATGGACTCAGGAGTGAGGCAAGACATGAAAACCAAAACAATGTTGGCGTATTCCTTTAAAGTCTCAGGTATCTGCAGCCAGCCTCAAGTGGACACTCGGGGTACTGCAGCTTTTGGCACTTCCGCATTTTCCATTTTCATCTCCTTCAGGTTACTGCCTCGGTTTTACCCAGAATTCTTAAAATTGCATAGATTCTGTGGCACCATTAGCAACAACATATGGCCCTGGCCTCCAGGCTGACTACTTTGACTGTTTTCAGTCTCGTCCTTTTACATAAACACTCCGAGCTTTACAAGCATCCAACGGTTTCAGGTTTAATATTAAACCTGCTGAAGCTCACGTTCATGGCACCTCCGGGAGTCACGGGTCTGGGGGGGGGGCTGGGTATAAGGGGGTAACATGAGTGGGCGTGGAGAATCAGGCTGCATGCTCAGGTGTGTTTACAGCATGATTCAGGTTTCTGCAGAGGTCTTTGTAAATATTTTACCCCTCAGTGAGGCTGCTAGTGGCAACACAGAGAAGTTATTGTATAAATGTTGAGGGTGAAGCTTAAATGATGTGTTAATGAAGAGCAAAAATCAAAATAGTGCAGAAGCATCAACCTTCTCCTGTAATTTCTCTTTTTCAAACTACCCCTGTTTCCTGTTTTTGACCAGATGTTGGACCCCTTGCAAAGTTTTTGACTTTTACCTCCTTGAATATGTTTAAATGTGTCATGAAGCTTTTCTTCTCCACCATATAGTATCTGCGTGGTTTTGACCCTGCAGCACCAGTTTCCCTCGTACTTTGTGGCTGTTTTGGGTTCCCATGGTCGTCCGTGCAGAGATTGGTCTACCACATTGAGTCTGATGTAGAAAACAAGACTTCCAGGTCTTGACGTCCCGTTCGGTAACATGGCAGGATCGTTTGTCCCCTCCTCCCCCCCTGTGAGAGTTCCCCCTCTGGGATCTTCCCTCAGGTCCTCAGACTCGCTGCTGTCCCCTCAGAGCCCCCCCACCGGGGCAGGGTGGAGGCAGGGTCCAGGGGTGGAGTGGATGGAGTTTCCAGATGCTCCTCCCTGCTGACGCTGCAGCTCTGGTCTCCCTGTGCACACTTTAGTCAAAGATTTACGATTTATTGAGTGGGTTTGACATCATTCACGTCTTTATTTTCGTCCTGCACTCACCTGTCCTCACCGAGACTGTTTAAACATCATCTGAGCCCAGAGGGTCTGGAAAGTAGACCAGCTCATAAAAGTCCTGAAACTAAATATCCACTTTTTTATATTATTTTTGGGGCATTTTTGTGCCTCTATTGACAGGAGAGAGAGACAGTGGATAGGCTTGTAAAAGGGGGCGGGAGAGAGTAGGGGAGGCCACAGGCTGGAGTTGAACCCAGGTCGGTAGAAGCATGTATACACTGTAAAAAGATTACTGTAAATATCTTTACAGTAGTAATGCCCTATATTCATTTGCAGCATAATCACTGTATTTTTTAAATAATAGAATAACTACTGTATTTTTATACAAGGTATCATTACTGTATTGTAATTTACATCAGAATTACTGTATTTTCATTCACAGTATTTCATTCTATGCATTTTAAATTACATTTCAACCCGCTGTATTTTAGTTTATATCACTTTATCTTTCACTATTTTACTGGTCAGTTATTAGCAAGATATCATTAAAAAAAATCTCATACACCAAATTTTATCAAATAAAATACATTTACTCAAAGATATGTTTCACCAAAAATGTGAAACATTTGATACAAGAACTCCTGTCTGCTATTGGTCAGTTTCCGTTGGCTAAAAGGGAATTTTCTCTTGATCCATCGCCCTTTTCAGTAATTTATTGTAAAGACATTTTACAGTAGCTTTAACAGTAAAATGAAATTACAAAATCTGTTACAGTGTGGGATGTGCCTGGTTGCTCACCACTCCACCAAACCAGCACCCAAATATCCACTTTTTTTCTCACAGTGGTATGGGATATAATTTGATGTGACACACTGGGATGCAAGGGGATGGGACTGGGAACACAAAGACTGACTTAGAAAAAAGAAATTACTGAAGGACGAGGCATTGAGTTTGTCATCATATATCAGATCTTTCTCTTCTTTCATCGCTCATCTTTGGCTCCAAATCTTCCCTAAAGGGCACAGAGCAGAGGGTCTGTCTGATTTAAGTTGTTAAAATTAGATTTCTAAATATTAACTAAAATAACTAGTCAACTCTAGGATGATTTATTAAGGTGTCTTGGTAAGAATGAATGTGTTTGGACTTCGTCAATAAGAAAATTCTGATTAGTATTCATAAAACAATGTATTACTTATTATTTTGTGCATCTAAACAACCTACTATAATTACCCTTTTCATAAGTAGGCCAGTGTTTATGTCTCCCTGTGACCTCTGACCTCCTGACTGTGGGTCATTGTTTCTTTACAACAGGTGTCTGTCCATCTGTGAAACACATAACAGCTCAGAGCTGCACTGTTACAGCCTCTTTTTGGATGGACAGACAGACACGTGGATAAATGACAGATGAAGTGATTCAACTAAAATAAAGTTACCAAAAAAAGATAAATGAGTGAGCAAAGAATCCATAATTAAACCACTTAAATCATTAGCTTTACATATTTTCTTTTTTTTTTACAAATCAGTGAATTAATTCATCATTATTTATCAAATGGTGAGTCAATTAATCCCAAATGTCATGTTTTTATTCATGTGCCTTAAAGTTTGTGAACTATAAATTCCACTTCTTTGTCTTCTGTTTGATTTATTTGTTGTTGCTTAGGATATTGTCTTCCTTATTTTTTATTACCAGTGTCTTTATTTCTCTTCATTTTAAATTCTAATGCATTTTATTTCAGTGTGTTTTTGCTGTGTTTTTATGCTCTTTATGCTATAAATGCAGTTTTAACCCCTGCAAAGCACACTGAAATGCAATGTTTAGGAATAATGCTCTGTAAATAAACTTGCCTTCACCTTCATGCACTGGAGTGTATTCCACTTTTGTAAATCCAGTGTTACAATAAACTTACGTAAATTTTAAGGGAATTTCTTATTTTCCATCATAAACTTGAGGTTATGAGGACATAGTTGTGGCTGCAGTCGTATTATTGTGATACTACACTAATTTACTTCATTTATTTACTTTATTTGGTTGGTTTTTATTTACTGTATACCCATACAATGACTATAAAACACAGATATGGATTTTCTTTTTTTTACTGTAAGTTTTTGCATACTTTAATTTTTCTTTTCCATTATAAAACACCAAATAATTGCTTCCCGTGAATAGTAACTTAAAACTTTATTTGAATGGGACTTTTAATAGGCTACAAAGGTTAACAGGTATTTCTATCATTGTTAGGTGAGTTATTGTCAAAATTGTGGAAAACTGCTCGATCGTGAACCGTTAACAAATACCTGAAAAAGTCCTGGATCAACATCTGAAATTATATTTCCATCAAAATCTAATTGCCCATCCCTTGTGCCATGACTAACATTCCTGAAAATGTCAATAAAATCCATCAAAAACTTATTACGTTATTAGAAAAATGTGGAAGACATCCCTGTCATGCAATATTTCTAAATCCTTTAAAAAATCCTTGATTTGCATTCACATTCAGATCACCACTTAAATATAAGTGCTTGATCTTTGGCCCATTTCTGAACTATCCTGAAAACTTAAACAAAGTCCATTCTTAATTTCTTTTTAGTTATCTTGTTCACAAACAAACACTAGTAAGACTCCTCTGTGGAGGTAATAACCTAGCACAATAAAAACTCAATATCAATAAAATCAAATGAAATATGGGTTTTGTTGTGAATTTTTGGATTGTAATGGAATAAAGTGAGCTGTAGGTTAGGCTCAAGTCTAAATTTATAATAGACCTACTCTCTCCATTAAATTGTCTAGTTAGTTTAGTATTTTTTTATTTTTTAAGGTTAATTTTTGGTCATTATTTCACAATTTATTGTTTTTTTAAGGGGGAAACAGCGCCTCTCTGTATTGTAACGGATGGTACATGTTAATCAACGTTAGCGGTGAAAATGGGGTACTGCAGCCCTTTTATGAACATCTCATGGAGTCTAATATCTAAATATGAAGGAAGCAAGTCAAAAAACAAACGTTATTTAACTTGGTGGATAATGTTGACAAAAAATACAGTGAGTCTATTAAGAGTTAAATAGATGTAGATATATTTTTTAACCAACAAGTGAACAAAACAAGGCGGGTTATTTAATATGACGTCCATGTTAGGTTACTACTCGTCAACGGTTACTGTGTATTTCGTTGGCAAGTTAGCTAGCAATAACCAAAGTTACCGCCAAAACAGAACAACTTCATCGGACATTATAATGTGGATTATGACAAGGAAACCCCCATAAAGATAAGAGGAAAAGGGCCTCAAAAGAAAATGTAAGTAAGAAACAGCTGTATTTCGGTTTGCTTCAGTCTCAGTTTTCATAATGTCCCGCCGCGGGTCGTCTAATGGTCATGTTACATCGTTGGGGACTTCTGTTCCGGTTAAAAAATCACAACATTAAAGGTACAAAATTAGCATAAATATTTCTATTTTATTTGAAAAATGGCCCAGTAAATATGCCTATAAAATTACTAGTGTCCACAAAACTTGTATCAAGCTTATGAATTTTTGCTTTGAGGGAATCTAATCAAAGACAGTATAGTGAAATTCAGTGACGTGGCCCATTAACATGTTTTGTTCATCTCACTCATAGAAAAACCTTCAGAGATGTGGACCTGAGCACATTCTGACTGATAATTGGAGAGTTACAGCTGTTTCCCCTGAAAGCACTTTATTCTGGAGGGTTAGGGGGGCACAGGAAGTAACCTGTAACTTAAGGTGCAACCCCCCACTGTGAGCATGACAGAGCAGAGACAAAACATCATCAGTGTATGATTTACAATGTTTAATGTGTGGAAACGGCTCGTTTCAGTGATGAAGATTAATGAGATGTGGTGAGGAGTGTCGTGAACAGAGGGGGGATTGCTCTGATGGATCATATTTAGACCTCATATTCTTTAACACCATGGACGGAAGCAGATTTAAACACTAACAAAAATACTGAGTAACTTTTCAGTTGTTGTTTTGTATTCTGGTTTTATTTAGAAAGATTTGGCGTATATCACCTATGTGCAAGGGCCAGTTTTGTTCCACACAGTCAAACCTGGGGGGGATATTATTCTAAAAATGATATAAAATAAGTGGTGACAAATGCTGGTACTGTAACAAAGAAGTTAGCACATTTCTCCTTCCCATGTGAGGTTGCACCAAGATACTGCCCCTGTATAAGGCTCTGTTGAAGTGTATTGAAACCTGAAATAAACCAGCCTCCACCAAAGTCCCCACAATTATGTCTTTTAGGAGACAAATTTTACATCATTGTACAACAATTATACATTATCAGAGCGGCACTTTGAAGGTATATCTATTTGCTGCAATACACGAAAGTGATGTGCGATAATATGTTTTGTTTTAGTTAGGTTATTTTACATTTAAGTCATGTTAGTTTTGCTCTTCCTTTGGATATAGTGAGCATACTTTAATTTTGATTAATGTGTCTTTTAGCGCTTTCTCCTCAGAGAACATCTATCAGGGACAACACATGGAAATTAGCAATGGTTGTTGTCTTTCTTGTTTACTTTTGCTGTATGGCGATGTACATGATCTCACACTGTCCCCTCTGAAATAAATCTGATTGAAATTTGAAAAATGTTAATAGGCTACCTGAAGGTATTATAAAAGCAAAGTCCACACTTATCATAAAAGGCTTTATGATAGCAGCCAGAATTATTTTACTTAGGCCTACCTGTATTTTTGTAATTATCCTCAGATTTTCCGCTATAGCTCTCCCCTTGCTCCTGTCTCGGTGTCCTCACACCGGTAGAGGTGGAAAGCACAGCTAGCTCTATGGCCGGTGCTAGCCAAAATGAGAGCATCTCTCCCAGCCCCGACCACAGAGGCTGCCAATCCTCTGCCCCGGTTCACGTCGCCACAACTAGTACTAAAAACACCTGTTCAGCCCCCCCACTGACACACGAAGCTGCATACAGGTCACCACCGTCAGTCTGGCTCTGATCCAGCATGGCTGTCAGACTGAGATACTCTGTATGGCTGTACAAGACCAAACTTGGTGAGTGAATTGATTAATTTGGATAGATACAGTGGTGTAGTCTACTTGATAAGCAGGTATGCGCCGTATGTCCACCAGAAAACGGCCCGAAATAGGCTACTGAAAATAGGAAAATAAACGGCTCGGTGTCTTTGCGCGAGCTCCTCCGTCTGCCAGTGAGCGTAAAGACGCAGATAGACGTGCATCGCAGGGACAGTGAGGGATCATCAGTCACTCTGTGTGATTTTATAATTCAAACGGTGTCTTGATAGCTCATGTGCTCTGTTTAGGTGAACACAAAGACTTCAAAAATGACGATTCAGCCTTTTGATTAATCAAAACTCCACATTCTTCAGCTGTCCAGCTCTTGTTTTCACTCACTCACTGTTTTCTAAATGATAAGTTCATCCTCCATCACTTACTCTGCATGATATAAGAACAATCTTTGAAGGATCAAGCTTCAAATACAATCTACTAGTGCAGGGGTTCTCAACCTGTGAGTGGAGGCCCATAAGTGGGTCTCAGAGCTGTTTTCAGTGGACGGTGCATAAATCAGAATGCTGCTGCTGGAATCTTAATTTCCCTCAGGTAGTCTTCTAAGGGGATTAATACAATTTTATCTAATCTAATCTAATCTAATCTAATCTAATCTAAAAGGCTGATGGATCAGCAGATATGAACATTTTTACAGATATCTGCAGCCATCGTTTGGCTGTACGAATTGGCCATAAAATCACATATACTGTCTGTATTATTGACAAAATATACAATAAACCATAATTGTTTACCTCATCATCACTGAATATTAACTTTTTTAAATAAAAAAAAATTGATTTGTTGAAGAATGAAATGTTGTTTTCCTTGCTTCAATCTGTTTGTGACACAAATGGACTGAACCATGAAAGAAACGGGTCAATATTTGTTAATTTGAGACTTTGAGTTCTTGACGCAAAATGTCGGTATCAATATCGTCGATAATGAGTTTGAAAATATCAACATATTGGATAATCTCTGTACAAGCTGTCACTTCCTGCTGTCGTCTTGCTCGCAGCTCCACCTCTTCCTGTTTAAGGGGATGCTGATTGGGACGTCCCGCTTTGGGCCGAGCACAATCGTTGTAGATTGGAGCTTGGCGAGATGGATCTGCCTGATGACAGACTTTGAATCAGGTGGATCCAGCTGCACTGCAAGGTGAACCTAATCATGTGTTAAAAAGGCTGTTTTGCATGGACATAGAAAAAATGTGCCTTGATATTTTGGATTTACCTAGGGCAAAAATAGTCTGAAAACCATTGCTTTGGTATTTTTGCTGCGTAAACATACAGGCTTAAACATCTGTGAGCTTTGGCCTTGCTTGAATTTACATCGAGTTAAAAAAAAAACAGTTAAATGTTGGATGGTGATGAATTCGAACTGTGGTGTGTATCACATCTGATGTGTTGGCATGATGTTTTTCATAGTGCTCTCTGAGTTTGAACCAATGTTTTCTCACACATCTGAGAGGCCAAAATCCTCAACATCAGAACATAATTATCACTCGGCCTCTATTTAATTACATTACAAAACATACACCAAATGTTTTCAACCTGAGACTCCTGCTGGAGAAGAGAACCAGTCTCCAGTCATCACGAATACTGTGAGTAAGCAGGTCTAAGGTCAGAGTCTCACCGCCTTTAAAACAGATATCACAGATATTCTCGGGTCTCCATTCAGTCCAACACCGCTATGAAGAAACCGTCAATTAACAGAAGTGTAAATTCCTGCAGATAGCTGCTCCGTGGCCTCGGGACATCTCTCTTCTCGCAGGATGCTATTTTAAGGTGGAATCTGGTCCCGGGGCTTAGGGGGCGTCCATTGCTCACATTCTCAACGAGAGGCACCGGAGTCTTCAAGCTTTATTTTAGGAACGAGCAGTTACCCTGACTCCTCTGTCCAGAGCTCTGATTCCTGTTTCAGGGAAGAAATTCCTGCTCACTTCCTCCTCTTATGTCATTTATTATCTGATGTGTATTTAAACTTACATGAAATATGTGGGTTCTCTTAATGAGTTTCCTGGTCGATAACAATATATATAATACTCTACCAGAGACAGCTGGGACAGGCCTGAGTGTCCCGTGACCCCAAGAGGGATATGTGGTCAAGGTAATGGATGGATATATTAGAATTTTCCGGTAAGGGGTGAATCTAAATAAAATTGCCGGATTAAATTGCATCTGTCTGACCAGTCAAACCCCCAAATTTCTCATAACTCTGCAGCAGATTGCCTTCATTCAAGTCAATCATTCAGTTTTCACCGCCTGAGCGTGCCAGAAGTGCCACTTTGGGCTGCTTGCCTGAGATATGTGCACGGTCTGTTTACAGCGGGATCAGCCTATAGCCAGCATCAGTCTCCACCCAGACGTGGGACGCTCAGGGTAGCAGGTACAGGTTGGGTGCATTTGAAAAGTCCTTTTTGGTCAGAACCTTCCTAACTGATAGGGATGTCCCGATACAACTTTTTCACTTCCAATACGATACCGATATTGCAGCCTTGAGTATTGGCCAATACCAATATCGATCCAATACGATATCAGCAGGAATCATACATACTTTTATTACTTATTTTGTAGTATGGACTGTAAGAAAAGGCTTGATCAGGTGAGATTACTCAAACAGAGAACAGTAGTCAGCAATAGTAGGTATGAGAAAAACTGATCCATTTGTTATGAACCAATGAGTTAAATAAATTTTAACCTTAAACATAAGAATATACTACAATTAAATAAAATAAATACAAAATAAATTAGTGGACCTTG
This sequence comes from Cetoscarus ocellatus, assembly GCA_037902135.1. NCBI lineage: Eukaryota > Metazoa > Chordata > Actinopteri > Labriformes > Labridae > Cetoscarus > Cetoscarus ocellatus. The sequence goes on from JBAMNC010001493.1 coordinate 867,659, forward strand.
AAAAGTAACCTCAATAAATCCAATAAAAACAAAAACATATATATTCTTAAATTGCAAAGTAACCACTGTGTTTAACTTAAACATAAGCATTTTCTACAACTGAATTAAATAAATAAAAAATAAATTAGAATGGACTGCTTGTATCGGAGTGCTTATATCGGAGATTTTAGATGCAGGCCGATATAATCCGATATTTGATTTTTTGCTGATATCGGACCGATGTCCGATATCACTATCGGATTGGGACACCCCTACTAACCAAGGAGATGACCTGGAAGCATTTCAGCATCAGTCATGATAAGAGCTGTTTGAATTCTCCTAAAGTTAAGGGAAAACTGTGTTTCTTCCTTTATTATCTCCTTTAGCTTAGGAAACACTGGACCATCCTTTACCAAAGGAAAGGAGAAAGGAGCGCCCCATAATGCCTTGTGGCAGCAACCTATATAAATAGGCACAAATTTACATTTGTGTTTGGAGTGGGACAAAATAGTTTGTGTAAATTCTGAATTGAGTTTATATTGGTAGTAGAGTGAGCATCAGATCCCTCCTGGGTTTGGGGGCACAACAAGCCCAAATAAGCAACTGTACTTTTGGAACAAACCCCAAAAAATGCAACCATCAACTGCCAATATCTACAAGCAACTTTCTCACAGAGCACCTTGAGCACGGAACAACTCCCACTTCAAAAAAAATTACAAATAAGGGTTGTTGCCAGGCACTTCATCTCAAATCCAGCTCAGCGCAAGTGCATGTTGAAACAATGTAAACTGTTAGCAGTGCTAGCACTGTTAGCCTGTTGGTTTCCTCTGAGGTAGGGCTGGGAAATATGGCCTGAAAATAAAATCCCAGATTTTTTGCCACAACACTTGATTTACAGTTTAATCAACTTTTACTCTCTCTCTCAAAAGAAAAAAAAAACCTCCCTGTGACACAAAAATGACATGAATCAAGTCCTGCCTTTATGTTTTCAGAACAAACAGACTTTCCCTCTTAAAGTTAAAGTGTGTGTCATAAAATGTTGATAACATAAATCAAATGTAGGCTGGTTTGTCTACATAAACACTGAAGGCTGAGGTATTTTCATAGTAAATTAACACGAAACTCTCTGATCAATATTTAATCTCATTTAAAAAAACAAATTCAAGCCTACAAAAGTGCTTGTGGAGAATCTGACGGGGCAATCCATCACGAAAACTGTACATTTTCAGTATCTATATTTTTAAACATTGCAGCAACTTACAATTGGAGTAAGTCGGGAAAAAAACTAAAATTTTAGTTTTTGAATCTTCTGCAGAAATAATTAGAATTAGTTGATTTAATCGATATATTTCCCAGCCCTACTCTTAGATTAAAATCGATTCTTCAGAGCTGGAAGTTGAAGCCACTGCCTCAATAAGTGGTTGTTTATTTTACTTGTTTTACTTATTTTTTTTTCCTTCATAAGGAAGTTGATATATCTTAAAACCTCTGCTTGTTGCAACCTGCTTACTTTATTTTTTTAAAGTAAGTTTTCATGCTCTTATCTATTTGAATGTCTTTATTTGATATTCCTACTGCTATACTGTGTATAAGAGCAACTGAAACAGCCAAATTTCCCCTTGGTGATTAATAAATTATTTTTGATTTTGATTATGTCGATGTAATCCAACACAATTCTCCTACACCACGCTGTATGAGAGACACTGCTCCTTGACCAGTGTTCATTCAATGCCCTTTGTTTACATCAGGGGTCAGGGGTCATCATCCGTGATGTTCAGAGTGAATGAATATTATGTCTTGAAACGTCAGCGTGAATGGGGCTGTCAGGGTGACACTGACGTGCACTGAAGCGTCCCAGAAGTTAAAAAACTCGACCTGCTTTGGTTATGAATATGATCACCTTCATGGAGGAGTCTGATAGTCCATCGGGTCCAGAGTGTGACCACAGAAATATTTATTGTCAGTGTGTTTACGGCTCACTTGTGTGTGTCGCTGCACTGCATGTCCAGAATGCAGCTTCCTGTCCTCACCTTCATAAACATCTTCCTCGACGCTGCAGCTGCACTTCACATGCAACACCGAGAATAGATCACTGCTGACGTGGCATCAGAGTTTATACCCTCATCTGCAGGGCTGTGCACCATTTAGTTTTTAATGATTCAAGGTCTGCTTACTGATTCTTTTCTTAATGAATCAGCAATTTATGATTCCACATCATGTGGAGGGCAAGTTATTGTTTTATGATCATCTTTATTTCTAGTTCACAAAAAATCAACACTCACATCAGCATTCAATAAGAAGCGATAACCTTTTGATGAGGATGATAAAACAAAAAAATAAATTAAAAAAGTGAATTATATTGAAATAAAGAAAGCAAACAAATAATCAAGAGAGCCATCCAAAATAATAATAACTATAAAACCCAGATGGAAAAATAGGAAGTGATTATAATTAGGTTTCTGCATTGTATACAAATGCATAAATATCTATTTACAAGAATGTGCAGCGTCTTATAATATATTCTCTAAAATATTTCTGAATTAAAATTTTCCTGCTGTTGACTTAATTAAGATAAACAAAATGAACTGTCAGCTAGGACACATTATGCAAAAAAAAATCACCTCTTTCATGATTTAAAACAGCACGAAATGATCATCAACCAAACAAGCGAAATAAAATAATAATAAAAATAACAGTTAAAAGTTATTATCTCTGTGAACTGTTCTGAACATATTTTGATGAAATTATCTCGGAAAGTTGTTCATGGTACAAGGAAGAGGTGATTTAATTTTGGTGGTGATCTGAATTCAGATTCAGGATTTTTTAAGGGTTTATTAACTTTGCAAGATAGGCTGTTTTTTTTTGCTTAGTACTCAGTAAGTTTTCTGCAGATTTTAGAGACATTTTTAGGGAAAGCTGGTCATGGGATCAGGAAGAACTGATTAGATTTTGGTGGTGATGCAAATGTGGATGTGGATTCAGGAATATTTTTAAGGATTTGTTAAGAGTGCAAGAGAGGGCATTTTTTCACATTTTGGACAGCAGCTTGCTCGATAATGTTTGAGAAGCCTTGGCATAGGTTTGTGCTCTTGGAGCACTTGTACTTATGTCTTATATTGTCTCTGTTGTTAATTATTCAAATTTAACCATTTGTTCTGAACGACTAATCACTGCAGTCAGTGTCAGAGGTTTGAGCTCCCCATAAATCTCCTCTCTCACTGCTCACTGCACAGTCACATCCCTCCTCCTTCCTCGCTCATTCATCTTTACAGTAAGCAGGGATTGTGGGGCTCTTTCTGGACTTGAAGATATTAAATATATTTGAAATATTTGTTGTTGAGCTTCGATAAACTTTACAGTGAAAGTGGGCTTATCTGTGTGTGACAAGATGTTGCTGCAGCAGCCACTGATACCTATACTGAGTATATAGATGCTTATTGAAGATCATAACACACTGAAAAAGCCGAAGATCCTCATTGTTCACAGTGTTGACGGAAATTCTTTGTCTTGTTGTTTGCCTGTTTAAAGTACCTTTAGCTGTCTTGATCTCGTTTAGCCAAGCCCGCTGCTGCTCCACCAGGATAAACTTTGTTTTTGTGCTTTGCTATACTTGCTACAGCCACACAGCAGGTCCTTAAAGATACATAAAACTCTATGGACAGCAGTATTGTCATTGAGATTTAATTATTATAAAACTTTTATGTATCTGCTAGGAACCAAAAACAGAACTGAAACTCACATCCCTTATCTAATATTATGGATACCCAAACCCAGTCATCTGCAGGGCTAAGTCTTCAGGGAATTCTGGGCAATGTTTTTTTTTTTATATAAACCCACTCCGAGCAAACAAACAAGCTCTAGTGAATAGCAAAGTTACCTTGAAGAAGGTACTTTATGTGAGCTTTCTCACCTTGGTTGTCTCATCCTTCTGTAGGAGAAACTTGAAGAGTTTCAGTTGTTTTTCACAGTAACAAAATGTGCCATGTGCTCATTCTTGAGCCGTAGGTGTTAGACAATTAGGCATCATCCATCCCTTTTCTCGTCCCAGTAACTTTTTGTTTTTCTGCTGTGAAATGCATGCCTGCTTGGTAATGTCCATTTTAGTTAGGAGTTTATTGAAGCACAGTCCTGTCCTGGTCAATCTGTTTGCTTGTCTTAGCAGCTAAAACTCACTTTTCTGCTTCATAATCAGACTGTGATCGTCAGCCTGGCTTTGCTGTCCTTGAGGTGAAGTGTGATAGGTCTAGTTGTTGCTGCCTTCAGTGAGCATGTTATTTTAACCACTATCAGCTGGAAAATGGTGTGTTGTCAAAGGTTTTTAAAGATTCCTCTTTTGAGTTGACGATAATTCAACTTTCTTCTCTCCTAAAGTCACAACTCCTGTCCGTAAATGAGCCCCTCTTCACTAAGAACTGGAACTTCAACAATGAAAATGCAGTTGATTGTTGGGTTTTCCTTACACGCCACACACCGCCACAGAAAATCCCCCATGATGGCCAACCTGTCATCAGCCGGCCCGTCTGGTCTCTGAGTGCTCTGGGCTGTAAGAGGAGAAAAGTCGACCCCTTCCTCGATGAAAAGCTCATTTAAAGCTCTGGCCTGCCGTACATATGGCTGCTCCATTTTTAAGAATCTCTCTTTTAACACTTGGCAGGGAAGTGCAGGAGAAGGAGTGCTGCCGTGCGAGCTCGAGGCCGGGTTATAAATGGCTCCCAGGGGCCCGCTCCCATCTGATGAGGTCCAAACTCTGCAGGGGGGGCTGCTGGTCAGCAGGGCGGGGCACCCAGGGGACACTGCAGTACGAGCTGCAGGATTCAGGCCGGTGAAGAGCTGAAACCCAAGCATCATTGAACATTTCATCGGCCGTGCAGAGTGCCACCGCTGTTTTGGAAACGTGATAGTTTAGTGTCAAACAGGAGACTAAAGACGTGCCAGGGGGACGCCAAGTTCAATGTCAAAGCAGAGCAGCAGGAAATGTACACAAAGTGATGTTTACAGCTCGGTATGAACTCAGAAGAACAACATTAACATTTTAGAAGTTTAGGTCACAGTCCTACTAGATAGTTGATCTGTATTCGGCCTTTTTGGACTCAGTCCAGACCAAGTGGAGAAATATCTACTTTTCTGTTTTATTTTTTAGAAGGAAGGAACCATAACTGAGGGCTTTATTTGACCTGAAATTTTAATAGGGTAGTGTTTGTTGCAGGTATAATAAAAAAGACAACATAATGCCCAGCTCCCATGGTATTTACAGCACTGTAGGTCAGACAGTTTTTTAATGCTTTGAGTCAAGTAGCAGTGATGTGTTTAATGACTTCTTCAAGGCAGAGCCCTTGGACTTCAGTTTTTAGCCATGTAGGACCAAAAGTGGTTATTGCAAGTGTAAATCTATGATGTCATGAGTGCATCTTCACTAGTGTCATGATTCATTCAGGTATGATTATAAGGATAAGGATGGGAATCGAAAAACAATGTTAGTTGGGAATCGATAACAACTCCCTCATGGAATATGTATCGTTAGTGTTTTCACTTACTGTAATTTCGTATATAATGCACATTTTTTTGCTCTTAAATAATGTCTAATTTTTGGTTGTGTATTTTTCACAAGCACAAGCAAAATTTGTAAAATATTTCGTCTCACCAACATCGTGATTACAATACATCTGATACAAAAAGCCAAAATATTCTCTCTCTTCCTCTCTGCGAAACATTACCACCAAACGTTTGCGATTCTTATTAAACCGACTGTTAAACTGTTCTAATCCAATATTTTGGGTCTTAATTAGTTTACCTTTGTGTGATGATCGTGTAATTCTCAAGCATTGTGATACCACTCACGTGTAAACACGCTGGGTGCTGCCATCTTGTGAGCAAAGGGACCAAAATAGCTGCACTGTGATTGGTCGAAGACATCGGCATGTTGATAGCTCCTCTCTGATTGGCTGGTACACTTCGACTGCTTTGCTTTTCTGCTCTGGCAGAAATCAAGTAGGTGCGCATGCGTGAAGCAAAAGGTGTTTCCGCATCCAGTTGAGAGAGAAAATCGTGTACAGTATTTGTTGTGAAAATTCTGAAATTTCATTGATTTAAACTTTGAATAAAGGTAATTTTTGAGTTGTCTAAGAGAGTAAGGTTTGGGCAAAATGTGGTTTCGTGTTACATATGAATACAGCGTTTTTCCTGGAAAAAAGCATGAAAAAATGGGGTGGGTGGTATAAATGAGGGCTTATTATATATGAGAAATTACAGTATTAATTCACTTGTCTTTGCTGTGGATCCATTAGTTTGTCATCTATGATTCAGTGAATGGCGTGGCTCTGAAGATTCAGAGGATCAGCACAGTGACAGATTCGTACTAAATAATGCTCAGGTCAAGTGTTTGGAGTGCCAGGTTGTCCTCCTGACAGATTAGGGTGAACTTTACCTCACTTAACAACACAACACTTTGTTAACGGACTCAGAAGCACTGAGTCTCTCCTCGGTGTCCGTGACCCTCTGATTGGACATATACCCCATGGCTGAAAGGTCGTGACCTCTCTGACCGTTTCCTCTGTTTGGCTTTAAGAGCTGATACTTCAGGGCCAGCTGGGAATTCAAATACACAAACATTACAAGCTCATGACCTGCCTGACTCTCTGACCAGGAACAAAAAACAGCACAAGAGACTATGAAGAGACGGGCAGGGCTCCACATTTAAGCTGGCTCGCTGGCTCAGACATATGATTGAAAGGCACCTCGCCAAGAAGTGCAACCAAGGTTTCATCTGGACTTGCATGTCCCGCAGTGGATGTACCGCAGAAACTGCCACTCTGACATGGATTATAACGAGACTTTTCTCTCATAAACCAAGTGTGCAGAAATTCTGTCTGGTTCAGAGACTATTATGACTCTACATGTATATGTTACACAAGTTTTCAGTTCATTACTTTCATATATTAACAGGTTGTAATGGGGTGATATGAAATAACAAGGAACTAAATATGTTTATTTGGATCAGGTCAGGTCGGCACTTCTCTACTCATCATTCCTGATTACTCGTCTGCACCAGTGTTAATTTTGACAACACTTTTTATTTAGATTTGGTCTTTTGTTTAAACTGTCGTTTAGTTTTAGTCATAATTTAGTCATCTGAATTGTTTTAGTTTTAGTCTAGTTTTAGTTAATAAAGTTTCACAACATTTTAGTCGATGAAATCTACTGAAAATATGAAGTGTAAGGGTAAGGCATTTTTTATGTTTCCTTGAATTTCTGAAGTCATGTTTTACACTTGGATAAAATCAAACATCTAATAACCCTTTATTGAATGCTAGTAAAGTCTGAATGTATAAATGAACAGAAACAAATTGAACTTTTGTGTGAAATGCAGTCACCTTTATTTAGGCTACCTGGCAGAGCATCTCAGTTACAATACCAGAACTGACAACAAACAGTGAACCTGCTCTACATGAATATATCAATTCATAAAGAGAGGAGCTCTGATTGGATCGCTCCACAACTTATCCCACCACCACCAAGCTAAGGCAGCTGTGATTGGATATATTCCTAACTTGTCCCTACTTTCTACATGACCAAATTAGGTCTGGTTGGGTAAAGTCTCTGTCAAACATTTTCATCTAGTTTTTATTTGTTGATGAAAATGTCAGTTAATTTATTTTTAGTTTTTGTCCATGTGCACTTTTTTTTATTAGTTACTGTCTAGTTTTTACTAGGGGTGTAAATCACAGCTTTCATGACAATACAATACGATATAGATTCTTTGGACAACAATACGATATTTGCCGATATCACAAAGTCTGCCACGATTCGATTTCGATTCAATACGATTCAGGGACCTTCGATCTATTTAAGACAATATTATGTATTCATTGAACACAATCAGCTACATTTCACCTAAAACAAGAAAGAAATACAAAGCAATTTCTAAGTTTTGACAGTTTTATTACTGAAATGTGAAACGATGTGCTGACCTTTGGGTATGATAGGTTAAAGAGGATTTTAACCATCGGTATGATCTAATCATGTCTAAAATTAAAATTGGGTTAGTTAGTAGTCAGGTGTTTTTAGACTTTGCTTCACTGTTTAATGGTAGGTGTGGAGGAAGAATAAGAAAGAGCTCTCACTGTTTTCCTTTCATACAATAAGTAATTTCATTAATCAGTGCGCTACAAAATCAAATGATGTGATAACTTACCATAATCGTGTGATTACTCCCGTCGTGTGTGTGCAGTATGCATCCTCTGCTGTCAGATCGACCGTGTCTTACCCGGATACAGCAGTGCTATTTTCTGATTGGCTGACATGTCAAGCTCCCTGTTAGCTTTGTGATGCTAACAGCGTGTTGCTACACGTTAGCATATAGGGGTGTTACTCGGTGGGCGCTATACAATACGTTTTAAAGCAGGAGAAATGCCAGGTGTGGTGTGTGAGAGAGCGAAAAGGTGCGCGTCTCATACGCTGAATGCGTGAGACTTGAGAGCCCTGTAAAGTTGAAACTTCAGAACGAGGCGCTATTGGGCCGAAGCGGTGAAACGGATATCCGGTCAGAATTTCAAAATAAAGGCGTTGAAGATTACGATGTTGATCGATGTTTTGAGTTTCCATCGATTTGATTGGATCATTGCTTAACCAATCGATGTATCGATCCAGATCGATGGATCAGTACACCCCTAGTTTTTACACCAGATGGACTTTTCATTATATTTCACAAGTCCATATAGGAAACAGCCCATAGAAAGTGTTTGGGAATATTTCAAAAGCATATCCAGCAGGTGATTGGACGATCTTTCTGTCACATTAACTACAGGCCAATGTGATAATGTAATAAGAGGGTGCTACTGCCGCTGTGTAAAGGAAAGAACACGAGCCACTTCATAAAACAAACTTTCGTCAAAACATGTCAAAAGTGGAGCGGAAATATCCTTACTATATAAAAGTTTGTCGTTTTGATGTTAGTTCTTCATTTAATGAAGAAATGCAGTCCAGATCTGGTAAAACTGCTACTGAAGCTGTTAGCATCCATGCTAATCTCTGCATGTTCAGTCACTTCCTGCTGTCGTCTTGCTTACAGCTCCGTTTTTCCTGCCCTAATCATTGTAAAGTGGAGCTTGGCAAGATGGATCTGCCTGATATCAGATATTGAATCAGGTGTATCCAGCTGCACTACAAGGTTAGCAGAGTTAACTCTACGTGTGATAAAGTTAAAGGGCGCAAGGATGCAAACCTCACACTCCGGGGTCAACCCTCCATTTGCCCGCCAAAGTCCTTATGTACGGAGCTACACTGCTGCTTTTGGGATGACAACAAAATGATATTGTGAGCTTGATTGTGCTCTCCTAAAGTTGAAATTCAAAAGCCTCATACTGGTTTCTTTGGAGGTTTGTATCAGACCAGCAGACCAGACTGGGTCACCTCTTGGTGATTCTGGGGTCACAGACTGACCTGCAGTGAAACCCCCCCCCAGACATGACACCAGATCTCATTCTAATCAGAGAGGAGACATAAACACTCCTTTTGTCTGACAGAAATGAGACATTAAGTCTAAAATCAGGCTCAGCGTGGTTCCTCAGTGCTGAACCAGGACCCTGGGCCTGTTTACCCCGAGGTGAGCCCGGCAGCCGGACTGAAAGTGATCCTCACGCTGGTGTTTACTCAACTGCTGCGTCCTAACCTTGGTACCTACGCCGGCTCCTGACATGATCCACCTTAATGCTGACAAATGACTTTCTGACCAGGAAGTCCCAGGAGCAGAGGGGGTTGTGGGTAATCGATCTGCGAGGAGGAGGTTGGAGATTTGGGGGAGTTTCATTGTTAAGGTGAAGTTCATCAGTCTGGTGCTGATAATGAAGGAGCTCGTCTGATCAGGATTAACACTCAGGAAGGCTTTTTGGACTTTAAATTATTTTTTGAGGCTCATTTGGTCTGAGAATGCTCTTATTAAGGATTTCTTTCAGCTTTCTTGATTAAAAACGATCTTTTGTGAAGTATCTCTAAAAGCTTGATGTATCTAAAGTCCTCTAAAACTATAAGCTGTGCTTGGGGATGCACAATATTGGATTTTTGCCAATATCCGACATGCTGATAATTCTGAACTCATCGTAGCCAAAACCGATATTTTTCGTCAAGAGCAAAAAGTCTTTACTTTATGAAAACTGACTTATTGCTTTCAATGGGGAAGACTAAAACAAGAAAAGCAACATTTAACTCTTGAAAAATGAAACTCTAGATTTTTACATGTACCCAGGCAATGTACCCATATATTTTTTTAATGTCTGCTGAAACGATAATTAACTTTTTAGGCCAATATCTGACAATTCCAATATCATATTGATGATATTGTGCATACCTTGCTGTGCTGTTTTATAAATTAAGTTGAAATAATGTATTTTTAATTCCATTCTAATTTTAGTATAATCATGCGATGCTAACAAAACATATTCCGTGTGTTCCTACTACCTGAGCCTTTTGCATGTCAATAATATTGCATGTAAATGTAAGGGATGTAAATTGGCATCAACCATTGTGAACATTTCTGCAGATATTGTTGGGAATGCACGATATTATCAGACTGATATCAATATTGGCAGATATTCACCTAAAAAGTTGATAATTGGTAACAGCAGATATGAAAGTATTTGCTGATATTTACAGCTGACACTTTGACCATATGAATTGGCCATAAAAATCCCACATATTAGCTGTAATATTAGCAAAATGCAGAATGTACCATGATTGTTAACTTCATCATTGCGCGATGTCCACTTTTATTGATGCAAAGTGTAACTTATTAAAGAGTAAAATGTTGATTTTCTTGCTTCACATCTGTTTCTAACAGAAATGCTCTATAATCATGGAGGAAATAGGTCAGTTTTAGTTAAATAAAAGTTATTAACATGATGTTGAATTTACTGATCATCTCTTTCTTCGGGTTTCTGGACACTTGCCTTGGCCTCAGCCTGACCTCGCCCTCTGACTGGTCAGTGTCAGGTTTCTCTGTCCAGCTCCTTCAGATCCATAAATGATTATTTTGCACAGATGCCAATCAGTGTTTCACTGTTCTGTTGTATTTGTTCAGCACTGGCAAGCTAATGTACCTTACTGCTCTACAAGAGAACAGATATTATTCTATTAGTCAGGAAAAGTGACATATTCTTCCATCTACAGTTTGAGAAATATCCACAACATGGAGATTACAAGACACGTTTAAGAAGAGGGATTAAAAACAAGAATAAAACATCATATCTCATCACTTCTCTGGAGAACAGGCACCAAACACTGCAAATTAGTGTTGGATAAAATATTAAAAATGAAATTAAGAACAGATTTTTATTGTAAAGAGTGATGAAGTATCTCCACTGGTCTTTCTAATCAGTGCAGCTACTCTAAAGACTGTACCTGCCACCCACACGCTCCAACACCTGTCCCCTGTGTCTTTAAAAGTCATCACCGTGGCCCCCTGCCTCCTTCAGACCACATCAGCACTTTCAGGACAAGATGACCTGATGGGACACTGTGTTCAGAGGTGTCAGGTCACTTCCTGAGGAGCAGAGGTCACGCTCTGTCACTGCAGCATCTGGACAATCACTTTGTGTTCACTCACCTGGTTAAAGGTGAACAAACTGTTTTTTTTTTAACTCCACCTGTCTGTTGAGGTCTCAGGTCGAAGCACAGAACAGCACCAGCTGTCCCCTCAGACTTGACATCCACAGACTAGGGGTGTAAAAAAATATTTAAACTTATATATATTGCAATATTTTTCAGTACAATACAGACGATTACTTTTGTAGTAAACTGTTTCAATTCCATCAGTAAATAATTTACAGAAGTTTATTTTCATTGTTTATTCCCATGGGACTATTTGGCAGATACATTCATTTTTATTGTTTGTGTCACTAGATCAGACAATAAGGTTTATCCACGTTGCACTGACCATGTTTTATATTAGTAGAACTGATCAGAAACTGTAATTTTATCCATTTAAAATTGTGAGTTCTTAAAACTATGATTATGTTCTTCCCAAAAATAGACAATTTGGTAAAACATCCCGATATATTGCCCTGCTTGTACAATTGTTATAGATTGGGATATTTAAAGGTTTGAGTTTTGTGTTTGAAATCTCTTGAAGTTGATTATTGGGAGAAGAGAGCACCTTATTAGGTACATTTTACTTATACCAGGTTGAACCCTCTTTTGCCTTCAGAGCTCCTTAATCCCTCGAGGTGTAGATACAACAAGGTGCTGGAAACTGCAGATCCATGATGAGAATCTCCTGCTCCATCACAGGTGCTCCACTGGACTGAGATCTGGTGACTGTGGAGGCCACAGTGAACTCATTGTCATGTTAAAGAAACCAGTTTGAGATGATCTGAGCTTTCAGACATGGAGCTGGAAGTCTCCATCAGATGATGGTCCACTGTGGTCATAAAGGGATGGACATGGTCAGCAGCAACACTCAGGTAGGCTGTGCCGAGAACACACTACACTATTACACCACCACCATCAGCCTGAAGCACTGAGACTAAGTTAGGTGAATCTGTAATCTAACCAGGCTACATTTTTGCAGTCTCCTGTTGTCCAATTTTGATGGGTCAGTGCAAATTTTTGCCTCGATTTCCAGATGTGGTCCTCTGCTGCTGTAGCCCATCAGCTTTAAGATTCAACATGTTTTTCAAAAATCATCTTCTGCATACCTTCGTTGTAACAAGCGCTCTGGCATCAAAAAGGCATTCTTCCCTAGAGAAGTGACACTCACTGTATATTCTCTCTTCATCACACGCATCTCTTTTGTCCCCCAGGCCATCAGTCGATTGTTTTAGTTTTAGTCCAGTTTTAGTTGATGAAATTTCACAACATTTTAGTCGATAAAATCTTCTGTAAATTTAGTCGACTAAAATATGAAGTGTAAAGGGTAAGGCATTTTTTATGTTTCCTTGAATTTCTGAAGTCATGGTTTACACTTGGATAAAATCAAACATCTAATAACCCTTTATTGAATGCTAGTAAAGTCTGAATGTATAAATGAACAGAAACAAATTGAACTGTTGTGTGAAATGCAGTCACCTTTATTTAGGCTACCTGGCAGAGCATCTCAGTTACAATACCAGAACTGACAACAAACAGTGAATCTGCTCTACATGAATATATCAATTCATAAAGAGAGGAGCTCTGATTGGATCGCTCCACAACTTATCCCACCACCACCAAGCTAAGGCAGCTGTGATTGGATGCCCCTCTTAACTCATCCAACCTTTCCACACAACCAAAGTAGCTGTGATTGGATATATTCCTAACTTGTCCCTACTTTCTACATGACCAAATTAGGTCTGATTGGATTAAGTCTCTGTCAAACATTTTAGTCTAGTTTTTATTCAGTTAATTTAATGTCAGTTTTTGTCCATGTGCACTTGTTTTTATTAGTTGCTGTCTAGTTTTCGTCAGGAGAAAAATGGTTGTTGACGAAAACTATGACAAAAATGATTAGTCAACAAAATGAACACTGTGTGAAAGCCCCCTAAATTTCTTTGCTTCTCCATTTTGCTGCTCCGTTTGGACTTCAGCAGGTCGTCTTGATTATGTCTACATGCCTAAATGCATTGAGTGACTTCGTGCTGGTTGTAAGCTAACACGTTTTAGAAACGCTGCAGCTCGTCCCTGCAGGCTCTTTACACGTCCAGCTGCTAACTGCACGATCAGACCAAGAATTATGTTTCCTTGTTGTTGGAGCTATATGGAGTCTTTTCTTCTGCCTCAGAGGGACCAGAGGAATGGTGTTTACTGCTCCGAGCCAACTGGACTGCACCAACCACACACTCAGACACACACAGGCAAACACAAACTTCAGGTTTTAATCTTCATATTAATTTCAGGCTTTCACTATTTATTTCTCCGTATTTATTTACAAGTTTAACCAGCTTTACTTGATCCGAGCCACTCGATATGTACAAAGTTACACATACACACTTACACAGGCCAACACCCCCCTCACCGACCTGCCCACCCACTCCCTCATTGGCCGATTGTGTCGTCACGGAGACAACAGCTGTCTCCAGGATGAAGAAGCTACTTTGAGGGTGCCAGCCAGTCTGCAGTCCTGCAACTGGAGAGTCCCATGGGTCCTTTCTGGCCTTCAAAACACACACACACACACATGCATGCACACACTCGAGCACACACTGGCTGTAGAGCGGGATTAGCGCCCTCTAGAGGGGACGGGAGGTCTTTCCTCTGCAGGGAACATCGTGTTCGTCCTTCATGTTTGTCCTCAGCAGAGGGTGAAGGCGTGAAAGTCTGACCGGTGATGACAGTGTTGTCAGAAAGAATATTTACTCTAAAACAAAGAAAAATCAAGAGGTTTTACACTGATTTTATGAAGATGAAGTCCTGGATACTCTGCAAGAACTCAGACCTAGGCAAGTGTGTTTGTCTATTTTCAAGTCAGAAATATTCAAAACACTTATTTTATTCCACATTCACTTAACCAGTCCAGATAAATATCTTACTTTAAGGAATGAAGGGCAAAAATAAAGCACTGAATTACTTGTAATGAAGAGAAAATTTCTGCCAATGAAACAAGGAAAGTTTGACTCAGTGAGGGTCTTAAATTAAGGTTTAATATCTGCTCAAGTTAAATTTGTCTTATTGGCAGATTATTTTACTTATTATTACAAGCAACTCAGGCCTTATTTTTACTTTTTATATCTTCAAATAAGATCTAAATCCAGACATGTCAGGAAATTGTGGATTAGGATAAGTCGAGTAAGATTTTCTTGTCTTGAAATTTGACAAGTACTCTCACTTAGATCTGAGTTTTTTTAGTGTAGATGAACTTTCAATGAATCAAAGCAATCTAATCAACCTAACAATGGGCAATACCAGACTTTTTCAAATTACAGATGCTCTCTGCTGTAATTTTTTGATACTGATACACCAATCATCTCCTACAATGCACACATAGTCATTGGAATTTGGCGTTTTTATGTGTTAATAAAGTTATTTGTAAAAAATATAAGTTAAATATTACCTAATAACAGTAAATATTCTGTTAGTTGCTTTAAATACTGTTTGCCACAATAATATATTGCTACATTGTGTTTAAACATATAAAGAGTGGTATACACTGCAAAAACTAATATATAAGTGAGAGTATTGTCCAATTTCAAGTCAAAAAAATCTAACTAGACTTACTTTATGCCACAATTTTCAGACATGTCTAGATTAACATCCTATTTGAAGATATCAAAACTAAAGATAAAGCGTGAGTTGCTTGTTAGAAGTAAAATTAACTGCCAATAAGACAAGACAAATTTATTTTGTAGGGCGTCTTAAATGAAATGCTCTATCCAGCGTAGATATTAAACCTCAATTCAAGACCCTGCCTGAGCCAGCTTTGCCTGTTTTATTGGCAGATATTTTCTGTTCATTACAATAAATTCAATGCCTATTTTTAACCTTTTATTTGTTGAAGTAAGATATTTTTTTGGCCTTGTTGAGAGAATGTGTTTTAGAATAAGTGTTGTAGATATTTCTGACCTAAAATTAGACAAAGACACTGGCCTTATGATGAAAATATCTTGCAGTGCCAAAATGTGATCATTATTTTAGGACAATCATAACCTCATGCTGAGCAAAGCTGCTCATCCCTGCTCCAGACCATCAGGCCTTGAAGTCATTTGAATTCTTTGTCCAAAGAGTCAAATTATGCAGATTTTCAACCTTTAAAAATGTAAGTGACATATTTTTTTGGATGACTTGATAATTATTCTATAAGAACAAACACAAATGAAACAACTATGCTGATGTAGGCTAGGATGTTTTCAATCAAACCTAATCAGTTGTAAATAGTTTAAAATGTGGCTTTAAGATACTGTTGGAGAGTGGCAATGCATAAATAGTTTTCTTTCTGTCATTCCTACATTCCCACAACATTGCTATGTTTCAGTGCGTTAGCCTGTAGATGTAGCTGAGAGCTCTCTGATTGGTTTCCACAGTCACATGACACAGAAAGAGGCTCTGCCTTGGCACGAAGAAGAAACAAGACGACGAAACAGTCTGTAGAACTTCACAGTTTAACATTTTGTTAGAGGACTCACTTGGTATTGATATTTTAGGGGAGTACTCAATACCAAAAGATGACTATTGAAAGTATTTAATGCTTCAGTACTTGATAACAGTACTCCCAACCGATAACTTTAGCAGAGTCGCCAAAACTTTGTCTTCTGTTCATTAAGTCCAACATATTAACCCAGCTAAGTCTGCACTGAAATTCACACTGAGAGCAATAGCATTATGCTAATCAGCTAAGTTAAACAAGCAGCATATTGCCCCAAAACAAATGCACATGATGTTTAGTGATGCATTTTAGGTCCAGTCGGAAACATGGTGATGTATTCAGGTTGGCTTGGTAAAATAAGTACTTGGGGGGCTAAGGATATGATGTGTTTAGTTGGATTTAGATTTTGCTGAACTTTGAATAAATGAAGTTTATTGGGCTAGAAATTTGTTTTCTAAGGTGAATATTTTTCTGTGTATTGTATTTTTGTTATTGGGGAGATTCTTCTGATCCCCCAAAATTTCAGAGAGGCTGCCCAGCCTTTTTTTGCCTTATCATAGTGCAGTTTGGCATTTTTGTGTTCAGCTAGTCTGGATTTGAGGGGGCACTTCCTTTGGCCAACATGCACTAAACCATACATCTAAACTTCAGTCTGTTTGCATCATATAAAAATTGTTGAGTGCTCCTGAAGTTTTCCTTTTGCTGTGAATTCCAAAATAGATTTCATCATTGGATTAATACTTTCCACTCTTGGATATCACAAAATTATCATTTCTTATTTTTTTTCAAGCTTCGGGTCAAAAGGTATGGCATTTTGGTTTAATTTGCTGAACACTACTTCTGATGGCTTTGTTGGGATTTTTGAATTAACTTTATCTGATGATGGATATGCTGTAGCTATAAAAGCAGTGTGCATGGAGTGAGTCCAAACACTTATTCATCAAGTGCTGCATGGTTATATTATTAATTTATGATTGCAGAAATTCCTAAGGCACATTGGGACTGGGACACTATTTGAGGATCACTTGTGCAGCTCTGGAAGCTTCAGACACAGGATCTAAAGTTCAAGAGCGAATCTCAACTTATCGAGGTTACTGTGAGTTTATGGGAAAACAGGAAGAGCAACATGTAAACAACAGGTTTTATGTCTTGCCTTTAAACTCTGATTGCTTGTTTTCCTGTGTTGGGATGATCTGCAGAGTCGAAGAGGCTCCTGCTGAAAATTGACTTGTTACATATTTCCAGGAACCAGTGTGGAGCTGTGCTACTGGCACGCTCTACGACAGATCGAGGCACAGGCTGTGGAAACAGGCAGACAATGTGGGAATTTGGGGTCAGATTTAGCTACAACTACCTAAAACTGAGATGCGTTAAAGGTTCCAAACTTTGTATTTATTGTTTAACATTATTTATGTTAAGTTCAGAGCTGGTCAGCACAACAGTTGGGTAATTTACTGTCTGAAGGCAATGTGCTCCGTAGAGAGTTAAGTACTGACACACAAACACAGTGCTGACTCACTGAGGGACCTTTGTGTGAGTGTGTGTGTGAAGGGTGTGTGTGTGTGTGTGTGTGTGTTGCATGTGTTGTTTTGGGTCGACTGCAACTGTCAGAGGACAACGACCCATCTAATCTGCACCTGCCACTGACACAGCAAATGTACGTCTACACACACACAGACACACACAGTCGGCCTACATAAGAGACAGCCGGAGCCGGTGCAGTGCATGCTGGGACATCGGTAACCCCACTGTGGATGACCGGTGGTCATCTGGGTTTAAAAGTGTATTTCTGACCTCTCGTCTTGGGTGAATTTCTCCTCTCTGAGCCCAAACCTACAGAAAGTCACAGTAGATGATAGCACCAGACAGAATGAACCTGATCAAACTATGACATCTGTTAATTAACATTACTGCCCCATATCTGGATTTGACAGCTGCTGTTATCATTAAACTTTGTTAAAGAGCCATTATTAACTAATTAGCTCTCACCTATACCTTGGTCATAAAGCTAATTTTGCCTCTCACCCTCCAAAAAGCAGTAGTATTGTACCAAACACATCATGAATGCATAAACCTGTTTTGATTTTAAAGATTTATCCTTGTGACCATAGTTGCCAGGTCCAATTATTATAAGTGAAGTTGGGCAAAAATCTGACAACACAGCTTGGAGCAGTGTCAAAAGAAGTGTTTTCCCCTTTTACAGTATGCAAACATCAGTAAAGTGATGTTCTGAGGATTTTGCTGTTTTTAGATTTCCAGTATTGCTCCAGATTCAGTTTAAGGGTCCAGACGGCCTCTAACTTAAAGTTAAAATTAATACCAATAAGTTTCAGTGGTTATCATGGGTTGGGAACATGCCTCACTTTGAAAAAAAATGGAGAATAAAAAAGCTAATGCTGCAGCTCCACAGGTTAAGGTATCAATTTGAATCTATGGCTGTGTCCACATGAAGGTGGATATTTTTGAAAACAGGTTTTCCTCCTCCACAAAGTGAAGTTTTTGAAAACATTTTTGTCCACAAACAAAAGAAAAAAAGCTTAAACGCTTCGTTCACACTGTTTCCTACCTTGTAAAGATGCTTTTTTATATATATGTTACTTATATATATGTTTTTTTTTTATTTTAATATCTATACTCCAACCTAGCCTTGCAGAGCAGACGGACCTGCCTGATTCAGAAATCATGCATATCCATCTTGCCAGCCTCCATTGTCCAACGACTTCACTCCGGCTGGAATCTTAACGACCCAATCAGGGAAGAGCTGCGGGAGCAGTGAACGTGACAACAACAGGAAGTGACTGCATGTTTGAAACAGTGGCGGCTTCTGAAGCGGTCTTAATATCTGCATTTTTTTTAATCAGAAATGGACTCAATTTATTCTTTAAAAGAGGAGGGAGGAGCGTCACTTGAAGCTTGTCTTACGAGAAGTCATGTTTTTGCTCTTCTCCTGACCGGGATCACTGCTGGGAAACTGAGAGAGAACGCAGAAATCAATACATGCCGGTTAGTCTGTGGTTGTCATGGTTACTCAGCGGTACTTTGCGAAATATGCTCTCCTCAGAAGTTTACTGGGAAAACTTGGTAGGGATTGTCTTTGGCGAGGTTCGTGTCACATATAAGTGTTAAATGATACATCTGTGTGGGATAATTTAATGTGAAACGATAGTCTTCAGGTAGTTTAAGCTAACAGCTAACGGCCGTAGCGGCTAACTGTTGTCAGCCGTTGTTAGCCGTGCTCATTGTGGCTCAGCGGCACTGTCACTGCCTCTTGCCTCGGGAATCATGAGTTCGATATTTGGGAAGGGAAAGGAAGTAGCCGTTTGCCGGCTAATGGCCGTTAACTGTTGTAAGCCGTTAGCCGTTAGTACACTACGTGTACGTATGCTACGTCATATGTAGCAGCGTTGCTTGATGTGGATTGGTCTGTGATGAGTGTAACGAGCGGAATGATCGTCCAATCACAAGCTGCTGTTGTTTTTGAAGGTTCTGACCCTGAAAACATTTTCGAACGGCTCCTTCCCAGATGGATTAGTGAAATATTTCCAATATGAAACTGTCCATCTGGCGTGTCAGGTCAACTCCAATCACAAGTCTCACTGGTGCTAAGGTTTAACTTGTGGTTATGTTATTGATGTCAACAGGTTTTTTCAGAAAATACTTATAATTTATTATATTTATATTTCACTTTAAGAAATATCTGATAGTCTTGATAAAATTCTGCTAATACAAAGTTTCGTTGGTACTCCTGATGGTTTCAGCAACGACTGTAACAAAGGCAACCACGGACGCAGGCGGCCATTGTACTCCTCTCTGGTTCTTGCCTTGTAGGCTGTTCTGGATGGCTACACAGCTTCATCTACTACCAAATATTTGTCCTCTCCTTTCGCTCCATCCATTATCATTACAGTTGGTACATTGGTATAATTTAAGCATTAGTAGGTCACGAAATCATCATCATTGTTGTCACTTTCAGTCAGGGATCGGGAACAGTGTTTTATTAAAGGCAGAAAATTTTGTTCTGTCAAATCAACTTTTTATGGCAGAAAAGGATGTTTGACTATATACTACTGTGTATTTATTTACTTATATTTTAAATGAATGGAAATTAAGGATGCACAATATTGGATTTTTCCTGATGTCAGACATGCATTTTGTAAGTCATTACTGCCAATGCAAATATCAGCATATTTTTTAAAGAGTACCCAATCTCACTTTACTAAAATGACCTGTGTGTAGGTTCATTAGTGTTATAAAAGGACGCGAAAATAAACAAATTGGAGTCTTTAAACATTCATACCATTGCTTTTTATTTTAAGTAGACATTTATTGATAATGAGGTGAAGCATTATGATAACTTCATATATTCTGACATTTCAGTAAATACTTGGGATAAAAATGGCTGATATATTGGATGTAAATATTGGCTGAAATTTTAATATCTGCCAAAAATCAACATTTTAAGCTAATATTTGCAGACACTGATATCGTGTGGATAATACCAAGCGCCCCTGATAAAATCAGAGGATAAGATGTCTCAGAGACGCTGATCGTCTGTAAAAACAATCGTCATCAGTGTGTCTTACTCATCTCATTCATGAAACACTCACACACTCTCACACACTCTCACTGTAACCACACACTCGTGGCTGGACGTTGATTGACAGGCGGGGCAGGTGTGGCAGCGGCCCACCTGTCGAATCGACCCCCTCTGCACCCACAAAACACACACACACAGTCCTACAGTCCTCGCTCCACCCCCTCCACCCCTGACCCCGTGACCAACTTCCTACTCCCGTGGGCTCTGTATGCCCCCCCCCCCCCCCGTCCCTGTCCGTGTCTCTCTGCAGCTTCATAAATAAAAGTGAGGCAGTACCTGCCCGCCGCAGCCCACCACCGCTGTTTACAGCCCCCACATGACCCCCGACCTCTGAGGTCTGCACCCGCATCACCCCAAGGAGACGCAGACCGCTGCTGTGCAGTGAGGACTTTTGTCCTCTGAGGGCAAATACGATCTACTCTGCTGAATTTACTGCAAAAAGGGTTAAAAAAAAACATTATTAATTAAAAAACATAACAAAAACAACTTTATTTTTCCTATATAAAAGTTTTCAAATGATGCACCTCAGGGATGAACCATATTGGAAAAAAAACCATTTCAGGAATAGGTCATGTTTCTGCAGACGTTTGTATGATTATTTTTCTATCTGTGAGCGAGATAACTTAAAAAGTTCTCAGCAGATTTTAATGAAATTTCAGAGAATATTGATGGCACGAGGATGCTGTGATTACACTTCAGTGGCAATCTGAATCCAGATGCAGATTCAAGAATTTTTTATGGGTTTTTTTTTAATGAAAGGAACAACAAAAAACATTTTTTTATTAAAAATGAGTATATAAAATTGTAAACATTAATTAGTAGGGATGGGCTGATTGTGGATTATGGGGCCATAATTAGAGTTAAAGAAATAATCTCAGTTTCACAATAACCCTCATTATTTTGCCATAGTTTAGTAAGTCTAGGAATGCTTATTATGTTTTATCTCTGAGCTCCTGTGTTTACTATGTCAGTAAAGGTAGATGTTGGTAAACAGAAGTTGGTAATGGCCCAACTTAACAATGAGTAGATTTTGGTGGTGATCACCAAAATCTAACTATGGTTTTTGCTCAATAACTGTCTAACTAATAATGATGTCAACACGATTCTGAGTGCTAGGTGTGTGTTTTCAGGGTCATAAATCATATTATGATGGTAACTTTATCATGGAAATATTGCTTATGGATGTGGCAGCAACATGTGAGCTACCTTGGCAGAGGTTCGAGCTCTCTGAGTGCTTTCTAGTTAGTTTGTTTAATATCAGGTATTTTTGTTGCTCTAAAGATTTGGCCCTCTGAAACTGAGAATACTAATAATGTGACCCTCGTGGTATCTAAAGTTGCCCATCCCTGCCTGAAGTGATACTGAAGAATATACTAAAACATATTTTTATGGATGAACAAAGTCAAATCAGTGCCAGAGAAAAGACTGAGTCCACCATAGTCCCTCAGAGCAGCTCCAGCGCTCCATGTTCTGGATTAAAAAGCCTCAGGAGGATTGAACAGAGTCTTTCCCTCCAGCTCAGAGAGGCTTGTCTCCATGTTGGGGCTCTGAGCTGTGCTCCTCATCGGGCTCTTTACCGTCCCACAGTAAAATGGAAAGAATGTCTCTGTCGGAGCGCCGGCCCGTTCGGCCTCTGCACCGTGCAGAATCAGTGAGCTAATCGGTGTTTTTAACAGGCGCTGACTGCACTCTGAAAGCATGAGGGAGTTTCACAGCCATGAGTCGGAGCTGCTGGAGCTCGTTATTCTCCAGGGTCGTACATTCAGGAGGCTTTAGCCCTGATTCATGTGCTGAGGCTGAAGGATGCTCTCACATTTACTCCACATTCATTTTACATCAATCAATCTTGATTTGTATAGCTCCAGTTCATAACAAGTGTTATCTCAAGACACTTTACAACAGAGGAGGCTGAAGACAAACTCTCCAATTAGAGATACACATATATGCAAACATATAAATACGTGTAATATATACATTTGTATATAAACATACATACATCCAGAAACGTAGCCATCCAGGCAGAGACAAAAAGACTAAAAGTAAGACTTTATGACGGAGACAAACCCATGGACACCCAGATCATAAATCTGTCCCCATCACATCTGTCTCTGCTGAAAATAGATTCAATCAATCAGTCTTTATTTATATAGAACCATAATTGTCTTTGTTGAATATACATTTTTAAGAGGGTCCTCGTGTCTATATGGTTGTAAAGATAGTTACTATGGATGAATAATCAATACAACCATGGACAGAGAGATCAATCTAATATTAACATTAATATCTATAATGAATATAATCTGCAGAGGAATGATGTTGATTAATGTAGCAGCATCTAGCTGAACTGCCATTAAAACTGGTTTAACTGGTCTAAAAGTATGAATTTATGTTAAATGATGTAATTTCTGCTGATGGTTGATGCAGGATAGAGCACATGGAGTGGAGCAGGTCATCCATGATTGTTTGTCAAGGTCATCCTGATATATGTGTGCTGTTTGCACGAACTTCCATGTATTTAATTTTGTCGATCTCTCTTCGGTTAATATCCGGAACTGTAATGATAATAGAATGGGGCTACAGGAATGGCCACAAAATTGTAGTTATTGAAGCTTCGTAGCTCCACAGCAGCAGGCTGTCCACACCAAAGATCCCAGTCAGCCTACAAGACAAGAGCCAGAGACGAGTTCAGGAGCAAACAAAAACAAAAAGCCATGCAGCCACTCCTCCTGCTCTGCTTTATACCACAAGGGGGACATCATGGAGGTCCTGAGGACCTCAAAACCTCGTTGTGTTTTCACTGCAGCTCTAATTTAATGGTCGTGCCGAGAGTCATTCAATCCTCTCTAAGAAAAGCTTGTGGAAATGTCGTCTGATGTTTCCTCTCAAAACCAAGAAAGTACCCAGAAGACCCTCTGCTCTTCACCTTGCCTGGTACCTTTTTTTTTTTTTTTCTCAGTGATGTGACCATCTCGGCCCGGCACGCCACGGCCCCCGACGACCCGCAGGCGCTCAGCCCGCGAGGGATTATCCAACCACGCCCGGAAAAGACGTGTGAAATTGTGACGCGCACGAAAATGAAATGACAAAGTTTGCGAGGCTGTGCGTGGAGGAGCGTGTTAGCTGTTGGCACGCACGCCGCTGTGTAAGCCGATATGTGTGCCTGCGGGTGTGTGTTGGTGTGTGGGTGCCCCGTGGTGTAACGTGGCCAACTGTGAGGCCGCTGTGAGTCAGGGTGCTCTCGGCCACAGCGGGCTGCAATCACGGCTGCTAGCAGGTGCTCTGAATGGGAAACTCGATCGGCTCCACACACTGCCGCTGTATGCTTTAATTGATTAGAGCGAGTTTTATGACAGTCAGGCCTCAGGCATGCAGCACCGCCAACAATCAGACAGAAGCTTCTCTGATCAACACTTCAGCCCCAGAATGATCTTTGAGCTCATTCTGAAACAGAAAGGATGGGAGCGTGAATCATCTCTGAGGCATCACAAGACAATGTGATTTTAATTAATGCTCAGAAAAGGGATTTGAGAACAAGTTATGAATCTTGTTTATATCTGAGCCGTTACTGAGCATGATAAAGAGCCATGCTGCTGGACTCCTGTCCTTTTAAAGTGATCAGGAAAAAAGAGATGTGGGTGACTTCTAGGTGTGCAGCAATAATGAAAATCAGGGCAGATACTAGGCATGAATGATTTAGGAAGAGATCTAATTGTGATTTTTCTGGCAGATATTGCGATTTCAAATCGATTCACAATTTTCTTCAAATCAAGCTTCAGTGCAATACTCACTATGTTTACAGTCTAGACAACAGTGAGGAAATAAATGATCAGAAGCACATAACACATTATTCATCGTCTAATATTGATGTTAATGATCTGTTTTCATTATTTAAGGTATACTCCAACCTCTACTCCTAAACAGAGGCTTTCCATTGTTGACCTGCTTACCAGCACTTCTGTAAATGTAAATTGCTGCAAATTTGTAAAATAGTATGTGTAAAATATGAGGTGTGACAGAAAAGTTCCAGGACTGGTGTCACAAAAGATTTATCTAAACCCAAACTTCAAACCAAGAGTTTCCTCTTCAAAGTAATCCCAGCATGTCTACAAAGAGATTCTGCAGTGTTTGCTTCGTTCAGTGCAGGAGAAGAGGCGAGAGTTGTGGCAGGACAAGTCGTGGCTGCTTCACCATGACAACACGCTTGTTCACAATGCCCTGAGCATCCGACAGTTCCTGGCCGAGAAGGACATCGCCGTGCTGGAGCAACCTCCCTACTCACCCGACCTGGCTCAGTGTGATTTTTCCCTCTTCCTCAAGCACAAGGGGGTCATCAAGGGGACCCGTTTTGAAGACGTGGACGCCATCAATGAGGCGACGGAGCTGCGGAGGATCCTGGAAGAATCCTTTCAGGAGTGCATGAAAGCGTGGAAGAGAAGGATGGGAAAGTGCATTAGATTACTTCGAAGGGGAAAACTTGTAGTTTGTAGTTTGGATTCTAAATAAATCTTTTGTGACATCAGTCCTGGAACTTTTCTGACACACCATGTAGTTGACAGAACAGATCCTGGGTAAGTCTAGAGCGCTGCAAAAAACTGCAGCGTGGAAAACACAACACACAACATGGAAGAGGACATACAAGAAGAGGGAATGATGGTGGTCTTGGAACTATTTTTGAGGGAAAAATCCTGAACCAAAAAAAGAAAAGACTGCAGAAAAAATCCTGGAGACAGCGTGAACACGTGAGCTGGTCCTCCATTTCTGAGCTCCACTGAACTTTATGTTTCAGGTCGGCCATGCTTGTTTTTATTCACGCCTGCTTCCTTGTTTCTCAGTCAGCTCGCTTCTTGATTGGCTACATTCACGTTGCAATTTACGGAGTCAGGACTCAGGAGTCGTCCGCTTTCCTCACACACACGAAGACTTTTTGCTGTAAATATTGAACAAGTTTAATATTTACGATTGTCGTCCCTGACCCGTTTCAGAGACGATTATCAGGACAAATTTACTCTTAACACACCTCAGACTACAGGATAATCTGATAGGATAATCTTAGAAGACAGAAGATAATCTGGTGTTTGACGTCCTTGGTCAGGAAGGGGGAAAGTCGGGACAAAACAGCCCGATAATCTTTATGTGTGTACCCCGCTTAAGCCCATTTACCTTTCCCTTAAAACGATAGGCGATATATAAAGTGGATGGATGGGAGTAATAATCCCAAAATACCCCTGAACAATGATTAAACTGAGGACATCCCAGAGATACCTGAACACCACTAAACTTATCTTCCCATCCATACGCATTAATGTCTAGCTAAAAGGACTTTAGTAATCTCTTCACCACAAACACCCCCCCACCCCCCAGCCCATACCTGTACCTCCACTGACAGGCAGTCTAACACCAGCTTAGGCATCAAACCAGCAGATGGTGGCTCTAGTTAGAAGTCTGTTTTTGGTTCTGCCCACTCCTAAAGCTGGCTCTCATCTTCACAGCTTCACTCTGCAGGTGTTTTGTTCTTCACACATCATCTCTGACCTTTGACCCTCCATCTCGCCTCTGCTTATCCTCTCCTAATGAAGCTGTACTCTCCTCTGTGCCTGACAAACAGCAGATTTAGCGTGAGACCTCTTTCCTCCTGCTCTCCGTCTCTTCACATCTTTTTCCTCTCAGAGAGCCAATTAGAGGAGCCGAGGGGGACAAACTGCGTCCTGGGACCCTGCAGGACGTGTCAACAGGTCTGTTTTGATCAGGGGATGAGAGCGTCTTGGTCGCCGAGCTTAAAGGATTGGTGAAGAATGTAAATTCAGCTCCGGTGAGGGGTCAGTGAGGACAAAAGGGGAGGGGACGTCCAGGCTAAGGTTACTGAAAGAGAAAAGGACCAAAGTCAAGGGTAAAGTCGCAGACGGGGGTGGACGTTGAACGTGATCCTGGCAGCGTCTGGTCCGAGAGATCACAGTTCATGTTGGGCTGATCAGGGCTGTCAGAACAGTAGGCCTGAAACTTTGATGAGATTGAAGTAAAGACAATGAAAATAAAAGTCAATCCATTCTTCTCTCATGGTTCAGT
Source organism: Cetoscarus ocellatus (assembly GCA_037902135.1). NCBI lineage: Eukaryota > Metazoa > Chordata > Actinopteri > Labriformes > Labridae > Cetoscarus > Cetoscarus ocellatus. Next base: position 894,343 of record JBAMNC010001493.1, read on the forward strand.
TTCGATTCTGAAAATTAGGATTTGATTCAGAATAGATTTTCAATTCACGGTTCCTCAAAGCTGTTTTGTTGCAATGGGATTCTTGTATAAAGATTTACTACAGTCTGCCAGCTCAGCAAAACGCTTTTAAGACCTTCAAAAGGTGAAAAAGGTTGAATTTAATGAAGCTTTTGGATTTAAAAATGGTTTCATAAGCTGTCTCTTGGAGCTTGTTATCTACAGTGTAAGTCTGCAGAAATGAAACATGATGGATTTAGTGAATTATTTTGTTAGTTTGGAGTTAATCAGACGTTGGGTAAAACTGTTCAGTTGTCTTTGGTGTGGTGCATCCAGAGAGGAGTGTAGTGTGGCTTCACCCGGGGCTCACCCACAAACTTGCTTAATGAAGAAGGGCTGGCTTTTCCTTGCTGCTCCGAACACATAAAAGTATGAAAGATTCGGAGAGGTAAATGGCTAACTTTGGCAGCGCTACCTGCTAGCACCAGCATAGTCATCACTACAACTGTTTTATATGGTATGATACGCACAATATTATCAGACCACCATTGTATTGACAGATAATTGCCTAAAAAGTTGATTATCGTATGGGCATATATGATCATTTTTGCCATTACTTACAGATTACAAATTGACCATTAATATCTCACATATTGGCTGTAATACAGGGAAATATAAAATGTATCATGATCATCATCACTCAATGCCCACTTATATAAATGATCAAAAGTGTCAGTTATTAAAGAATAAAATGTTGTTTTTCTTGCTTTACATCCATTTCTAACACAAATGGACTTTAATCATGGAAGGAACAGGTCAGTTTTATTTAAGCAGAGGCTTTGTGCTCTTGGCACAAAATATCAGTATTGGCAATAATAAAATTGGAAATATATCGACAAAAATCTGATCCCGTACATCCCTTTTGAAAGCTTTTGATTGGTTCAGAATCTTACAGAGAAAGAATCGAGATCCTGATGTGAGACAATTTTTCTAGACACCTCTACAATCCACATCAATCACTTTTTTGACATTTTGTCAAAAAATGAAAGTCCTAGGCATCCACAACTGCTCGAAAAGCAGCTATCAAGAAATAAATTCACAGAGACATTCAGGAGCTGCACAGAGGTACCATAAAATATGTGAAGGCCTCCAGGCTGCAGGGCCTGATTCCCTCTTCTGTAGGTCTATTTTATTAGTTATTAGTAATAAGCTGTGTAAAGAAATCTCTTTACTGAGTTTGTTTTTACTCTGTGGATCAGCTGAAGCTGTGATTCAGTTTGTTGATCGTCTGTGAGTCTGTCAGCAGCTTCAGTTTATCCTTCAGGACATCTGCAGTTTATCAAACATGCTCGTTCCTCCATCCTCGTGGCCTCTCAGCTGCACACAGTGGAGAAATGTGCTCTGCTCTCCAGCTGCTGCTGCTGAGGACTTTTACTTTGAAACGTGACACTGCTGCAGAGATGTTTGCGTTCTGCCAGCCAGCGCCTGGTGCAGAAACACGGAGGACGTTAATTATAAGACTGGATTGACCAGCGTCCCCGGAGAGCAGCACTTCCTGTTTGGTCCTTCGCTCTTAACCTTCTCGGTGAACCTTTAAAGAGGATCACACTCTGGACCAGGTCTCTGAGGACTCAGACTACACATGCACTTGTTAGTTTGTTATCAGCCTCTGAACCAGATCAGATATTTCTTCATGTCGATGCTGTTTCAGTGTTTTCTGTTCAGGGTGGAGTTAAATCAACTTAAGCACAATTTACAACTTCCTATACTTTTTGTGTTTTTTGTTTTTATATCTGTTTGTTATTACAGTAAATTTAAAGTGTCCTCTTAAAACACATTATTACAGTCCTGAGGAAGTCAGGGCCTGGGTCCCCCCATCAGAAAGTCCTAATTTGACCCTGCTAGCCAACTGAACACCTTTATTAGCTTGTTAAGTTTCTTTGACCAGATTGGGCTCTGTTGATTGGACAGCAAAAAGTTAAGGACAGGAACTCAACTTTTACCCAAGTAAAGGTTTGACCTGCAGTAACCAGAACGGCCTGCCTATCCAGGTTTGTTCCCAGTGTCTATGACACCAAGTTCTTGATTACCTTTGACCCCACAAGCACCTGACTGTACTTCCTCACTAATGACCTCTTAGTACTCAAATCAATTCCCAACTAATTTAAACATTTGGGTCCTACACCCTTCCTTACTTGATATTGTCAGTTAACACTACGTTAGCTTTTCTGTTGTGATATTTGTCCAAATTCAAGCCACAGTTCACTCCCTTTTGGTTCCCTTGCCTTGTTTGGTCCTTGATTGGTTCGGATTGTTTTCATGCCCACTGCGAGCCATTCTTTGGTCCACCTGGAAGCAACCAAGACCCCTGTTTCTGGTGGACCCCAGTCAAGTTCATGTGAGATTTTACATCAGCGATAAGGGACCGAACTCTCCAAAAAAAATCTATTTGTGCCATTTTAATGGTGAAACGTTTCATGGATTTCTTTCAGGTACAGTAATGACAAGTTGCAGCTGCAAGTGTTGCATAACACTATATATAAATCTATGATCTATTTATTGTCCTATGTTCTCCTTATTATTATATATAAAGCAAAATACCTTCTTTACTAATGTTCTTCACATGTACATGTTGGTATAATAAGCTGTTCTGATTTAGTATATTCCTAAATGACTTCAGCTGTACCCAGCTCCATTTTCTTTCCTTTTGTTACTTTAACTAACATGACCCTCTGTGCCTTTTCCTTTGATGCTTTTGTTCTTTGTTGAGCTGATTGTTGTTTTATTGTCTCCAGAGTCTTACCTTTTTCTGCCTTTGTTTTGTCAGTTAAAGCACTTTGTAAACATCTGTTTTTGAAGGTGCTTTATAAATAAAGTTATTATTATATTTGTGAGATTTATTGGATATTTTTGCTGCTTTTGTCTAAACTTTATTCTCATAAAAATGTCTCCTGGAGCTTCACTTGCATCTCTGTGACCAAAGATACTCTGATTCTTGTGTGTTGACGAGCTTCAGCCGTGTGGACTAATGTTTCATGTGTGTGCTCCAGCAGTGCCAAGGTGCCACAGCACAGCCTCCTCCTCCTCCTCCTCGTCTCATTATCCCATGCAGATGTTCAGCGCCGGGCCCTTGCCGTATCAGGTGGCCTCAAATCTAATTGATATCAAAACTCTGGCGAGGGAAGCCTAAGCCCCCCTGTGCTCTCAGGTTTCAGCCTGTTATAAGCCCGGCCTGACTTCTGACAGCCACTTTGAGCGTGAAACATGCACTGTCCTCACTTCAAAGGAGAGGGGTGTGGAGAAAAAACCTCCCACCGCCACCTAGGACGAGCCCGAAAAATCCTGGCTCTGCCTGTTTCCACTGATCACATCACGCCTCTGACTCCATCTACCCGAGCGGAGGGCGTTTATTTTGGCACGGCGAGACAAAAGCATTAATAAGCTCATCGTCAAACACCGAGTTTAATACGGGAAAGTGATCCTCGGCGGGTATTACAATGCAGCTGAGAGGGGGAATTGGAAGCTTAAGGAGAGGATGTGATGGTAATGACTTTAAGGCGGCATAATCCTCCCCATCTGGGCCTGGTGATTGTTTGATATTTATGGTTGATGATCAGCACTAATAGGTTTGTTATTGTCTTATGGGCAGAATATGAATGGAGGGGAGCATGGGAAGAGGCTCCTCATTTGTTTGGTTTTCATTTTGTTTTGAGTTCAGACTGCAGATCGGTTTCAGACTGAGGGTTGTCTGATCTTTGTCTCGATGTGCAGGAACACAGGAGGTTTTTCTCACACTGGAGGGTCTTAAGACTCAGACTGAGGACTTCACTCTCTGTCGCTCTGTATTTGTTTTAAGAGCTTAAACTTGCTCTGAGAGACTTAGGTGGTTTTCACACCTACAGATCGGTTGCTTTGTCCTGATTCAGTTGGAAAAACACTTCAGATTTGCATATTCTCCCTGGATCATTTCATGTCCACACGGCATTACTTTGAAAAGGGCCCAGTCTATTCCTCTGTCTGTGTTATCAAAGGGGTATAATATACCTTGTTTTTTTTTTTGTTTTTTTTTGCATCATTACAAAGTTTATGATTTAAGTACTGCTTCAACCCTTTGTTGATTCTATACAGAAGTGCTCTCAACCTTTTTGGGGTCCAGGACCGCCTGCATGCGTATATATATATATATATATATATATATATATATATATATATATATATATATATATAATCAATGTGTTTATTGAGTTTTGTGATATTTACATAGTAAAGCATTCATTACATAAGAGAAGAAAAAAAAATTAAATTTCTGTTTCAGAGCACCCTTAGAAATTGGATCCTTTGCATGACCTCAAGTTCAAGTAATATATTCAATTACATTAAAAAATGACAAATAAAAAAAGGCAAAAAATATTCAGCTTTTATCCAGTTATTCCAAAGACGAAAGGGTACTCTGTGATGACACATTAGAGTAAAATTAAAATAAGATTAAGTAAGATACATAAATAACCAAAAAACAGGAGTAATGAATACAATATTGTAGATATTTACACTTCATATTATATATTATATATAGTTTATATGATATTTACGAGAGTGCATGTTCAACATTTCCTTCTGCAGAGAAGTCCAGTATTACAGATATATATTACTTTCCTCCATCTTCCTCCAACAAACTAGACAAGTCACTATTCCTGATATATTGCGTAAAAGGCTCCCAATACTGTGGAAAAGATCTTGTTTATCTTTAAGAGTATAAGTGATTTTTTCCAAGGGTAAAAACAGACATTTCATGAAACCAACGTTTAAAACCAGGCCTCTCACTATTTTTCCAAGTTAATGCTATTGTTCTTTTTGCTTGTAAAAGACCGATATCTGTTAAAATTCTTTCCTTTCTTTCTATATTTTGGTCTTTGGGGTAGATGCCTAATATAAAGGCAGTCCTGCATGAATAGATAAAAACTGCAGCATTAGCTGCCAAACCTGTAACCACAATTCCCTAATTTTGGGACATTTCCACCCCTGCATATTTTTGATCTACCCTGAGATTCTTCTTTGTGTAACTGTGCTTATCTTTTTCTTTGTTTGTTTGTAACACTCGCTTAATTTCAAGTGCTACCGTGAACCTTGCAAGTTAATGAATTTTCCCACAACACCTTCCTGCAGATGATTCACAATAAAATCATTATGAAGAAACGAATGGTGTTTGCCCACTGAAACAGTGGGGGGATCATATTTTGAAAATCAGACAGATTGTGTTAAATTTGTATTATACAAACTTAAATAAATAAATTACACTTGTGAAACATGTAGTTAGAGGAAAAAAATCCTGTTACCCTCTGTAGTTTTGATAGATAAAGGTCTCAGTCACATTTCTATAAATTTAATTTCACATTTTTAAAAATGTCATAGGATTTTTTAAAATTATATTTTATTTTTCAGGACCCCTTGCAATTACACCATGGACCACTAGGGGTCCGCAGACCCCTGGTTGAGATACACTGCTACACAGAATTTCTTGATTGTTGAGAATTTTGTTTTATATAGTGTGCTTATACCTCTTGTTCCTGGTTTAAAACTCTTGTTTCCCATGTTTCTTGTTGTTCCTAGTTTATTTTGTAGTGAGTTTTTTGTAAAGGATTAGTTTTTGTTTTTTGAGCCTTTTTAGTTTAAATGAAGTTGTTGAGTTTTTTGTTTATCAGCATTTGGGTCATTCTCCTTGTGTTTCTTAGTTTATTTTCTTTGCCCGTTTGACACAGAAAACATATTCAGATATATATTGTTTATTTTTTGAAGTTCCCACTCATCACCCACCCCCTTTACCAGAAAGTGTTCAGGAGAGTGACACTGTGCACCCCTCCCTTCTTTCTAAGCTCTGCGTGCTCAACATGGTCTGTGGATTCATTAAACCGGCCCTGACGCATGCACTCCTGTAAAAAAATACCCAGAGAAAGGTCTCATGCCCTGGGCACGGGCAGCCTGGCCCTCAGTGACGCTCCAGACTAAAAATAGTGTCATAAAGTCATCCATCAAACAAGTGGGTCGGGGGTCAGCAAGGAGCAAGCAGCCCAGAAAAACCACAGCGGGAATGTCCCAGAATACTTCAGAATTCACACTCAACAATATTTAGACTGTAAAGTGATTTTCCTTCCTTCCTCCTCTATTTTATTTCTTCAGGCCATCGCTCCAAAGGTCACTGAGTCTGAGTCTGCAGATGGATCATTAAAATAGGCTGTGACCAAATTATTTAAGACGATGTGCTAATGTGGCTGCATGCAGGGATCAGTTTAAATCTCTTCTCCATCTTGCGTTCAAGGACAGTTTAATTTAGGATGATTAATAACAACAGTGCTAAAAGAAACACTATAAATAAAATACAATAGTTATATAAATATTATATTGATATTTATTAAATGCCCTCAAACCGTTCAGCGGGGTACACACTACACGACCACTGGCCTGACTTTTGGCTCGGATCCCCTCGGATCACCAAGGTCAGCGAAGGCCCGATTATCTGGTGGCCATTAAGACGATCTTACCTGATTATCCTGTGGTGTGAGGCGTGTTAAGAGTCACTGAGTCCTCTCTGAAGAGGATTGGGGCCGCTCCAACTTGAAATTATAATTAAAAGTGTTTGATATTTACGATGTGAAGGAAGCAGACATAGCCATAGCAATGAGAGCAAAGGCGAGGCAGGTGTCAGAAACCAGTGACCAACTTGTTTATTTGTGGTTAAACAAAAGTGTCCTTATATCATGACCTGTAAATTATACTTAACAAATGGACGTTTTGTCCATTTTTTCCTCCTGTTAGAATGAAAACTTGTTTTTATTTTTAAAGAAATGAGGAATCTACTATATATTACTATATATATATTGATATTCAGAGGAGCGATGGTGTCCTCATCTCATCTGTTTAAAAGCAGGACGTTTCACCATCACCACTAACTAGAAGTCATTCACATTTGATGTTTGTATCAGTGCGACACTTATCGGATCACAAGTTTTGCCGCTTTAATTTAAAGTAATGTTTAAATGCTGTTTCCTACCTACTCTATGAAATTGTCACGAATGTTAAGAGCATTATGGGAAATGGAGGACCCAGTGATTCAAGATGAGACCCACAAAACAGACTCAAACTGTGAATCTCTTTTGTCTCCACTCTTTTGGTACTCCTTACATCAAAGATCAACAGTAAACACTTTACGTCACTGACTGTGTAAATTTAGCTAAATGATCTTGTATGATTAAAATGATTATGTGTGTGTTTAAAGTCAAGTCGTACTTTTTTTTTTGTTTTGTTTGTTTTCTTAATGGAAACCAAATCACTTCTTGCGCCTTCAGCAGCTCAATTTCCTTATGAACTTCTTAAACTTTATTTTAGCTGTATCTGATTTATTTTTTCCTGCTGTAAATCAGCTGGAGCGGATGTTAAAAGTAGATTTGACTCTTAAGATAGATCAAACTGCAAGGCATAAGTGCCAAACACATCTAAAAGAAGCCTCATTATCTCAGAATCTCTGTGCTGAATTATACAACAAAACAAAACATCCTTCCTCTCATTTTTGCTCTCAACTCTTTTACGAACTTTTCACGACTTTGCTGTAACATCACCTTACACAAACACACCGGCCTCCTGCAGAACTAGCGGCACCTAAACGTCTCATAGGGATGATTTGTGACCCTCAGAGTTGGCTCTGATACAATCCACTCTCTCATTTTACATTTGAGGCATTTTGCTGACTCTCTTCATCCAGAATGACTCTCCAGCAGGGCGTAAATGTGAAAACACATGTCATGTTGGACGGTGAATTTCATCCTGGATATACGGTATCTCAGAGTATGTGGAGCACATTCAGCAGAGTTCTGCAGCTATGATGGAAAACGTGAATGAGAGCCTTTCAGAGCTGGACCATCACATCAGGGGTTATAAGACAGTGACAGTTTTCAGTCCTGGAGATTTAAGAGAGTTCTGATCTCAGAGTTGGTCATTCCTGCCTAAAATGTTGATTCTGACATTTAATTGCTTGTGTCCTCCGTAGGTCTGAAAGATTTATCGTTTTTGAATCGAAAATCGCAATTTCACACAAAGCAATCATGTGATCGCCAAAGCTGAAATTTTTTGCAGCGTTCCTGACCCAAGATCTGTTGTGTCAACTATTTTACACGTACCATTTTACAAATTTAAAATAAAGAAGCAAATGAATGCATGAAATGAATGAATTAAAAGAGCTGTTCAAAAGACTTGACTCGTTTCCGGACGTCACATCTCTAGCAAACCACCGCGGAAGTAGGTCAAAAAAACAAAGCCTCTGTTTAGGAGTAGAAGATAATACGATGATAGAAGATAACTTAACATAACTCGGTAAAAAAAAGTCACAACAGGCACACAGGACTGTTTAGAGTTGCTGAAGAGTTTATCTGATGACTGTAGGCTAACACTACCCATTGAATCCCAGTTTTTGAGCTAAGCTAACTAGCTGTGGGCAAGCTCTGCCCATCTCTTTCTTGTTACGGACTTGGGAGTGAGGCAAGACACAAAAAACAAAAAAAAGTTGGCTATTCCTTTAAGCATATTGCACTACATATTATATCATGGCCTCCCTATCTGGTTACGAATTGTACCGTGAGGTTGCTGGAAATACCCGGCTAATGCTGACTGGCAATTTGGTGAAGCATTGCAGAGCAACGCAGACACACCACAGATGTCAGCTTCCACTGCTGTGCCGATGACACCCCGCTGTACATCAGAACTAAACCATCACCCAGCACCTCATCAATCACTACATAAGAGCCTGGGTGCCTTCAGGCTGGGCTGCAGTAGCTAAAGTCCAAAAGCCTGGTTGATCTTTAAACCATGTTTTAAAACTTTATTTCAATCCCATCCCTCTAAACCCACACAGACACCCTCAGCTCACTGTCGCCCCCCAGAGGCCGGGGCAGTAACTGCAGTCCGTCTCCTCAGTTATGTGGCATGTTGGTTAACGTGTCGTCTAATGCTCAGTAAGACCACGGACATGCTGGGAATGTAGGACACATACACACATGTACACACACACACACCAACCTCAGGTTTCATTTAAAGTTAAGAAAAGCCTGAGGGGAAGGGGATGAAATACTCCTCTCGCTTGTACAGAAAAAAGAATCCAGCCCACACTGACCAAAAGTTAACCAAAGTTAATGAGAAAGTTCAGTTACAACAGCACAGCTGAATATCTTTCATAAAACTCAATAAAATGACTGTTTGATACAAATAAAAATACATAGTTGCATTAAAACTTCTTTATGACTGAGGATGACAGTGTATTCCAGCATTCATATTTTTCACCCGTTGTTCCCCTTAAAGGAACAGTTCAGGTTTTTCTGAAGCGGGGTTGTTCAGGGCCTATGGCATTAGTAAATATTATTGCCACTAAAAACACAGCCAGCTTTGTCAATATTGGGAGATACTTGGACACTAGCTGATATTCAGCAGTCAATGAAGGCGCCCCAATTGCATCAGAACTGATCAGTATCGGACCACTTTGGTAAAAAAAAAATGTGATTGGTTGATTGGAATTAATGCCTGTAAACACTGACACCTACCATTGTTTGCTCGTGCCCGCCATTCGCTCTATCACTGCTCCTGCTGGTACCTTAAAGGTCAACAGGGTCACAGCTGCCTGAAGCTAGCAGCTAGCACCTTAGCTTAAGGGAGGATCTTTACTCCTCTCACGCCTGTGTGACAACAGACTGGATTTAAAAACACAACAGAGAGGACTGCTCAGCTTTATATGCCAACCACATTTTCATTTTTGTACCTTTTACGCCCGACAGAAGTTGAACTCGTTCAGAAAAAGCAACCTTCTCTCACTCTGTACAGCTTCATACAGACTCTGTAGGTGAGCAGAGAGAGAAGATCCTGCTGTTAAGAGTCTGTTTGGATGCTCTGCGTGTATTTTTGTGTATCATATAACAAAATATGAGCTCCATGGACGACAGAAGCTCTCTGCAGCCCCCTTCTACATATGAACATAACAGAAAATGAAATAACTTCATCAGACATGTCAAAGTGTCACAAAAAAACTACATGCTATTTATAACAAATAATAAATGATTCAGTAATGCCAAAAATTACTATTTTAGTCTACATGTATAAATGTATTCAAATAGTATTTAGACATGGGGAAAAAGACAGAGTAATGATGTTTACTCATACTTAAGACTGAACCCAGTGTAGAGAAAGACAAAGGTTCTTAAAAAAAACAAACGTTTGGTGACTTAAATATGGGGTCTAGATTAGAGGTCACCATGTTTAAATATATAATATTTGATATTTAATTATTTTCAAACTACAATTCTAAGACACTGAACTGTTAATGTTATTTTGTCATTATGTTTAAATTACAGTTTATCTGTTTTCCTGTTACAACAGAAGATTACAACAATGTAATAGTCAAAACTAGTTGTTCATATATATAATAAACATAATTTATACATAATAGATTAGATTAGAGATTAGATAGAACTTTGTTAATCCCTTAGGAAATTAGGATTCCAGCAGCATTGCTAGCACACAGGGTAAAAAAGCACACAGGTACCAGAAAAGTAAATAAAAAAAAAGAAAAGAAAATATAAACATAAAGAAAAAAAATATACTGCTCCTTCCCGTCCTCTGTCCTCCTGTTACTCCTCCTCCACCAAGTGAGTAGTTGTACATTCTGATGGTACATTAACCATCATATACCTGATATAGTGCCCCATATTCATTGCAGGCTTCCTAGTCGAATCAATATCGAATATTGGCAGGCTTTTTAATATCTGCAAATATCACATTGGTGTCCAGAAAACTGATTTTGTATTGAATTATGATGAAAGTGGTGATTTGACACCCCTACTTAATCTGATCTTAAAATGAGTGATTTCGCCTTGAGTGATGAAGACATGCAGAACTTCTCTCTGTTATTATAAAACAACAGAATTATTAAACATTAAATGGATTAATTAAAGCTCAATGATTGGCTCCTGAAGTAAAGTCAGTCAGTGATTGTGTTTTATAATCCTGATCTCAATATTTATTAAAATAATCAAATTAATCATTTTTGCTGTAATCAAGCTGCTGCTCCAGATCATAAACTCCGTTTACACAATCCCCACACAGACACACACGAGCACACACAACAGATGAGCGCACTGTTAAACGTAAGGCTGTCCCACACACACACACACACCCACACCCCCACACACACACACAAATCATGTCAGTGCCGTGGTGTGTAAAGCTCCAGGAGTCCATCTTGACTTTTCATTTGCCGTGCTCCGTGACATTTGTTCCTGCAGCTGAACATGTGCAGGACAATTTCTCGATTCTTCCAGCAGTGGACAGCTGCGGCGTGAATTACACCAAAGCCGCTGCTTTTGGGGGGATTAAGCGGGTGAAGTGTGTATGAGCACGGGTCTCCGGGGACACGCTAACCTCGTGCAGTCAGAGGTCCTGCACCTCCTGGACGAAGATCTGAACTTTACTGCCTCTGGTTATGGAGTCCAAACTTGACTTTCATTTGTTTACTGAACTGATGGAAAGACTCAGACTTTTCATTTACAAACAAGATGTTAGAAACAGTTTTTTTAATGTCAAGGTGTACCACGAACGGTCAGTTTATCCATTTAAATGAAGCAAAATAGTGAAAATACAGCCAAAAACAATGGTAAATTAGATTAGATAAACTTTATTGTCCCTTGCAGGAAATTGTCGTACACAGCAGTGCTACTGGCTAAGGTAGGCCACTATAAGTCTGCTATCACGTCATCGTGGACAGAATCACGGAATTGGACATTAACGCGGAATTCAATATAAACGTGGAAAATCACAGAAATGGCTGACATTTTAAGTAAAAGCTTTTTTTTTTATTAAAAAGGAACATATCTCTCAGGAAAATGCTCTGAGGGGGTCACTAATGATGGGGACAATGCACGCTTCATTCAAGTTACATAATCAAGAGGTCGGCAACAAGCATGAAAATAAGTAGAAACAAGTTAAAGTGGTTGAATAATGATAACAACAATAAAACAACAGATAAGAGCAGGATAACAATAACAGATAGAGACTGGTGGCAGTAAAAGAGGTTAATAAATACTTAAAATAATATAAAACAATTGCAGGAGGAGGATTTACTTTAGTAAGTAAACTTTAGTAAAATAAAGTCTCTTTAGTCATCCTGATCTTGTGAGGGAATAAACAAGTGGACGATCACCTGGCTTAACTGATCAATAATCACGACCTCAGTGAATCTAAATCATTAATATTTATTCTTAACAGTTCCCTTATCAGTTCCTCTCACTTTGTTCTGCATGCTTTGTAAATGGAGGACATCCTGCTCTAATGAGAGGCAGCCAGCAGGAACAACAACAGGGAAGTCAGAGATGTGATTGTTGCAGGCAGAAACAGAAGCAGTCAGAAGTGAGGCTTCGTTTTATGTAGCATGATGCTAACTGCACAGTATCCAGTGTCTGTGTGATTGTAAGCGTGGATGTGAACTCCAGAGGTTTTTGCCGGAGCATTTGTTTATGCAGCACGAGGGGGACATCAAACTTCCTGTTTGGGGCGGCCCCGGTCCGGAAAAAAAGCTTTTAGCTAAAAAATGATTGAGCAAAGTGTCAGTTCTGGCAGACATGGAGTCAGGATTGCCATTATGCCAGCATTTAACCAATGGAGTGGCCTAGAACAGGGGTCTCCAACCTTTCTGAGCCAGAGAGTTACCAAAAAGGTGAGGAGTATTATGGAGGACTACTTATTGATTTAATCTTTCTAAATAGTGCATATTTTTTAGATTATCTTAAAATATTTAACACTACATGCATATAACAGGTTATATATGAGCTGTATGTTTACCTCTTACTTTGATTTGTCTCGGTAATAATTATAACTGCTTGATAAATGATATGAGAACTTTTTTCTTACATACACCTTGAATAATTTGTCTGCTGAACTTAACTGATATGTACAACAGTCTGTAAGGGCACGAAGAAATTTCAACTTTGACCCCTGCAGGTCAAAATTGAATAGAAAGTAAACAGATTTAAAATATGACACACATTAAATTTGTTGTTTTTTGTATTGATGTAAGCTTGATTTGTTTGCAAAACATGAAATTCAAATTAAAAATGTCTATTCTAGGCTCTATGGTGTCAACGGGACGTCCCAGTGGGCACCTTAAAGGCTCCCTGTGGGCTAACAGGTGCTCGCGGGCACCCTGTTCGCTTCTCTGGCCTAGAAGATGAGGTTAAATCCAGAAAAAGCCTGTGCCTGTTCAAACACAAGTTTTAAAGAAGGAGTATTATAAGAAGGTAGAGGAGAAATGAGAAGCCAATTTGAAGGGATGTCCTTTTTTCCAGTTTTGTTTTGTTCTGTTTGCTTGGGAAAGAGGCTCAAAGAGAGCTATTTAAATGTGGGTTTGTTTTTGTTGTTTTTGTTGTTTTTGTTGTTAATGGATAAGTCCTGCTTCTTCCATCACCATTTCAAACCAAGGTAGTTGTCTTGCTTGGTGTTTTCTCACACCACAGAGAACTCCAATATATGCAGGACTTTTAATTCAAGGCCACAAATCAATCCAAATGAATTTTCCCATCCCTAACTCTAATCCCCAACACCACTCTTCCCATCCCTGTCTTCACACCTGAGTGAACCTGGCCGCAGCAGCTCACCTGGCCAGGCAGACTGCAGCCAAACACATATCACCTCAAATAAAAATGAACAGCAGTGACAGGATCAGACGAGCTAGGGGAGAAAACCTTGCAAGGGTTTGATGAAATATCCCCAAATCAAATGTGGGATGCTTTACATCCCACATGTGCTTGTGTGTTTACTCTGCTCCCTCATGAGGGAAAAGCTCTCTGATTATATCACACCTGTACGAAGTGAAGTGACGTTCGTGGCCCTCCTGCTGGCTGAGGTTAATCTGAAGGTCTGTTGACAAACTGTTTGGAGGACGTCCTGTCAGCAGCAGCAGCGGGTGGCCGCCGCGCTCAGGGTTCGCTCTGCTCAGACCTTCAGCGAATCATTTTTTACTGTCGTGAATATATTGATTTCCACAGGAAGACGCTAAACCCCCTGAAAATTGTGCTGGGTAACAGGACACCGAGAGGCAGAGAGGGGATTTCTGCCGCTCTGAGAGCCTGTTGTGTGTTAATCGCTGGCTGGATCTGCAGAATCTGAGCGCCGTGCCAACATGGAGGCCTTTTATTGATGGTCCAAAGAGGCAGGACAGGAGACTGAGGCTGTGCCAGAGGTTTGAAGGTCTGAAGCTCCACTTAGTTTGGAGTTAGTCTGTGTTTTCCAGCTTAAAGTGACCTTTGACCTCCGATTTATGGAGTAGAAGTCGAGGCTGATTGTAAAGCACCCTCTGCTAAATTAATTCATGCAGTTAGGACAGTTGAGTGGGTGGGTGGGGGCCTTTTTTTCCCCTAATCCCTCTTGTTCTGCCATAATTATTTTCATTGTTCATTATTCATTATATCTTTGTATTGATTTAGGAATTTAGTTTAGTTCGGGGTGTACCCTGCCTCATGTCAGGTTGGCTTCAGCCCCCCGCGACCCTGAAAGGGATAAGCAGTATAGATAAGATGTAGTATAGATAATGAAATTGAATGGAATTATTATTGTTATTATTATTAGAAGTATTAGTAGTAGTAGTATCTTTTCTTTACTTTTTTATTTATTAATATATTTTATTTTATTATTTTTTTTATTGTATTTGTTTGTTTATTATTATTAAAATTTATTGTTATGATTATTATTATTAGAATTTTTAAAAAATAGTGTTATATATTTATTTATTAATTATTGTTATATTTTTGTTCTTCTTCTCACTATTATTATTATGACCAGTGACCAGTTCAGGGTGTACCCCGCCTCTCACCCAATGTCCCCCCCCACGGCCCCAAAAGGGATAAGCAGTATAGATAATGGGGTGGAATGGAATTATTATTATTAGTAGTAGTAGTAGTAGTAGTAGTATTATTATCATTGGGTTTTTTTTTTTTTCAGTCTTCTTCCAGTTTTCTCAGTTCAGAGGATGTCTGCAGTTACTGGTTGTATTGTCTACTCTCTGTTCTTTTGTTTTTTAAGAAAGAAGAGCATCTTGAAATTATTTCGCTGCACACTTACTGTGTGAGTGTATAATGCCTGAAACTGCTTTAATAAAAACATTTCACAAATGAATAAATCCACACTTTCTCTGCATCAGTGCAGAATCATTTACATCCACATGGCGATGCACTGAATGAAATATTACTGAACACCCCTAATTCCAGCTGCGGTTAAAGGAACTCCTCCTCTGTTTTTCACATTCAGTTTCTGACAAACAGCAGAAATATTTTAACAGTGACCCTGAATCATGGCGCCTGAGTGCTACGATGACTAACTGACCTCTGATTCATCCTCTTACCTGCTGTTAAAAGCTCAGAGAGGACAGAAACATGTTTCAGCTGTTTGTGGACATGCTAAACTACCAGCCTACCTCCCCTTATCACTCTTAAACCTCCTCGCTCCTTAAACTTCCATTAAAACAAAGACACCACAGAAGAAGAGTGAAGATGTAAAGACAGTATGTGACCCTGCTGTAACACAAGCCGACCTCAGCTTCCTTTAACAGGTGAATGAAACTACATCTGCAGTCCAGCCTCTTTGTTTTTAGGTGGATTGTTTATCGGACC
Organism: Cetoscarus ocellatus; assembly: GCA_037902135.1. NCBI lineage: Eukaryota > Metazoa > Chordata > Actinopteri > Labriformes > Labridae > Cetoscarus > Cetoscarus ocellatus. The sequence continues at coordinate 910,029 of JBAMNC010001493.1, forward strand.
TCAGAAGTGGAAAACCATCTGCCCGTGTGCATGTTTGTGAGCTGAGTGCCATGCCGTCCAAAGATAACAAGCTTTTTTAACAAGTGTTTTTACGCGGAAGGCAAGTGGCCACGCCACGGGCCGCCACGAGGACGAGGTAACAGCAGACCTCACTGGGAGTTGGTGGGCGAGCGGCCCGGTTTGATGGAGGGCCCCCGATCTTTACTACGAGCCTGTTTGGAGGCTTTATGAAGGTGGATATGAGGATCAGGTAGACGGGTGAAGAAGTGTTGGCGTCTCTGAGATGATGTTTAAGCTTTAACAGATGAACAACTGCTGAAGTTATGGAGGTTAAAACTCATCGAATAGTCAGGATGACCTTTTCCCTTCAGCCAAAACAAGAGCAAGAACAAGGAGGATGGTGTCAACTTGGAAAAGACTGTCCTCGTCCCATTTTAATCAAACAGAAACTGAGGCTCAATCCCAGTGTAGAACTTGGGGATAAGCCAACTTGTTTTTCGTGTCTTTGTGTCTTGCCTCACTCCTGAGTCCATGACAAGCAGATAAACTCCACGCTTTCAACTGTGTGTGCAGTAAGCTAGTTAGCTTGAGCAAAGCTAACTAGCTTTGCTTAAGCACTGGGAGTCAATGGGTAGCGTTAGCCTGCCTCAGCCTACACTTTAGAGATAAACTCTTTAGCTACTCTAAATGGCCCTGCGTCCTTGTTGTGACTCGTTTTTTTACTGCGTTATGTTTTGCTTTCTTCTGCTATCAACGTATTATCTTCTTCTACTCCTAAACAGATGCTTTGTTTTGTTGACTTACTTCCGCGTTGGTTTGCAAATGCAAATTCCTCGCAAATTTAAGAATGGCTCACAAACAAGTGGCTCATCTTTAACCTAAAAGAGCTGTTCAAAAGACTCGACTCGACTCGAACGTCACATCTCTAGCGCAAACCACCAGCTGTGTTTTGGTTTGTTTTGTTAACTTACAAGAAGTAAGTCAACAAAACAAAGCATCTGTTTAGGAGTAGAAAAAGAAAATACAATGAAAGTAGAAGATAACATAACATAACTCAGTAAAAAAACAAGTCACAACAAGCACATAGGACCATTTAGAGTTACTGAAGAGTTTATCTGATGACTGCAGGCAAAGGCAGGCTAGTACTTCCCATTGACTACCCGGTCTTTGAGCTAAGCTAACTAGCTGTGGGTGAGCTTTGCCCGTGTCTTCCTTGTTACTGGATGCACAGTTGAAAGAAAGGAGTCTATCTGCCTTTCATGGACTAGGGAGTGAGGCAAGACACGAAAACAACAAAAATGTTGGCTCTGCAGTAAAACAGAGCTCTATGGCTACTTACTTGTTATAGGAACCAATGTAGTTTGTATGTTAATAATGTTTACAGGTTACAACAGCTACAGTTTTATAACTTCTATTACATCATCTTTGGTTGCTTCACTTTTAACAATAATTTAAAAAATCATACATTGTAGATATATGTCTCATTCGATAACATGGGAGCTAGCCACTATCTAGCCATCTGGAAATGTGAAAATGAAGTAATGAGAATTGTCTAAGGGATAGTTTGTGTTTTTTCAGGTAGAGTTGTGTGAGGTACATGAGCCTGAACATATGCCACAGTGTCACAGCTCAGTTCTCTCTCTGTTCAGAAATCTCAGGACAGACTCATTGCTGTACATGGAGCCAAACTCTTCCAGTAAGTAAAAGAAGAAAAATAGTGCGGGGTCATCACACGCTACAAACTGTTTGTTTACATCTACTTACTTTTCCACTACAAAGCTGCTTTGATTAGGCACTATTTTGAGACACAGCACGGCCTACGTGTCCTTCCACCAGCACAAGAGGAAACATCAGCTACCAAACGGGATAAATTAATGACTTTTACAGCTAATATGACCACTGTTTCCTTTGAAATTTGTGAATCCTTGTATGAAGTGGAGTCCACAGGAGAAACGTCAACAGCTCTGAATCTGCTCTGAGAGCTGGAGAAGCAGAGAAACACACGGTACCTGTTGGTTCAGGTGAATAAATCATGAGCTCATGTGGTCAAACTGATGAAATAAGAGTGCGACTAAGAACAACCAGCTCAGGATGTTCAGGATCAGAGGAGACTATCAGCTTTTGTACATTGGTCTGCAGTGAGCAGCTCTAATCACGCAGAGCCTTGTTTACTTAATGGACATTTGTAATTGTACAGATTCACTGTTTTACAAACTGAAGGACAAAACAGAGGAGCTGAAGTTCATCTTCAGAGGAAGTGTTCAGCTCAACTGATGGATTATTTAGTAAAGACTGAAGCCACTGTTTCAATGAAAAGTTTACGATTGTTGTGTGGGTAAACTGAGCTCTTTGTCTGAATGACTGAGCTTGATCAGCAGGATGATCCTTAAACATTCAGACATTTGGGATGAAGTATTATTTGTGTATTTGGGAATTAAAGTAAGACCGTAGTTTGATCCTTACACTGCTGGTGGAAGAACGTGTAGGCTGTGCCGTGTCTCAAAATAGTGCCCAATCAAAGCTGCTTGGTAGTAGAAAAGTAAGTGGATGTAAACAGCCACACTTCAAAAAACCCGAACTATCCCTTTAAGTGCTGAAACATAGCACATCATTCAATTTATGGCTGCACACTAAATTTAATTTTATTAAATAACTAAACTGCTGGTTAGCTTGTTCCAAAGAAGTCATACGACCAGTTTGAACCCCAAAAGTTGGAAACTTAGGAGGATTTTGTACATTTGCTAAAAACAGAGACCAAACTTCAGATGGAGGCTCCTAAATGCTGCAGCCTGTTGGATCAGCCCGGCGTGTTTTCAGAGTTTCAGGCCCCAGCAGCAGTGAAGTAAAGTGACAGCTCCAGGTGCCAGCTCGAGGCTTCAGAGAGGACAAGGGGCTGAGGAGCAACTGTTGGCTCGACACCGTCAGATAAATAATAAACCAACTGTGAGCCGAGCGAGCGCCGCTCCTCAGCCAGAACAGAGAACAAGACCAGGAGGAGGGCCGCGGTTCATACCTCTTCACTGGCGGTTTGGCACGGAGCGAGGAGGATTTTTAATTGAGCAGATGTCACCGCGAATACTTCAACTTTTGAGCAACACGATATGGACGGGAGTGATGTAATACGTGGAGGGATCAGCCAGTAAGCCGAGGAGTATGTGCAGGAGGCCAACGGGCACGGCTAAGGGAGATGTTTTACTCTGCTGTTTTTATTCCCTCTGTCCTGTTTTTAGTTCTGTTTTCTCGCCATGGTTTAAAAAATATGCTAATAAGATGTCGCGCATACAACAGAATAGTTACGTGTGCTTTTACAGAGATTTTCATAAGTTACTCACAGATATGGAGCTACTCATTGATTTCAGACTTGCAGTTATGTTTTCTTTACACTAGACTTGACGATAAAAAGTTGGAGCATGTCTTTGACCTAGACATATATTTTCATTTTTGTTGTTGGCTTACAAATAACTGGAAATGAGCAGCTGCTGGTTTACATATTCTTCGCTAGAACATCTGAAGTTCAAGCTTGTGTTGAGTTTAATATTTACAAAAAGAAAACTATAACATTCAAGTTCGCGTGGATATCAGGTTCTGACCTTCAGTTTGTGATTTGAGCTGCTAAAGATGGTCACATTTTGCAGCTTTAACAAGAATTTGGGATTCTTATACCTCATTTATTTAGCAGGATGGGGGGGGGAATCATCCATTATCTATACTGCTTATCCCTTTTGTGGTCCCGGGGGGGCTGGAGCCTATCGCATATGTCATTGGGCGGGAGGTGGGGTACAGCCATTCACTTTCACACTCATACCTAAGGGCAATTTGGAGTCACAATCAATCTGTTAAGCATGTTTTTGGTCTGTGGGAGGAAGCTGTAGTGCCCAGGATGAACCCATGCATGCACGGGAAGAACATACAAATTTCACACAGAAAGACCCGGAGATAGAACTGGAGGCACATGCACTATGCTGCACCCTATGAGGAGAAAATATAAATCTTTATTTATTTCTATGGATAAATAACTCATGGCTATTAAAATGACAGAATTTTGAGCTTTGACATTATTTTTACAAAAAAATAAAATGAGCATCTCTAAAGTTGTAAGGAAACATTAAACTACATCACAATTGTTGATACTGTTTTGATCATTTTTAGCACATTTTTTAAGTTTTAGCATTTAACAATATGGCAGTTCACTTGAGATTTGTTCTTATTGTAGTTCAGCCTCTTGCAACTACTTGGCAGCAGATAATCAGCTGTTTAAAGCAGAGAAATACATGCAGTTAGTCCCTGTTTTCACATTGGCTTCATGAGTGTTTTTGTTGATATTCTCAACTTGTGTAACTGGAGGACACCACTAGAGGGCGCACAAGCACCTCAGGCTGTGTGTAACTACCTGTTGTGGCAGGAGTACACCGCAAAACTGGCTTTAATTCTGAAAGTTGAAGCTACAAAAAACAAACTCCAAAAGTCAATATCATCATTGAATATTTGTTAACAAATGATGATGCTGCCATCTGCTCCACACTGATCCTAGTGGTGAGGTGTGGACTGCAGCTCGCATTAATTCATATTAAATCTGGACAAAAACCTACTAGCTAAATCCAAGTACTTAACAGCGAGTTTATATCCAGCCCAACCCTCCATCTATGTGTTACAATTGTTCTTACTTCTGTCACTGGGACAGATAAAAATGTTCATCCGTGTTGCGTAGACTGTGCTTTTTTTATAAATAAACTGATCAGAAACTGTATTTGAATGCTTGTAATATTGTTCCAAGTGATCGCCATTGTTATAAAGCTTCTTCCCTCAGGATTTACCCTCTAAAAAAGAAAAAAGAAAAACTCCAAGTGACACAAAAATGACATAAATCAAGTTTTGCCTTTATGTTATCAAAATATTTTTATTTTAAAACCAAACAGAATTTCCCACCTTTGGTTAAAGTGCATGTCATAAAATGTTGACTATGTTGTTTATCTGCATAAACACTGAAGGCTGAGGTATTTTCACAGCATATTAACATGGAGCTGTCTGATAAAAATTTAATCTCATTTAAAAAATAAATATTAGCTTCAACATGTGCCTGTTCAAAATCTGACAGGGCCTTCCATTGTAGAAGTATTTCCATTGTATATTTTCAGTATTTATTTTTTCAAAAACTGCAACATCTTACAAGAAGAATCTCAATTTTTAATTTTTTATTTTTCTGCCAAAAGTAATTACATTTAATCAATATAATGCCCAGCCCGATGTAACACTGAAAGAAACAAGTCCATTTTTGTTAAGTACAGAGCTTGTTCTCTTGACCAGAAATATCTGTATCTCTGATAATGAAATAAAAAATATCAGCTATAAAAAATATCGGATATCGGCAAAAATCCAATATCATACATCCCTACTATAAATCATTGCATCAGATCGATGTCTTTATTGATGGAGCTCATACTCCTCTAATGTTTTCCTTCTCTTGATTCATTTATTGGCCGTCTCTCGCTGTGCTTCCTCACTTTGATTCCCCCCATAAATAAATGTGACTCCACTTGACCCCACGGTTATTTTGGTCTTGAACCTCAGTGAACATGGAGGTGTGTGCAGGGTAAATCCAGTCAGGAACCAGTCTGGACAGGACTGAGGGACCAAGAGCTCATAGTTTACAGCTTTAATGGTTTAATGTATCCTATGAGTGCCTGTGCACATAAACCACGTTTGTATTTAATATTTATTGAAAAATAAACCTGTCTCAGAGCTGTTGTTTTCTTTCATTTTTTCTCTCTCCTCTACCTGATGAGATGGTTTCATCCACGTTTCATTTTCATCTCCTGACTTCAACAGATCAGCATTGAGTTTGTCAAATATTTCCCAGCATACATGCAAACTAGACAGTAAAACAACTTTATTAGGTACACCTGCTCAACTACACACTAAAACAAGTAGTTAATTAGACAGTCACATGGCAGCAACTTAATGCATTTCTGCACGTAGATTTCAGAGCTTCAGAAAAGAGAAAAAAGATGATCTAAGTAACTCTGAACGTGCATGATCCAACACGGCCTGGTCTGGGATTCTCACTCAAAACCATCTTTTTAAACAGAATGGTCCAAAAAAGAGGAAATATCCAGTGAGTAGCAGTTCTCAGGGTCAGAATGCCTTGTTGATGTCAGAGTGGTTGGAGATGATAGAAAGGCAACAGGAACTCAAGTAACTTCACATTGCAGTCAAGGTATAAAGAAGACGTTTTTAATGAACAACTCGTAGAATCTTGAAGCAGATGAAGAGGAACATCGAACCAGAGCTGGCCGATATGGCCTACAAATAAGATCCCCATTTTTCCCCCACAACACTCGAATTAATTGTTTTTTCCCTCTCAAAAAAGTGACACAAAAATGGCATGAAGCAAGTTTTGCCTTTATGTCGTCAAAATATATTCCCAAACCAAACAGAATTTCCCTCTTGAAGTAAAAGTGTGTCATGAAATGTTTTTTTTTTATGTAGTTTGATTGTCAGCAAGCTGTGTACATAAACACTGAAAGATGAGCTATTTTCATGGGATATTAACATGAAACTCTCTGATCAATATTTAATATGATCTAAAAAACAAATTCAAACATGTGCTTGTTCAAACCTGACAAGGCCTTCCATCATAAACACTGTACATTTTCAGTATTTATATTTTCAAACATTGCACATTGCAGTAACTCATATATAGGTGAGAGTATTGTCCAATTTCAAGTCTAAAAATCTCACTGGACTTGTTTTATGCCAAATATCCAGATATGTCTGGATTAAGATCTTATTTGAAGATATAAAAACCAAAAATAAGACCTGATTTGCTTGTAAATAGTAAAATAGTCTGCCAATGAGACAAGACAAATTGATTTTAAAGGGAGTCTTAAAACGAATTATTCTGTCCAGCGTAGATATTAAACCTCAATTCAAGACCCACACATTGACAGAAATTTTCTCTTCATTCCAAGAAATTCATTGCCAATTTTTTGCCCTTTATTCCTTGAAGTAAGATATTTATTTGGACTGGTTTAGAATAAATGTTTTACATTTTTCTGACTTGAAATTAGACAAACACACTGGCCTAGATCTGAGTTTTTGCAGTGCGACAACTTACAGTTGGAGTAAGTCAAGAAAGAATCTCTGTTATTAATTTTTAAATCTTCTGCAGAAAATAATTCAAATTAATCGATTTCATTTATATACTGGCCAGGCCTACATTGAACTGTTTTATCCACAGTTCAACATAAGGGCACTCAGGCTCACCTCTGCAGGATAGGTGGAACAAGCACAGCTTGCAGCACTGTGATTGTCAGACGATGATTGCTCTGTTTTTGTGATTGTGGGAGACCGAAATCATAATTCAGTCTCAATTAGTAGCCCAGCAATTGTCCAAATTATGTACATTGCAAATCAGCAGTTTTATCACATTTTACTATCTGTTAAAATTAGTTTTAAAACATCGACATGTCAGATATTGCTGAAATTTGTGAATCCTGCATCCGTACCATTTTTTTCCCTGGACTGAGCCTGCACGAGAGAAAAGTGATTTTAAAAGGTTTTGAGTTTAATTTTTAGCATTTATGTCTTTCTAACTCAATTGGTGCTCCTTAAAGAAAGCATTGATTCTTCTTGACCTTCACAAAATGTTCCCCGTCCCTTAGCTGGTTGGGGACTCGTCCACTTTGGGACAAAGATTGACAGCTGCTGGTTTCTGATGCTCTGATTTGACGACAGATCCGGCGTTAGTGGCATAAACAGCCTGACGCTGGAGCCGTGACACGCTCCGTCTTAACGGGGCATCAGAGGGCGAAGCAGCTGGGTGACGTGCAGCCCAGGGGTGACGGGGTCTGCAGGGACTTTAGTGGGGGGGTGCAGTGGTGGTCGTGCCTCCCCGACTCCAGATGCCCCACGATGACAGAGGCCCCCGCCATCGGCCGCACCAGGACACTTGGCACTGATGTGAGCTGTTGGTCCTCCCCGAGGCCGGAGCGTGCCAGGCGACAGCTGCACGGCTCAGGGTCTCCATGCATAACAACACCCCCCCACACTCGAAATACACCCCCATCAACCCCCCAACCAAAACCCCCCATAACCCTCCATCCACGCCAGGCCACGCGGGGCTGCGTCCTCCTCAATGTGGCCATTGTTGGTTAAGCCCTCCATATCAGACACACACTCACGCACACAGCAGCGGTCATGCGTGTGCTGGTGTGTTAACATGAGGATGAAGATGATGGACTGGACTTTAAGAGCCTCGCAGCTGTTTTTCTGTGGAGCTGTAGGAGAGAAAAGCCAACGATCAGTTTGTGCAAAACCTCACAGAGAAAAAGAAAATACATACAAAGGAAAATATAACTGTTTTTACTTAATTTAAGATCAACTTTTGACACAAAAAAATAGTCCCTTTAATGAAGGGAAAATACGAATGTTTCAGTTTGTTCTATAGAAAAAGACCAAAAGAGAGTGAATCATCATGAAAAGTATACTTTTTAGTCATTAAATAAATGTTCTTGGTTCAATCATATTTTCAAGTTTTCAGTTTAGGGACACCGATGATCAAGACATGGCATCTGTTTCAGTTTATTTTATGTAACCATGCAGTGCTTTCTCATTTGACCTTTAACCTGTTGGATGTCAATAATGTTTGGTACCTACCTAATCGGTAGAGGTTTATGTGCCCCAAAGGGTGCCCCGGTGCCCCTGGTCAGCCTGCATTTCTGCAGATACCAAACCATCTTCTAAGCACGTTTCAATCGGGATTTGAACCAGCAACTCTTCGGCCCCAAGCCCTTACAGACTGAGCTACACTGTTATTAAAAATCAGCATGATAATGTGATCACTTATCCCCTAAATATGACTTCTTGTTAAAAAAAAACCTGGTAAGAATCTTGATTTTGTTTTTTGACTTGAAAATAGAATCATTTATTTGTAAAGTCACAGAACATTTGATCTGAATATTAGTTTAGTAGTAGTAGTAGATATTATACTACAAAGGTGAACAAACAAAGGCTGCCTTTACCCTTGTGCATCCCTAGGGATGAATTTGACCTTTTTGGACACTCTTTTGTGGATAACTTTGGTTCTTTGATGCAAATGGCATTCATTCACTACCCCATCTGTACCCCGCAGGGACATCCACAGCCCCGATAATTCAATCATGAAGATCGAATACACTCTGAGGAGGGGTCTCGAAGACTTCATTCTTCAAATAGCCGAGGTGAATCAGTCGCTGATGTGCTGGGACGCCATCATGCACCTCCTGAAAACACCCGTCTCTGAGAAATGTCCTGACCTGGGAATAAATCTGGGTTTGACTTAGGAAAACTGAATTTTTGCATGTTTTTTCTATGTGTTATTTCAAGATGCCTGCTGTCAACACTGCTGGTTAGACCAGCACTGTGGTGGTGGTGGTGTAGGTGGTGGTGGTGGTGGTGGTGGTGGTGGTGGGGGGGGGGGGGGGGGGGGGGGTTATGTAACAGGCATATTTCTCTGGACACCACCTGACCTTTGACCTCAGGGTAAAGAGGACCTCGATGATCTTTCATGTCAAACTGTGATTCACACACCTCAGGTGTCACAGTTATGTACGTCAGGGTGAAGGTGGTGGGGGCTACTGAGCATGTGCAGAAGGAGACATTTACACAATCTGGGAGCGAGCTGGAAACCGGAGAGCCTCACATGTTCTTACTCAGCTTTACGCAGCTCGCCATCGTGTTGAAATAATTATATAATCTGCTGATGATGACTTTACTTATACAGTTGGTTAATTATTTTGTGATCTTCTTTGTCTGATATTTGACAGGCTTTAGTTCAGTCAGTGTTGCCAGATATTCTACTGAAATAAGCAACCAGGTCGATAAAAACAAGCCCAAACAAGCGACCTCCAGCTAGTTCTTTTCTAATGTCATATATTACTATTTTGGCTCTTAAATGAGTTATTTAACAGCTTTTGTTTGGAGGTGAACATCCTTTTCTTTATACAGAAGTGAAGGGAGGGCTACTGTTATTTATAACTCTGTTACCACTAAACAGTCTAACTTTGATTTTTGTAACCAAAGAGACATAGTCAGGCTTTTATGTAAGTTTTATGTTGATCCTCTGCGGCTTTATTATGGTGAAAACAGTAAAAGCTACATTAGAAATACATTTAATTCTGGCTATAAGGATTTCTTTTTGGTGAAAACATCATATTTGCCTCTTTTTACAGTAAAATTTAGATTTGTGTTTGGAGTGGGACAAATAGTTTGTGTAACTTCTGAACTGTAAATTAGAAGCAACACCACACGAAGTTGATGCAAAGACATAAAAGTGTTTAAGAAAAGATGGTAGACGTGCAAAAGTAAGCAGCTTGAGTGTATAATTCAGTTTTTTAAGTCTTAGTTTGCTCTGCTTGAGAGAAAGAGCTGCTGTAAATGATCTTTATAGCTGTTTGTGTTTCGACTTTAAAAGTGTCAGACAGTATTTAGTGTCTTGTGTTCCAGCTCTGTCGACGTGTGTTTATGTGTTTGATGCTGGCGAGGCCTCTGTAGTTGAATCCTCGTCAGTTTTTTGCTTGAAACAGAAACAAAACTAAACGTTAACAGAGGTGAAGTGAATCAAACATGAAGGACAGAGTAAAGTAGTGAGGGGAGACATGAGCGTGTGCATGTGTGGTGCTGAGGAAGGTTCCAGGTACTCGTGGTGTCATGGAGGATCTGGTAACATGTTGGTTTCGGTGTCAGAGCTGAGAGTAAATCACACAGTTTAGAGCACTTCACTGACACACACACTCACTTGGAGTTCTGAGAAGTCAGAGTGAAGAATCTGCTGCTGTGAGGATTCAGTCGATGGTTGAAGGATTAATGATTGTGAAAATGATGGAAGCATTTTGACCCTTTGAATCATTGAAATAGTACCAAATGGACGCCGAGGTGAAACTGCTGTGTGAAGCAGCTGCTGGAGGATAAACTCACTCAATATGCAGTCTGTATAATCCAGAACATTTTTGTCCCAGTGAAAAAGAAAATACTTCATAGATACCTACCGGACACTGTGTGTCACGATATCACTCTGCACTGCAAAAACTAAAACTCAAGTCAGAAATATCGACCACACTTATTCTATTCCATATTCACTTCACAAGTCCAGATACATATCTGACTACAGGGAATAAAAGGCAAAAATAATGCATTGAGCTGCTCGTAATGAAAATATCTGCCAATCAAACAAGCAAAGTTTGACTCAGTGAGGGTCTAAAATTCAGGTTTAATATCTGCCCTGGTTAAAAAAAAAAATCATTTTAAAACACCCTTTAAGTTAAATTTGTCTCTTCTCATTGGCAGATTACTTGACTTATTACAAGAAACTCAGGCTTTATTTTTAATTTTTATATCTTCAAGCAATATCTTAATCCAGACTTATCAGGAAATTGTGGCTTAAAAAAAAGTCTAGGGAGCAATATTTGACTTAAAACTGGACAAATACTTTTACTTAGATCTGAGGGTTTTGCTGTGTGTGCATTTTACTGGTCACTGTGTGCCCAGACCTTGCATTTTAGTATTATTTTATCTCATTCTCTCCATTTTGCCATATACTTTTTTTTAATTTAATTTACTTTTTTAGCTAATTTATTGCAGTCAGTTGTGGTGACTTGCGTGTGCTGGCATATTGCTCAATAACAGCTATCTGTGTGCATGTCTTAAATGGTTTTCCATGCCTTTCACTGCAACCCAATTTGCCCTCTGGGACACTAATAAAACTTGAATATTGAATCTTGGAAGTAGATTAAGTTCCTCATAAAGTTAAAGAGAAGAAATCATGTCTGAATTTTATGATTAGACATTTCTGACGTGATTGTGCAGCCCGACTGTACATAATCATGCAGTATGTACATCAGCATCACACTTAAAATCATCTTATGCTGACAAAAAGAGTTACAATGGTATTAAAATTAAAAAGCTGAATTAAAATAAACCTATTTAAAAGACTAATATACAAAGCAAAATACAAATACAAAGAAAGTGAAGAAGAACAAGTGTATCAAAATAATATACAATGTAAGTTTAAATGCAGAATGAAAATATTTGTTGGAACAAGCACATAAAAGATAAATTAGATGCAAAGAAAGTGTTGAGGTGATTGTGAATTAGCTTTTAATTGATGAAGCTTTCAGTCTGTCCACTGCAGCAGAGTTCACCTGGTGCTTTTCTTCCACCAGGTGGCGCCAGAGACTCAAACCTCATTGCTCACACCTCGTTAAACAGGTTTCAGTTGTGTTATCTGTGTTCAGACACTAGAGGAAGCTGTTCACTCATAGGTAATGACTCTGCTGCTGCAAAAAGGCTTTTAAAGCACATTTATAATCATTTCCTTCCAGCTGGATGATAGTATATATTAGAACAATGTCATTAAATAATGTCACTGTAGATTAATCCAAGGTGAGCACAGTGTCAGGATAAATGCTTTCAGTCATGTTTACAGTTCAGTAAGATCGATCAGAGCAGTGCAGGATCAGATCTTCTCTGATCGATCGATCACTCTGTGGTTATTCTAGTGACTGATCAATAATTCATGAAGACTGTGAGACCTTCAAAGTCCTGACATCAGACCCACACACACTTTAAGGTGTTCATTAACATCTGAGCGCTTGATTACAGCTCCATTAGTGATTCAAAATGTGAGGAGGTCTGAATCATGTTTCAGGGTTTTGGTCTTTAGATTAACTTTTGGATTTATAGAGTGAAGGATGCTTGATGGAGGACTGACAGCAGATCTAAAATACTTTTAAAAAATACTTTATCAGCTGTAGGATCCCTAAGACCTGTTCTTTTGGTTTTTGTTTTTACAAAATAAAACGAAAACTGTCAGGCATTCATGTATAAGGTTCAGTTCAGACATGTCAAACTCAAGGCCCAGGATATAAATAAATACAGCACATGAGATAATTTCATATGTCTGTCATTAATGACCCTCTGTGTAATAGTACTCCAATAATCACTACAAGTCCCATAATGCACTGCAACAGCTTTAATGCATGACCTGTGCACCAGCCCCTCCTCCCCTCCCATTGCTTTGATATCTGCATCTTAGACTGTATTTTTAATTCTTTCCCTTCTGAATCAATCAATCTTTATTTGTGTATTGCTAAATCATGGTAAATTTTATCACCAGTTGCTTTATATTTTATTATATTTTTATTCATTTATTTATAAATAAATTAATGAATGCTGATTACACTCTCCACAGGAGGAGACACACTTTACAGCAATTTAAGAATCTTCCCCTTGGTCAGAATTTTCAGAAATACGTGTTTTTAATGACCTGAAACGCTGTTTAGGTGTGAACAATACGCACTGAAAAGGCTCTATTATTAAAAATGACATTCTAGAGGGTATTGGCGCTAAAAGGTCTTTAAGATATGTGGGTGTCTGAGGAAGAATCTTGAATTTTGTTCTAAATTTTAAAGGAGGCCGATGTATAGAAACTAATACAGGACTGATACCAGATGCCGATACTTACAAAAGAAAGCAAATAGCATTGTCTTTACCATTGTCTTTAATTTATAAGATATCATGTCACCTAATTTACATGCTTAAAAAATTACAAATAAAAACAAAAAATTTGAAATACAATATTAATACCCTTACCACAAAATAAAAATTCCTGTAAATAAGGGAATAAATAAAAATAATAGTAATAAATTATAACTGCACAGTTTGCACACAATAACTCTATACATAATCTACATTTACACAACACAATAACTATATACAAAAAAATAAATAAAATAATTATAAAGAATTATTTGGTATTATTATTTGTAGAAGTATTACATGGTCATTGCTTTACATTTGAATCAATGTCAGCTTTTCATTTGAAGAGTTAATAGTAATAACTAGTTTCATCAAGTGTAATTGTTGACTCTTTCTGGAGTTCAAATGTAAAATTCTGTAACACTTTACAGAGTGACTTTTTTACCAACACCTCTATGTAGTGTTGGGAATGCACTCTCTCAGAGCATGTTTTTAATTACCTAAGTGTTATCTCGATATTAACACTGAAAAGTGTAAACATTGCTGTATTTATTTACTGTATATTAATGGGGAAAATAACCTGAAATAAGGATACCATGTTTGCTAAGAGCAGGTATAATAATAAAAAAAACATTTGCACTGCAGTTTTCTTGACGTGGGCTTGTGGCATCTGTGGTACTTGTCCAATTTTGCACTGCAACTGATTTTTGTAAATTTAACAGTTTTACCATGATATTTACAGTTACCTACAGTTAAATATCTGTTATGAATTGACACCTTGACACCATACAAATAAAAATCAGTTGATTGATTGATTACGAAAAAAAAATTGCCACTACCAAAATTCAATTTTCCCGGGAAAACTAATCAATAGCAGACAAGATTTCTTTTAGTAAATGATTTTTTGAAACAAATGCTTGGGAAAAGTATTTTATGCAATAAAAATGTAGGTAAGTGATTTTTTTTCTTTACAAAACTATATTTTGCTATGAATTATCATTTAAATAGTTAAAGGCAAAGTAAATAAATTATAATACAGCAAGTTCACTGTAGTTTAAAATTCATTAAAGACGTTGTAGAATAATGTATCACAATTATACTGAAAAGGAAAATAAAGTAAGGATGCTGTTTTCAAAAATGCAGTAATTATGCCGTTGTTCTACTGTTAAGACATTTACAGTAACTTACTGGCACCCTGCTCCAAGTAAGTTACCGTAAAATTAACGGGCCCCTTTTTGCAGTGTGGGGGATGGGTGGGATAGCTGACTCTCCAGGTGTCACTTACAGGTTCAGAGTTCAGAGTTAAAGTTCATATGGTGGCACTTACAGATTTATCACTGAAATATAATTTTTACACTTGTTTTTGACACCAACTCTTTTTCAACTGAGTGTAAATTCTTCAGGATTTGACTCCATCCAGAGTACAATTAACTCTGCACTGGCTGAAATTCTGCCAACACCAAAATTTTAACTCTTCTCCATTTGCTGTGTGATCTCTTCTCTTTCTGTGATTGATCACTTCCACAAACTTGTCATAATTTCTAAGAATGTCTGATATTTCATAGATGTGTTACAGCCACATACTGCACATCTTGTAAATCAGAGCTCTGGGATGGAAGAGGCATAAACATAGCAATGTGGGTAAATGTACAAAATGTAAGGTACAACTGTGGATAAGGACACTGCAAAGTGTGTGTGTGTGTGTGTGCACACGTCCTGGAAAAGTCCTGGAAAATGATTTCTAGAAAAGAATGGGAACCCTGTATATAAGATATTCCTTTATTAGTCCCACAGGGGGAAATTCCAACATATGCATGCTAAATCACAAAAGTTTATATTTAATTTACTGTTCACTGATACTTCCTTATTTTACTTATTGCATGGAATAATGGGGATCTACGTTTAAAACCACAACTGATAAAACTGTGTTGCAACAAAACGAGCCATATGCATCATAAACAAAGCCGGATATTATGATCATACTAATCCATTATTGTTAAATTCTCATGTTTTGAAGTTTAGAGACTTGGTTTATTATAGATCAATGCAAATCATGTTTAAAGCAAATAATAAAACACTACGAGACAGCGTGCATATGTTTTTCATCGTGTCTGAGAGTAAATATGAGTTGAGAGATGGAAGCAAATGTGTTACCAAAAGCTAAAAAAGAAGTTAAAAGAAGATTTGTTTCTTTAAAGGGGTTCAGCTGTGGAATAGTGCTGATCTCAGACTTAAGTAATGTACTTCTTTTGTTATGTTCAAAACATCAATATATGCATTTATATTTAGGAGTTATGGCTGTAATTGAAAAAAGGGGAAACGGGCTACGTATGTGCATGAGTATGTATGTATGGCTGTATATACATGTATATTATATGCTTGTTTTTGTTTTTTTCTCTTCCCACTTGATACCATGAATTGTGTAGCTTCACATGCATAGTAGGCGGGCATTAATAAGCTTTGCTTCTGCCTGAGCCTTTTTCAGTCAAAAGTGTGTATTGTCTTTTCTTTTGCTGCTTTGAAGTGTATATATGACTGAAATAAACTATAAATAACTAACCAACTAAATATTCAAACAATGCTCCATTTCTAATTTTGCCTTGAGGACAATGATGAAGTGAATAAAGTCACTTAAAAACCTCACAGCTCTTTGAGAACCTTCTTCATGAACGTTCTCTCACATATTGATGTGTTCTTGTCCTGCTGTTGTAATTTATCCCCGCCTGAGAGCCAGAGGCTGATGTTTTCTTCATCTTGAACATCTCAGGCATTTGGTGTTGTATTCAGAGCAGCTCACAGAGAGCCTGCAGCAGATTCAGTACCTACAGGAGCTCAGTAATTCTTCAGCAGGACTGAATGAAGCTCATTTTTACATCATCAAACCATCACCAGTGACAGAAAAATCTCCTGCCTCCCTGACCATCATCTCATCTTTGGCTCATTTCTCTCCAAACTTCAGAGTTTCTCTGCTGGCTGCTCTGATTGGTCGGAGAGGAGTCCGTCTCCACAAATCACTTTAATCCTCTTAGATAAAACCGAGCCCTCGTCCAATCCCCGGCTCTCTCTCTCTCTCTCTCTCTCTCCCTCTCCACAGGGAAGAGCAGTTTTTAATCCAAGTGGATTACGTTGCAAATTGGGTGACAGTGGAGGCGAGTGGCTGCAAAATCAGCTGCAGACAGCCGGCTTCATGCCCTCCTGGACGCTTGCAAGGTGGAAAAATTAACCCACTTATTATTGATGCTGGATTTATGTGGAGCAGCCTGGGAGAACCTGAAGGAACCTGGAGGAACCTGGAGTAGATGTAGGGGGAACTCATCTCCGCAACATTTTTCCCTGGAGTGTTTTTGAAGGACCAGTTTTCCCCTGAAGGCTTGTCTGCTTCCTGCTCCATATTTGCTTTTACATCTTGTTTTTCATGAACTTACAGCTTCTAAACGATGATGAGAAGTTAAAACCAGCAGAGAGGAGAAGATGCCGGCAGCAGGACAGGAACATGAGGACATGAGGAGGAGCACTGATCTTCTGCCCACCGTTGTCTTCCTCTGTCTTTAGCCATCATGAGGAAACCTTTCCCCACAAACCCTCTATGATCTCAAACTTTCAGAGCTGATCACAGTTGAATACAGATTTTAGACTCGTGGAAATGTCAGGGGCTGGACGCAGGATGGAGGGCAGGACGCCGGGAGCACGGACCTTCCTGAGGATTCTGGGACTTCTGGCCTTGTGGATTACAGCTGAGGCTCAGATGAAGATCCCGCTGGAGA
>JBAMNC010001494.1:0-106283 GCA_037902135.1 Cetoscarus ocellatus
GAGACGTAAGTATCTTCTGTTACTGGATCTCTGAATTGGCCACCTGCCGCACAGGAGACTTGTCATATGAGCTGTAAACTGATTTAACCCTGGTGTGTTCAGGTGCTGTTCTGGCCACAGACTTCAGTATTTTCCCTACAGCCTCAATTAATATTCAGTGTTTTATCAACACTCTGAAGTAATAAGCGCAGGTCTACACGTGTGAAGCAGATGGATTTTACAGATTTTTTGCAGAGCTTCAAGCTGATGCACCTCTGTTTGGTCAGAAGATGGCTGGACCAATTAGCATCCTTTAAGGAGAGAGAGGCTGTCCAAAAAAGGAGAAACCCCTGCAAGTTTACAACATTGAACATTCGTCAGATCCCCTTCAAAGAGTCTTTCTGAAAGGTCACACACAGCTAGACTGACACATCGAAATTGACAAGTCATTCTTCATCAGGTAAAGACTTTGTGCACTTGAAAAATATCAGTACTGAGGATAATAAGTTCAGAAATGTCGGCAAAACGGATATCGGCAAAAATCCAATATCATGCACCCCTACTTCTTGAGGGTTGTTGAAAGGAAAGGTGGTGTAATACAGTAGTGATGCACGATATGAAAAATTTCCACCAATACCGATAACCGATAAGTTCATATTTTTATATTTAATATCATCTTTTTGCATGTTGAAATCCAACCACTGAGCCGTTAAGCTTTGCATGCTGACCGGACTAATGTCAGATGTCCATATGTCTGTGGTAAAACGTACGCATAGTCTGTTCTTGTTTTGTGTTATGTTATCAAGTTATGGATGTGTGTGGCAACGATACCTAAGAAGGCAGGGATGGACACATCCAAGAAGAAGCGACAGCTCAGGAGGGTGTAACGTGGCTCCAGATGTGCTATTAACTTGCGAAAACCCGGGCTCCCAACGGCAGAAAAGGGCTGGTCGTCGAGCGCTATGAACTCCATCACTTTGTCATTAACGGCTTTAGCCTGTTCACTGTCTCTTAAAAAGTTTTTACAGTTTTCAAACACCTGTTGAATGGGGACATCCAAGCTACATGTTGTTGTTTTAGCCTTAGCACTGCTAGCTGCTACGCAGCTGCTTCGTCTTCCTTCAATACCGCTTTGCCACAATGGCGACTTTTCAGGTGAGCTATAAGATCTGTTGTGTTAAAACTTGAAGTCCTCTTTTCTTCTCTCCGAATTCTCACCAAACAGGTTTTGCAAACAGAAATATTATTGTTATCTTCTGCCACCGAGAAAAATAGATGACGTAACCAGCACATGGCTTATTTTGGGGCTACATGGCCTGCAAACAATTTCCCCAATTTAAGTAATTTATCAGATCTTTTTATCGGATAAAATGTGCGTATCGGGTCGATAAAAATGACGTAATTTTCCCCCAGATCAGCAGATATTATATTGGTCCAATAAATATTGTGCATCCCTATAATACAGTGGTAAACTTGCCCCTGTCCCAGCTTTTTTGGAACATGTTGCTGGCATCAAATTTGTCCCAACTTCATTGGAACTTGTGTTTGTACAAGATGTATACAGTTATTAGATCCTGTTTTGAGGGCATTTAAAAGTGAGGCAGGAGCCATTAAAGAGAGCTACAGCACAAGCTGTGAGGGGCTGCATTAAAGTTAGACAGAGCATTTGACTGGGATTTTCTGCCTGTATTGTTAAAAATAATACAAAGCAAACTTGTAAATTTGGAGCTGCTACTACGTTATTTGTCCCTCATCCTCCTGTAGGGTGGATACTTTTTTCAGAATAGTTTGATCTAAAAAAGCCAAACTTAATAACTGTACTAATTAAACTAAATCAGCGTCAGTGTGGATGTGAAGCATTGGCCCATTTCCAGATGAGTTTAGACATCAAACTCCCAGCGTGTGTTTTCATGACCATCCTTCGGGGACTGAGTTTGTGTCAGCTGATCACAGTTTTCCCTCCGGACTCTGCACACGTCTTTATTCTGTACACGAGGAACAGAGGAGCAGACAGACGGCCTCATGTGCAAATGTTACCACAGATTTAACCCTTTAAACTCTGCAGGACAGTCTCTGTGATGAGCTGCTCCTTCATCTGCAGTTAGAATATCTCAGAGTATTTACTAATGCTGCATCTTCCTGAAAAATATTTTCACACTAGGCTGAAGGGTTATGTTAAAGAATCAACTGTATAAAGTGGGAGAAAGTGTGTTTAAATTGCACATAATTAGAAAAAAATAAAATTATGTCATCCTTTACTACTTGTAAAGACTTGATATATTTATCCAGTACAGCCCCAAAATTCACACTTTGACCCTGTAATCTATACAACTTTTATTGTGTATAAATTAAGATCTATCAAATGTCAACTTAACTGTAAATTAATTAATTTGTGAGTGTGCAGATCATGGCACTATCACTCAGATTAAACCTTAAGAGCCTTGGAGGCATCACCATGTTTGCAGCACACTTATTTCTCTGTCACTCCTTTATCAGCGCTGTGCAGTGTGTCTCAGCTTTATAATAATTATTATAAAAATAATAATAATAATGATGATAACTTTATTTATGTAGCACCTTTAAAAACAGATGTTTACAAAGTGCTTTAACAGACGGGAGAAAAAGGCAGAACTCTGGAGACAGTAAATCAACAATCAGGTCAAACAGAGACCAGAAGAGTGAAAGGAAAAGGCACAGAGGATTTACAAAACCTGCTGCTGAAGCTGTTAGCATCTATGCTAATCCCTGTACGAACAATCGCTTGTTGTTGTGGTCACACTTGTAGCTCCGCCTCTTCCTGCTGTAACAGATGCTGATTGGTTTCGTGCCTCTGCAGACCGAGCTCAGTGGTTTTGGCAGGATGGCTCCAGCTTAGGGATGGGAGTATCGATCTTTTGGTATCGATTACTCCCCTAAAATATTGATATCAAATGAGTGCTCTTACAAAATGTGAAGCTCTACAGACTGTTTTCAGTCTTTCTCTCTTCTTTGTTCCAAGACAGCACCATTTTCATGTCATGTGACTGTGGAGACCAATCAGATGTAATAAACAGCTCTCAGCCACTCCCACAAGAATACACACATAAAACTTAACACAGTTTTGTTGCTGACTTCTTCAAAAAAACCTTAAAGTCACGTTATAAACAACTTAGAGCTGATTATCTTTAGTTTAGAACTTTTATTAATCAGTTTAGGCCTACAGTAGAATATTTTTTTCATTTGTATTTGTATTTATGACATAATGGTCACAGCAGCAGAAAAACAACAGTGACAAGAAGTTTAAAGACAGACTGATAAATCAAGACCACGATCATCAATATCTGAATAATGAAACTGAACAGAAACAAAGATGACTGATCATCCAGCTGATGAGGAGGAATCCTTCCTTAGAAGTCAGGAAACAAGGATGTAAGTTTGGTGTAGATTGGTGAGTTGACACCATGGGTGACTTTTTCCGTAGATGTTGGTGTTGGCCTGGTTTCCTCAGCTCACATATAAACTAATGATCTTTGATAAAATAATTAATAAAACTGAAGCACTGAGGGGTTCAACCTCTGCTTTTTTTGGTGCTGACTCCATCATCTATCAGCACAGTCAGCTGCAAGTCATCAGTTTACACAGTAACTCATTACACCAATACACCGAGACAGTTACAACGGTGCAGGGAGGAAAATATCACAGAAATGAAGCTCAGACGATGCTGGTGCTGAGGTCTGATCACTGGTCATCAGCTGTTAACAATTATTTGATGATGATATTGATTATTAGTGTTTATTTTGTTGCTTTAACTGTCAGAATTACTGCCATGTTTGCAGTTTACTTCTGACACAACAGGTAGTTACATACAGCCTGAGATCTTTTGCGCTCTGCAGTGGTGTCCCTCGGTAACACGCATCACAAGACAAGTTACAGACAAGTACAGAAACAAAAACACTGAAGTCCCCTCATTATGATGGAGCAGTGTCTCAGTCGTCACTTTCTGCAGCTGTATTCAGGATCAGCCTCTCCCTCCTCCATCACCATCTGTGAGAGCAGAGCAGCTCCCCTGGACTCTGGCCAGCAGGATGATAGCCCTGTTAGCCCTGTTAGCCCTGATAGCCCGGTCACCTTCTACTCTGACCCACATTCAGCACCAAGCACTCTCCACCACACGCCTCAATACAGACCGCCACGTTACCCGGTCACACCCTGGAAATCTGCTTTACCTGCTCTGTAATGCTCCGCTGAGGAGACTCGCTGTGTTAGAAATAAGAGCGGGAATGTTCTGGACTTTTCAGTCATTGCTTCTGAATCTCTGCAGATAATACCAGAAGAGTGTGTAGATTTCTCTCCTTTGCAGAATGATTTTGATTTACTGACATCAATCAGTCTTTATTTGTATAGCTGCAGTTTATAAAAAGTGTTATCTCAAGACACTTTACAACAGAGCAGGCTGACGACAAACTCTTCATTTTATAGATATACATATATGCATGTATACAAATACATATAATAAATATATTTGCATATAGACATACATACACGCAGAGATGTATCCATCCAGGCAGAGACAAAGGGACTAAAAATAAGAGTTTATGATAGAGACAAACCCATGGACGCCCAGATCATAAATCTGTCCCCATCACATTTGTCTCTGCTGAATATTGATTCAGTCACTCAATCTCTATTTGTATCGCACCGTATTTGTCTTTGTTAAATATACGGGAATTTATTAAAGGTAAGCCCCTTGAGATGTGGCATCTCATTTTAAGAGAGATCTCATTTCTATGTGACTGTAAAGATAGTTAGTAAGAGAGATCAGTCTAATATTAACATTAATATCTATAATGAATATAATCTGGAGAAGAATGATGTTGATTAACATAACAACATGTAGCTGAACTGTCATTAAAATGGGTTTGACTGGTCTAAAAGTATGAATTTATGTTAAATGATGTCATTTCTGTTGATGGTTGATTCAGGATAGAGCAAAAAAAAAAAAGAAATTGATATTGGTGGTACAACCAGAGTTCAGATCTACTAGAACTCAAACTTGGAGTACATTTACTCAATTTTGGTCAACTAGTGAGTGAGTAGACTTTACTACTAAAACAAAAAAAAATTCACCAGTGCTGCTAGTAAGCCCTAAATGCTAATAAGGGGGCGGGGGAAAGCAAATTTAGCTTCTCATTGGTTTTCAAAAATATTACAACCAATCAGAAAAACACCAAAACAGTCTACCAGTACTGCTGTTGCGATAGTTTCAGTTTTCGGAGTTGTAAGGCATAAAATTTTATCAGCTGAGTCCCTCTTAATCATGTTGTGTATTTCTTTATTCCATTTTGTACTTTGTTTTAAAGAAAATAGCATTTTTATGACTGGCAACAATTTGCCAGTCGTCACACAGCTTGTCGCTTAGTAAATGTTATCTAATAATAATAATAATAATAATAATAATAATAATATAGTAGTAACAAATAACAAAAATAATAACAAATTATATACTATCATATATAACAAATAACAAAATAATAATATAGTCATAATAAATAATAAAAATATAATTTTAATTATAATATTGTAATTTTGTTACAGAATTTAAAAAAAAAGTGTCTTTGTTGCAACATTTCTAAGTGCAGTGTTTAGTATGGTGATTGCTTTTGTGGTAAGAACATGTGTGCATCCTTGAGATAAAAAAATAATAATAATAACACCCTACTTAGCTTGTGCCACTCACATGCTCACATGGGTGCATAGCATACCCAGTTCATGCTTTTATATCAGACCATATGGTAAAAAATTTACATTAGGTTTCTAAAGAGACAAAGGGCTTTAAATGCTCTCATGCAACAAGGTTTTGGATTTTTTTTAATGATACTGTACTTCAGTACATAATTATAAGTGAAATTTACAGTTTTGAGTAATTCCATTTCCAAAACTAGAAAGCACTGGGAGAGTGCAGACCTCCGCCAAGCGCCACAGTTCCCCCTATTTGTCGTTTGCACCATAAATATTAGTCCCACATTTATTTTGACTACATTTTTAGATTCCTTGACCATGAAAACATACCATTGGCAACTGAATTCATAATGATGTCAACATTAGTTCAGCAGTTATTCACGAAAATCGCATTTTCCATAATGGCGGTTTTCTTCTGGATTGGATTGCTTCCAAAATCTAATCATTTGTTCCTTATCCCAGTTCGGACATTCCCTGAAAATTTCATCAATATCTGTCCATAACTTTTTGAGTAATGTTGCTAACTAACTAACAGACAGACAAACAAACCCTCCCAAAAACATAACCTCCTTGGCGGAGGTAAAGAGCAGTTGTGAACAAACTGCTTACTGGTCTACAGTGCTCATATTATAATAACAAAAAGGTTGAGGGGGTGGGGATGTAAAAAAAAAAAAACAGGTTAAAATAACAAAACGTTTCAAACATTGAATTCACAGAATGTCATGCACGTTCTAAGTTATTTTTCTAAGTTATTTTTGTTATTTTATGAAAATTGCTTACATATATAGCATACCAGGGGGAAAGGTGTGTGTGTGTGTGTGTTGGGGGGGGGGGCTAGGTGTGGGCATTGGCTATGGTAAGTACTTGTGTGTCAAGAAAAGTGCACCTCCAACTGCACATCAACATTTTTTTTTTTTTTACCTCAGTGAAACACAAGCTAATGTAAGTAACAGAGAAAGATCGCTTAGCAGCTAGCAAGAAAATGATTTATGGTAACGTATCAAAATCCTATAGACACAGGCCTTGAATAACTGTGAATTTATTTAGCTTGGGAGAGTATTCCAAGAGGACTCAAATGCGCCAGTGTACCTCATTCTACAATTTGAAATAAGTAAATTATGAGAAATCCTGCAGACAGTGTTTTCCTTTAGTTTAGCGACAAGCTATGTGCCCACTGGCAACTTTTGTTGCCACTCACAGGAATAAACCCATGAACAAAAAAATATTTATCCCAGGTACAATTTTTGGGGGGAGGGTTACTCTAGAGACTTGAATGATTGAATAATTATAAATATGTTTTGGGGGAAAGCATTAGAAATTTATGAAAAAAAAAAGTTGCATTAGTACCGTTAAGATTTTTTGTTGTGAGTAGAAAATGACAGTGATACACTTTGGCAACAATTGTTGCCGGTGGGGCAAAATAATATTAGTTCACAAAAATTTTGTTTTACAATTAAAGGTTTTTGGTGCACTAGTACGCGAGTAGATCTTACTAGTAAAGCAAAATCACCAACTAGTAGACAATTTTGTGTTCGTAGTAGTACTAGTACACTTTAAAAAAAGTTATTAGTAAAAACTCCAAGCTTTACTGGTGAACATTTTTTCGATCTACTATTAATAGTAGTGACACTTTATGCTTCACTAGTAAAGTCTATTTGCGCACCAGTTGACCAAAATTGAGTACATGTGCTCCAAATTTGAGTAATGGTAGAGCTGAACTACATTTGATATCACCTATACCATTTTGATGCCCAATACATTCCATACATTTTAGTAAGGTGCAGACTTGTCGTCAATAATGAGTTCATAAATATTGTCATGTCGTAAAATTTCAGTACCGTGCATCCCTAGTCAGAAGAAGCCTTCTGTATCTTCTTGCCCACAATGCAGTCCTGAACATGTTGGCACCACTCATATGGATCAGATAACCAGTTTAGGAGGCAGTAAATAAGTAATCACATCAATTTTACTTTGAAAGCATCACCAGTTATTACATCTCACTAAACACAAGGCAACATGTTGAATTCAGATGGAGAAAGAGTTTTTTTGCCTGATGATCAGCCAAATGTCTGAATAAATATAAAGTTTAAAAATTATTTCATTGTTATTTTGACCTTTCAGCTCCTGTCTCTGGTTTCTGCCTCAGATTTGTGAACTTTTATCACATAACTGCAGGTCGTTCCCTCGACTGCTGACTGCTCCACTTTCTCTCACCGGGTTGTAACTCACAGATTGAGATAATGGCCGTGTTTCAGGTTAAAGTCCGATTTGTTCTAAATCTGCAGCACAGATCAGAGAGCAGCTGATGAGATTTAGAGGTGATCTGAACGGAGGATTTGTTTGGAGAAGTTTTGTTTGTTAAATGCTTCCTGATGAACAGACATCAGTTTTTAGATGATTAATATTTGACAGTTATGACTCTGCATCTGTCTGAATGTGGAAACAGATCAATTCAATGCAAGTTACATAATCTTTCAGAGTACAGCGGTCATATGGCCCTTCATACAGGACTCTGTCGTGTGTTTTATGATTTTAAAGCTCTCCGTGCTGTTCAGCTTCTTTATTTTAAAGCCTGAGCTCAGATACAAGACTTACAGATAAATCTATGAGGAACAGCAGGACACACGGAAGGATTTACAGTATGATCAGAGTATGGAGTCAGCAATGCCCAACATGATAAGTTCCTTCAACAAATGAGGCCTCAGGGGTCCCACAGGTCACAAGGTGCTCCAGGAATCCCAACAATACCTGATAATAAAATAAAGGGTAAAAAAAAGTTGAATATCAGGATCGGCCAATGTTGTAATTTGTGCAGATAGAATAGAATAGAACGGCCTTTATTGTCATTTTACAAAATGTACAATGAGATTGAAGAGCTTCTCCTTTTTCAGTGCAAACAGATAATAAATTAAAAATCAGAAGTGAAGTATAAAACAGTTATAAGAAAGTATAAGTGCAAAATATATACAAGATAAAATCCTACAGGACAGTGCAGTTGAAATATAAAGACAAGACAAAAGGATAAATATTAAGAATCTAAAAAGAGAAAATAGAGAGATGTATTGCACAGGATAGTTGAATATTTACAGAATAGTCATAGTGCACAGGGTGATTATATATCACATATGATTGAATTACACGCGATGAATAAATATTGAGGTAGCATTTAAAGCAGAGCAGCAGCAGTGACAGTGATTAAAGGCAGATATTTACAGGCAGTAATATCAACAAAATGCACAAATGTACCCTAATGCCTCACCTCATCATTTCTGCATGGCTACAGTTAAATAACAAGAAGTTTATTTTTCAACAGTTAAATGTTGTTTTTCTCATTTTTCATCTGTTCCTCACACAAAAAAAAAAATCACCTTCGATATAATTATATAAAAACTACTTATTATTGTTATCTCTTAAAATGAGAAGCTCACATTGATTTAAACATAAAGCAATGCCCAACTAATATTACTACAAATGATGCTGACAAATAAGTCTATAAAGTTATTTTATTTAGTTTTTGTATATAGTTATTGCGTTGTGTAAATGTAGCTTATGTTTAGAGTTGTTGTGTGCAAACTGTGTGGTTTTAAATTGTTTGACGTTGATTGTTGTATTTATAATTTATCATTATTATTATTTATTTACTTTTTTGCAGGATTTCATTTTGTCATAAGGGTATTTATATTGTATTTCAGATTGTTTTGTATTTATCTGTAATTTGTTAAGTATGTAAATTGGTTGACATGTTATAAATTAAAGACAATGGCAAAAACAATGCTGTTGGATTTATTTTGTAAGTGTATGTAGTTCACTGATGGAGGGTGGCGCCATATAAAATCTGGCCTAGGGCGCCGCTTTGGGTCGGGCCGGCTCTGGCAGTCACAGCTCATGTTTTTCCTCTTTCCAAGTTCTGAAAGGCCGGACCGTCATGGATTATTCAGCATTTCTGTGTTCAGACCGACTCCTCGGCTCGCTCTTACTCAGCCTGCACCTCTGTGTGTGCGTGTGTGTGTGTTTGTGTGTGTTTGTGTGTGTTTATGTATGTTTGTGTGTCACAGTCATTTGTGCTGAGCAGACACCTGTGTCTCTGTGTGACCCACATGAGAGCAGATTATCTAAATCTCTTCATCACCGTCATATTTAACAGCCTTTTCTCTCGTTAGTCACAGCAGCTGTAAATGTTCACGTCTGTAATAGTCATCACAAATCTACCGTTCAATAATCACACTTTGCATAAGCTCATATTTAAATTACCAGACATAAATCAAGCTGCAAACTCCAGTCTTAAAAATAAGTTGATGTAGAAGTCTATAAAGCTGCAGTTTCTTGAGTGTCCACTAGAGGCTGCCTGCAGAACCATTGAATTAAATTGAATGCTTTATTTCGAACATGTAAAAAAACAAACACGAGTAGTCACCATAAACAAGACATGCATATACCAAAAATAAAAACCCAAAAAACAAAGAAGGTACACTGTTGACAATATCTATGGAAGTTCACCTGCTCGAAAAAGAGTAGGAAGAAGTATGATCTTATTTAATCCTACCCCTAAAGTCAAGTTTATAATTTTCCATATTTACAATATTTACAACATTCACCATCTATTTGGGATCCAATGGTCATTATAATATATTGACTAAAATATATTGTAAGCTACTTATATACGAATGTACACATAATATTTCGCCTACATATAATACTTAATTTCTGTACACCCCTGCACACACACAGAAAAAAAACATTACAAAACAAGACAATATATTCTTATTTTTCTAGACTCTGCCAGGTAGAAATAACACATTTACAGCCTGAATAGTCTTTTTTTTCTATAACTCTCCTTTTCTTTAAATTAAGGATTTAAGGTGTAACAGACAGTTGTGTAAGCTTCCCTTGACATCAACAAAACAAGAAGGAGGTCGACTGGTGCAAAAATAGGATTTCCTCGTCCTGAATCTTCCATGAAACTACAAAATAGCAAGCATTTCCAGTGAACAATGCAATTCATGAACAATTTTATCAAAGAGTTTTGCAAAAGTCATTTTTGTAAAGTTTTATGTACCAAACAAACACCTATCAGCACACAGCAAGACATTAAAAGGTTATTGATGCATTTTCCTAATGTTTTTGAATACAAATAAATCCATCAATCAATTAAACTTATTTATAAAGCACTTTTCATACAAAATATTGTAGCATGAATATCTTTACATAAAAAATGAAAATAAAAACAATAAAAAGTAGAAGACAAGAAAAAGAATTAGAGGACTGAGGAAATGCTATCTTGAATTAAAAATGAGGAAACACAGGCGCTAAGACTAAAATGACATAACGATTGAAAGAAAATCATGTTAAGAAATAAGATTAAAAAAATATTATAGGGAAAAATAAAAAGATAAAATACAATTTAAAATAATAACATGGTAAAATGAGATAGCCAAGCACCAAATGTTTAATAAAATCTGCTAAAGTAGGATAATGAAAAGAAAATCAATGAACAGGGAATGAAATTCTGAAGTAATAAATCCAAACTGAAATGGAGAAATAAAACAGATTAAGAGGATTAAAATAAATAAATAAATAAGATAGATGTAGTAGTAGTAGTTTATTTCAAACATGTAAGAAATAAATCTTATATATTACGTACATTTATACAAATGTGGCAAAATAATAATACAAAAGTAAGCAAACATAGATCACCTCAGAAGATGACAAGACTAGCTGATTTCATTTACATGCTTGAAAAGGAGTGAGAAGAAGTACAAACTTATTAAATTCCACCCCTTCTTCTTTAGGTATCAGAAGTCAGTTATTCCATTTCTTGGTTTATATGTGTCCAATTAATAAATGTCACAGAACAATCAACCATCATATTTGCCTTATGAATATGAAATTGAAATAATAATGATAATAAATATTGTCAGCTAAAAGCCGGACTAAAAGGTTGGTCTTGAGTTTGCTTTTGAATCCCCTCTGTTGATAGTCTTTCAGTATTTTCTTTTCCTGTTACAGGTTCATTCATTTATTCGTCTGATGTGTTTCAGGGTGCAGCAGTGGGCGTCCGTGTTCTCCGTCCAGCTCCGAGACACCACCAGCAAATACTCCGGCTCCCTGCTGCTCCAAAAGGTAAACAAGCCAGACTCCAGACCCTAAAGGAGACATTTAGTGTTTCACTACCTGGAGGACATCTGTGGGAGCATTTGTGTTTTGTGTTTAATTTTTTAGACATGGATTCACGCAAAAATCTGCATTTATTTGAACATTTGTGGTTGGATTCCTACATTTCCCAGAATTCAACTGGTATACCAAAATTCAAAAGAGGTTGTTAAGCAGTGTTAACTTTGACAGCATTTTTTTATTTTAACTTTAGTTATAGTCTTTTGCCTGAAATATCTTTTAGTTTAAGTCATAATTTAGTCATCTTAATTGTTTTAATTTTAGTCTAGTTTAAGTCGATGAAATCTACTGTAAATTTAGTTAACTAAAATATGAAGTGTACATTTTTTATGTTTCCTTGAATTTCTGAAGTCATGTTTTACACTTGGATAAAATGAACCATCTAATAACCCTTTATTGAATTCTAGTAAAGTTTGAATGTAAATTTAATGTAAAATTAAACAATTTAGTTTTCGTGTTTGTCGATGTGCACTTGTTTTTATTAGTTACTGTCTAGTTTTCACCAGGGAAACCTATGAAGAAAACTATGCCAAAAATAATTAGTCAACAAAATTAACTCTGTTGTTAAGGAAGCATGGGTTCGGGTGAAAGAGGATTTCACTGGAAGATGAGAACATCATCTGCATAAGGGGTGAAGTTTTTTACTCTGCTAATCTGCAGTTTCTTTATTTTCTGAAGTATTTACCATCAGTGCTGCCAGAACAAAACATTCCCGCTGTAACAATGACTTCAGTCCTTCAGCAAGTTTCAGATAAAGCCGCTGAGGAGGGAGTGAGTGTGACCGTATGTGACCGCAATCGTCTATTAATATGTTCGCGGGCAGCTCAAACACACACACACACCCCGCACACGCTCACAGGGATCATGCTAATGCCCAGATTGAGGACCGAGGCTTTTAAACAGTGTCAGGATTTGAGGCTTTTTTCTGATTTTAGACATTTATCTGTCAGATTTAGATTTATCATAGACTGTCTGCTTCAAACCACACACCCTTTCATGAGGGCCGAGCAAACTACCAGGAAACGTCACTGTGGGGACGGGGAATCAGCTCCCAGTTACTTTATTATTGAAATAGAATAGAATCGAACAGAATAATAGAGTTCTTTATTGTCACTATATGAACACTTGTTAGGCAACAGAATTTCTTCCATGAAACATAGTTTGGCATCCTCTGTGGCAGCATAAAAAAGTAAACATCTTATAAAATAGACAAGTTATAAATAGACTTAAGATAAATACAGACTATAGCTAATAAAATAAATTAAAAGATTTTTATGTACTCAGGGCATGTAAGAACTCAGATGTGGCAAGTGTGTTCATCTATTTTCTAGTGACAAGGAGGTTATGTTTTTGATGGCGTTTGTTTGTTTGTTTGTTTGTTAGTAAGATTACACAAAAACTACTGGACGGATTGTGCTGAAATTTTCAGGAGATGTTGGTAATGGCCCAACTTAGAAATGATTAGATTTTGGTGGTGATCCAGATAACCTCTATTAGCAAACGATTGTTTTTGCTCAATAACTGTCCAACTAATAATGACATCAACATGATTCTGAGTGCTCGGTGTGGGTTTTCAGGCTCATGAATCATATTATAACTTTATCATGAACTATTGCTTATAGACTTAACAGCAATATGTGAGCTACCTTGGTGGAGGTTGTGCTCTCCAAGTGCTTTCTAGTTATTCCTGTATTCCAGAGCATTTGATTCATGAAAGTTTGTTTCTCCCTCATAAACACTAAAATCATTAGCATACAAACCAGCCAAAGTCCCTCCTGAAGCTTCAGGACATAAAAAATTATTTTGTAAAGAACAGTAAATGTATTATATCTTTGCTTCTGTTGTAAAGCCTGTAGGGTTTGCATACACATAAAAATGCAATAACAAGCATTTCTTTAAATATCTGCAGCTTAGAAATGTTATCCGATCAAATCAAAACAATGTTCTTACTCAACCAAATCCTTCACCTTTGGGAAAGATTATGGTCAAGGACAGTCTGAGAAAAGGTATTATTTCAGAGTTTTATAATTTTTTTTGACACTGTCCTCAACCGAAAACTCACTAAAGAGACTAAGTGCCTGGGAAGAAGATCTGCAACTCGAAATATCAAAAGAACAGTGGGAAAAAGCCCATGAAGAAGTTCAAACTAAATCAATAAACTCCCGTCTTAAATTGACACATTGTAAATGGTTAATGCGGATGTATCTTACACCAGTGGAACTAAACAGATATAATAAAAACATACCAGATACATGCACAAAATGTATGGAAAGCAAAGGAACCATATTTTATTGTTTATGGCAATGCAGGGAAATTAGAGAGTTTTGGGGAGGAGGTGAGAACAACAATTGAAAAAATAATTTCAGAACACATTGCATTGAATCCTTAACTGTTTCTGATTGGCCTATATCCAGAAAAACACAGCCTCGGCAAAAATGCAATAACAGTTGAAAGAATGACTTTTTCTTTGAAGCTTCAGGACAGTAAATCTGAGGAAATTTGGAAGAAGTGGGAAATGTATATTTCCCTGAAATGCCTGACTTATGTGTAAGAATTTTTTTTCTCTATGTATCTTTATCCGACAATATGACAACAGCCTTTGTTCTGTTCTAATTTATGTTGTAATAAGATATGTTTTTACATTTTATGAAAGAAGAAAAAAAACATGAATCAGACTGTATGAAAAAAGAATGTAACCCAGGAAGACTGTATGTTTGTTATACAATGATCCTTAATGAAGTAAAAAAACATGCAAAAACATAACCACACGGAGTAGAGCCTGAGTACAACATTACTTCCTTGTTTTCTGCTGACCTCATTATTCCCTTTAAAAACAAACCTTATATGTCAAGTGTTGTTGTTTGAGCCTGTGCAGTCTGTTTGATTGATGAAAATTTGTTTCTCCTTCGTAAACACTAAATTTATTAGCCTATAAACCAGTCAGAGTCTCTCCTGAAGCTCCTTCTTCTAAAGAAAACCCCACAGAGGGAACTCCTCTGAATGTTTGGCTCATCGGTGAAGTGTGTTCAGTCGTTTAATTGGAATTAGACTTAATCGATGGAGTCAGCGAGTAAATAATGGCACCATCCATTCATCCTTGATCTCATGTTCTCCCGATTCAAAGAAAGTGACCTGATGACCTCACAATAAAACCAAAATCACATCACGGAGGCTCAGTTTAATCTGAGAGGAACCACCACGACTGAAATATCCAAAACAAACCGATCTGCCAACACGGTGAGCTCAGACTGTGACACCTTTAACAAGGACGCCACCTGAAATAAAGCAGATCAGGTCCAGAGAAATGCCAAGATTAGACAAAGAGGCAACAGATACCTCAAATCCAAGGTTTCCAAGCCTGAGGTGCAGGCCTTCTCAGACGGGGCCTCCGAGGGCAAGAGGCTCCATCAGCTTCTGTCAAAATGTAGTTAAAATATTTCTGGATTTTATTCCTAAAAAACAATCAATGTTGATATTTACTTTGCACAGTAATGTCCCACATTTCCCCAAAGGAGGGCTGAGATAAACCAGGACCACCGCCCTAATTCATGCCATAACCTTGAATATGGTATCAAAACTTCTTTGCAAACCAAATTCTTCGACCCTCTACTGAATAAAAACGTCAAAATGATCACTAC
Organism: Cetoscarus ocellatus; assembly: GCA_037902135.1. Taxonomy (NCBI): domain Eukaryota; kingdom Metazoa; phylum Chordata; class Actinopteri; order Labriformes; family Labridae; genus Cetoscarus; species Cetoscarus ocellatus. Next base: position 15,507 of record JBAMNC010001494.1, read on the forward strand.
CAATGTGAGTTTTCAGCAACTGGTCAAAAATCTTTATTCTGTTTCATCAACTTTTCAAACATCAACCTTTTATCTGGTTTTCAAACACAAGAAAAAGCAACTCAGGTTAAAGAGTTAAAATAATAAAAACTGGGCTGCACGATGGCCCAGCAGATAGTGCAGGTGCATCACAGCAAGAGGGTTGCTGGTTCGATCCCCGTGTTTGTGCAGAGTTTGCATGTTCTTCCCGTGCATGTGTGGGTTCTCTTCAGGCAGTCTGGCTTCCTCCCACAGACCAAAAACATGCTTGTTGGGTTGATTTGTGACTCCAAGTTGCCCTTAGATATGAATATGTGAATTGTTAACTATCTCTCTATGTGGCCCTGTGATTGGCTGGCCACTGGTTTTTACCCCACCTCTTGTCCATTGTCTGCAGGGATAGGCTCCAGCCCCCTTGACACTAAAAAGGGATGAGCGGCATAGATATTGGATGGATGTAGGGCTGAACGATTTCTATACTCCAATAGTCCAACTTCTACTCCTAAACAGAGGCTTTGTGTTGTTGACCTGCTTACCAGGACTTAAATTCAAATTGCCTGCAAATTAGTAAAACAGTATGTGTAAAATAGTTGACACAACAGATCCTGGGTCAGTCAGGAGCTCTGCAAAAAATTGCAGCTTGGCAATCACAGGATTGCGTTGTCTGAAATTGCGATTTCGATCCGAAAAAGATAAATCTTTCAGCGCTAGATGGATGGATGGCTCACACTGTGTCCAGCAGGATAATGCCAAAGCACCTGTCCCTTGCTAAAATCTCATCATTATTACTTTGTTCTTGTTTCTTTGCAGAAACTGAAGGACGTGGAGCCTATTGTAAAGATCGTGGAGCTTAACGGAGAAGAGTTGGTGAAGGATTACTCCGATGAAATCGAGCGCATGTTGGGGAGCAAAATGAAGTCGGTGAAGGTGAGAGACGTGGAATTTTCTCTTCACCTGTTGGTATGTTTGAAGTGTTTTGGGTTCATTTGCTGTTTTATTTTGAAATCCTGCCGCTTTTGTTTGACGTCTACTTTTACTTCCTGTCATTGGTCTTGTTTCTTTTGGGGTTTTTTTGCCTTTTGTCTGATTTGTAATCACTCTCACCTCTGTATATATACCAGGTGTTTTCACCTGCCCTCTGCCAGACTGTCAGTGCTCTCCAGCCCTGCATTTCTTGTATTTGTTTGCCCGGTTTTTGGACCAGAGGATTCACCCTTTTTAAGATTTTGGCTTGTTTATGAGAGAAGAAATTTGACTTGCTGCGTCCTTTTTGTCCTGACTTTTCTCTACATCTGAGTCTATTCTTGTGAAACCTGTCAGTCTACAAGACTTCCACTGGACCTCATTAAGTGTTTTTCTTAGCTTCCATCATATCCAGACTAACATTACCTTTAATCACTCATGTCTCTGTTTTTGTTCTTGTCTCAGAGATTAGCCGAGGCTGCAGAAGACGCCGACCTCTACCATGAATTCAACGCTTCATTAGAGGTGAGAGCTTTTCTTCTTTTTTCCATTAACTCTGTGAAACTATGGACGCTGCATCTCCACTTCAGTGTTGATTTTGGTGACTACTTATTTTCGTCATAGTTTTCATCAACAACCTTTTTTCCCCTGACGAAAACTGTCCAGTAACTAATAAAAACAAGTGCACATGGACAAAAACTAAAACTAAACTAACACTGCTCCACTTCCTTCACTGTAACTGAATTTTGTAACTGTAGCAGTATTTTACTGTAATATTCACAGCTAAATACTGTTGTACTGTTGTGTTGTACAGTGTCTTGAGATAAAACATTTATGAATTGACGTCATACAAATAAAAACAGTTGATTGATTAAGACAAAAAATTTGCCACTACAAAAATTCAGTTTTGCACATGTGGCAAAGATTTTTTTTTAGTAAATTTTTCACATTTTTGAAACAAATGCTTGAGAAAGGTATTTTATTGAATGAAAATGTATGGAAGTGTTTTCATTCTTTACAAAACTATATATTGCTATGAATGATCATTTAAATAGTTAAAGGTAAATGAAAATAAATTATAATACAGCAGGTTCACTGTAGTTTAAAATGCATTAAAGATGTAGAGTAATATACTGCAATGATACTGTTAAGGAAAATAAAGTAAGGATGCTGTTTTTGAAAATGCAGTATTTATGCTGTTAATTAACACAGAGTAATGCTACTGTAAAGACATTTACAGTAACTTACTGGCATCTTGTTGCCAGTAAGTTGCTGTAAAATGAACAGCAACCTTTTTACAGTGTGCTGCTCAGAAATGAAGCCAAAGTACCCTGACGGTTGGTGTTACACCTCACACATCTGCAGTGTGCAGCAGCAGATTTCTGTAACATTTAGATAAACCCTGATTCTTTTAAAAGACAAATTTGACATTTTTTGACAATTTAAGAAGTGAGTTACCCGCTCCCCTCTTCATAAAGCTGTAGTTTCTGAGTTTAGTTATTCTCCATCGTTTTACCAGTGTTTTCGTCTCACATAACCATCAATAAAGGCAGACAGAAAAGAGTTTGACGGGAGCCAAATAAAAGTGTGCTGTGTTTTTGTGGATCAGAGGTAACAGGCGGTCAGTCGGCAGCAGATTGAGCTTTTAAATCTGAGGCTGACACCTGAAATGAGATCAGATCAAACTTCACTGATCCTGTGAGGAAACTGGGTCGACACTGCAGCGGAGACGCCACACACGGGAGCAAATAAAGAAAACGAAGAAGCCGTTATTATTTTCAGTGTCATGGCTGTAGACTTTTAAGATAATTCGTTTTTTTATTTAATGAAAAGCCAATAAAACAAGATTAAGAGTTCAGGTCTCTCCACTCTTTTGGGGTGAACACCTGTGATTCTGGTACTTTGTTTTAGAGTCTAATTTGTTAACGGTTGATTTTAATTATTTGTTCATTTTGATATGTGTTTATACTTGATGGTTAAATGTCTCTGTAATTACAAAACATTGTTAATATTTCAATGCCCTCATGAGAAGTAGTAAAGAATCAAAGTCACATTAAATCATGTGGTGTCACTGTCCTGCAGCAGCTAAGTGTTGAGGTTGCTGGTCCTATTCCCTGTGTTGGTCGGGGTCTCTCCCTGTATGGAGTTTGTATGTTCTCCCCGTGCATGCACAGGTTCTCTCGAGGTACTCCAGTCTCCTCCTACAGATGAAAAACTTGCTTGTTCGGTTAATTGGCAACTCTAAATTGCCCTTAGGTGTGAGTGAGTGTGTAATTGTCTGACTCTGCTTGTCAGCAATGATATTTTTATTGAGTTTAACTTCCAACAAGCATTCACAAAACAAAACATAAAGCCACACATGGTCAGAAAAGAAAATAATTTTTTGCATTAGTTGCAAGAATGGCAACAGTCGTGATAAAAACAATACATAAATAAAAGACAGCCCATAGAAAAAAAATATTATTGTTATTATTATGATGATGACAATGTCTTTAAAAATTGAAAACAATAATAATAATAAGAAGAAGAAAACAATAAAAAATGTAGAAGCATTATAATCATAATAGCACCATAAGAAAATTATAGACACTACAGTTCTAAACATTGTTCAAAAGAAAATAAATTTAAAAAGTTAAAACATACATAAATACTAACAGTAATAATAGTTAGATAAATACAATTACAATAATGAAAAGAGTTAAAGCTATGGTCTACGATTTGGAAGCTTGGTACATCTTAATAACACCGTTTATAAGGCCGTTATGGCCCTATGGTCCGATTAATGCAATATAAAGACCAAAAAGAATGAAAAAAATCCATTCAGTATATCCGCTGCAAAGCGGCATAATAGTTGACCAATCCAAACCCCCGTTCCCCGCGGTTCGGATTGGTCCGTGAGTCCATCCAATTCCCTGTCTCCCCTGCTCCGCACCGTCCAGCCCATGGTCCCGCCTCCTCCCCACTACCTCCCTCATGTACTGGTGAGCAGCTAGCTGCACAGCTACTGAAGCGTCATGGAGCCGGAGAAGACCAGCACCGAAACCGATTTTAGCATAAGTTAGCCACGCATCGTTAGCATTGTAAACTGAGCTGGTGAAGACACGCCGAGAAAGGTATATCCTGATCGGCTAACAGTGGCGACGCCAGACCCGCTTCGCCGCCGGTCCAATTGAAATGGCTACCGCTGTGTGTTACAAGGGGGATGACTGTCGTGTTTGTTAGACCATAGCTTTAAATGAAAAAAGGAAAATACATACATACATGCATACACATGATGGTAAATATGTTTTTAGGAAATATCAGCACATCTTTTCATTTCTAATTGCCTACCTGTTTTGTAGATTGATGGGAAAACTGAGTACTTCCCCAAACTACTTGTCCAAAACTGGATAAATGTCCAAAATATGTATTGCAATGTTTCAAGCTCTGTTACCTTTCATGCCTTAAAGCTATGGTCTACGATCTGAAAACCAGTTTGGCTGTTAAGACAGATTTGAAAAACGCAGCCTGCCCCCCCTTCACTCACCCCTCCCCTCCGTGTTCCAAGATCCCGCCCCCCAGCTCGTGTCGCCTCCTAACAACACGCCCCCTCCGTTAGAGCACGAAGCCGGCCGGCAGAAAATATCAGCAGCAACAACAACTTGAGATTGCTCATAGCTGAAAGTAACAAACACGACAGTCATCCCCCTTGTAACACACAGCGGTAGCCATTTCAATTGGACCGGCGGCGAAGCGGGTCTGGCGTCACCACTGTTAGCCGATCAGGATTTACCTTTCTCGGCGTGTCTTCACCAGCTCAGTTTACAATGCTAATGATGCGTGGCTAACTTATGCTAAAATCTATTGACAGAGCCTACCCGTTCCGGCCAACAACGTTCAGTCATTAGCTAGTATAGGCACAGACTAACCAGAGTTATTCAGCAGACATCTCCCACTGTAGTAAACAAAGTTATTACCTGTTCAACAGAAATTGGGCTGTCTCAGCGTCAGTTTTCAGTCCCAAATCATTCTGCAGCTTTTTCCACCAGTCGTACGATTCTCCAATGTTGAGTCTGCGTTGGGACCTGTATTGCTCATATTTCTGCCTTACTTCAGCCTTTTCCTCGAAAGTTTTACGTTTCCTTCCCTTCGATGTGGAGGGTAACAGAAGCGGCCTCCCGGTTTCGGTGCTGGTCTTCTCCGGCTCCATGACGCTTCAGTAGCTGTGCAGCTAGCTGCTCACCGGTACATGAGGGAGGTAGTGGGGAGGAGGCGGGACCATGGGCTGGACGGTGCAGAGCAGGGGAGACAGGGGATTGGATGGACTCCGAACCGCCCAATCCGAACCGCGGGGAACGGCGGTTCGGATTGGTCAACTATTATGCCGCTTTGCAGCGGATATACTGAATGGATTTTTTTCATTCTTTTTGGTCTTTATATTGCGTAGATCGGACCATAGGACCATAACGACTTTATAAACGGTGTTATTAAGATGTACCAAGCTTCCAAATCGTAGACCATAGCTTTAAAAAACAAACGGAAAAAATACATTTTTGCTTAAAATGCTTTAAACATCAGAAAAGTGGAAAAAATTGGACTTCTGAGCCTTACGGTCTGTACAAGAGCAGATTTGTTAATTGTAATTCATTTGTTTTGTTTTTTTTCACCATGTTCTCATCAAATTTGCGGCTCTAAAAGAACATTTTGCAGCCATTACAAGTAAGCGTTGGCTGGTTTACATGGCTGGTTTTTTTTTATCATGATAAGATCATTTTCTGATTTCTCTTGAAGTAAACCAAAATGTACAATTTCCACTGTAAAATGAGTAAATAAGTAAAATCTTACATGGATGAGTTTGTCCTGATTGATTTTCTCATGGAATTTTTTATCTGTGTCGAAAGAGGAAGTATCCAAGACTTAAAAAATAATGAAATTGATGTTAGAATATTGTCTCATTCTTCTTGTCTTTTTCAAAGTTTGATTACTACAACTCGATGCTGATCAACACGGCGGACGAGGACGGCAACCCGGTGGAGCTTGGCGGAGAGTTTCCTCTGGAGGAGAACGAGCACTTCAACAACCTGCCGGTGAACACGCAGCAGAGCAACATCCAGGTCCCCACCAACGTCTACAACAAAGGTCAGAGTTCAGAAAACAACACAAACACTCATCAACCCCAAAGGACATCACCCTCACTCTGTCCTCTGTGTGCAGATCCAAACATCCTCAACGCCATCTACAACTCTGAGGCACTGAACGACGTCTTCATCAGCAACTTCCAGAAAGATCCAACGCTCACCTGGCAGTTCTTCGGCAGCTCCACAGGCTTCTTCAGGATATACCCCGGTGAGTTTGTGGTTTAGAGGGTTCAAAGTTTAGGAAGTCTTGAAGAGTATTTTCAGTTCATACAGTAAATCAACATGGAGCAGAATTAAAATCTAATGTTGTTAAATCACTGTGAATGGTCAGCCAGGTAATAAGATGATAACTGACTCTCTGTGTCTCTCTCAGGTATCAAATGGACCCCAGACTCAAACGGTGTGGCAGCTTTCGACTGCAGGAACAGAAACTGGTGAGTTCAGACACTAAACCAAGAGCTGGTGAAGCTGTTAGAAGGAAGCTCTCTTTCATATCAATGTGCATCTCTCCTAAATGTGGGGCACTTTCTTAACTTTAGAGGCAAAAAGTCAGTAGATCTGAGCTCAGTGAGTGAAGTCTTGAGCTAATTCTCAGTGTTTCCTGGAGGAGGGGTGGGCAAGCAAGTGACCATTTGTCCTCAAAGTTGATGTTAGAAGCAGGAAAAATGTGCGAACTTGGGGATTTGAGTGAGTTTTCAGCACTGACAAGAGCCTTCAACTGTCTTAAATCACATTTTTAGTACATTTAACTTATTTTCTGTTCTCATTTGAGCATAAAAGTATAAATGTTAACATCATAAACTCTGATGAAAGCTATATACTCCTAGAATATCCTTCAGTTTTTTTGATAAATTTAGCTCCAAGCAAGTGAGAATGACATCCATCTGGCCTCAAAGTTGCCCATGCCTGTTTCAGATACTTCACTTTAAAGGATTTATCATGGATATTCTGCTTTGGAACATCATTGTTAGATTATCACTGTGTCCGTTCACTTTCTATTTACCACCACCAACAAAAAATAACCTAATAAACAAACCAAACCAGTGTGAATCCGTCTGAGCCGCCCGCTCTGCTGGATGTGTGTCGGCTGAGCAGCAGCCAGCCTCGGCCCTGATCCTCTGGAAAGACGATAAGCTGCTCCTTAGCCGGGTCACTGCTGCCCACATGGCACCATATGTGTCTGCTCATGCCTTTGTAAATAATACCAGAGAGCTGCGTATGTCCCTGAACGCATCGTCACACCACATGACTGCAGCTGAGCTGGAGCAGCTCCTGTATGCATCTGCAGGGAGACGCCGTCATCACAGTTTCACAGTTTAACTGGTTTGTGTTGAAGATGTGGAGGGTTGAGGAGGATAATCATTTAATGAAGCTAAACAGGGTTCACCCACGACTGTGGATGTGCTCTAAAGTCCGTCTTCTTCCAGCTGATCACTGAAAAGGAGGGCTGGCCCTTTAAATGATTTGTTTAAAATATTGAAATATATATAAAATAATGCCTCTCCAAAGCTTTGACCAGCTCTGACCTCTTGTTGCAGGTCATTTTGTGACATAACTGTGCAATAATTATGGAGCGCTGTTTGGGCATTAAATTGTTATCAGTGTTATCAACCATAGCTCAGCTCTACTATACTTAAATTTGAAGTACATGTACTCCATTTTAGTCAACTAGTGCATGAATAGACTTCACTAGTGAAGCAAGAAGTGCCACTAGTGTTACTAGTAGACTTAAATGATCACTGGAATTACTAGTCAGCCTTATATGCCAATAAGGGGGTGGGGAAAAGCTAATGCAGGCTCCATTGGCTTTGAAAATCTTACAGCCAATCAATGAATTTGGTTATAATCCCTCCTATTTCATTTGCATTAGCTCTACTAGTACCGCTAGTTAATCTGTTGGCTTTACTAGTACTACTAGTAAACTAAAATCAGTCTACTAGTAATACCAGTATAGGCTTGACTATAACTAGTAACATTTTTAAGTCTACTTGTAGTACTAGTAACACAAAATTGTCTATTAGTAGATGATTTTGCTTTACTACTGATGTCTCCTCATGCACTAGAGCACCAAAAAATGTACCTAGTAAAACATTTTTTTTTTTCCAGTACTACTTGTTAACTCAAAATATAGACTGTTTTTAATTAACTAGTAGTACTAGTAAAGCCAAAAGATTCACACACAGTAATAGTAGACCTATTGCTTTTCCACGCCCCTTATTAGCATATAAGGCTGACTAGTAGTACTAGTGACACTTTTTGCTTCACTAGTAAAGTCTACTTGTGCACTAGTTAACCAAAATTGAGTAAATGTGCTCCAAATTTTAGGACTAGTAGAGCTGAACTACAGTTGATAACACTGATGTCAACGGCTTTCCATAAAAAATGAACTTCTGCATGTTTTCATCGACCAGTGAACTCTGATCTGCAGCTTTTTTTAAGTTGAAGTGTTTTTCTGTTGCCCATTTCAGTCTTTCCTCTAATTGTTTGCCGTGGTGTGTTCAGGTACATCCAGGCTGCCACGTCCCCCAAAGACATCATCATCATGGTGGACATCAGCGGCAGCATGAAGGGGCTGAAGATGACCATCGCCAAACACACCATCAACACCATCCTGGACACGCTGGGCGAGAACGACTTTGTCAACGTCATCGCTGTGAGAAATACTAAAATACATCAGAGACAAACAGAATCATCTTACCTGGGTGATGGAAGACATAGACCAAGTCTGATACTGTAACAACAACTAAAAAATTACTGTTTGATTTATTTATTTTTCCCTATAGTATTTTTTTATCTAATTTCTTACCATGCTTTGTCTTTATATATATTTTTTTTATTTTATTATTTTTTTATGTAAAGCACTTTGTGCTACAAGATTTTATATGAAAAGTGCTACACGAACAATAGTTGATTAATTGAGGACAGCCCCGTCCACACAAATATTTATACTCAATCAGTCCACAATTCATACTTTGAACATATCCAATCAGTTCATAGAGTTATTTTTATTTTAAGCTGTAAGATTCATCTGAAAGAGTAAAGATAAAAAACAGCATGAGGATCATACTTAAGGAAAGTTCAATAAATGTGTGTTAGAGTGCAGCTCTTTAAGGCATTAAATGGGACTAAAGTCTCTGAAACCTGACGTCTGAAGTCTGTGTGTGTCTGCTGCTCCTTGGAGTCTCATTAATCGATTGTTCCCTTTGTGCTTGTGTCCAGTACACGGACTACGTTCGTTACGTGGAGCCGTGCTTCAGAGGGACTCTGGTCCAGGCCGACTTGGACAACAGAGAGGTAAGACAATTATCTGCTTCACCGAGGCTTTAAGAGCTGAGCACGAGCATTAGGAGCCAACACACCAACACACACTCCCAGGTAAACCCTGGACACAGATCAGCCCGCTGCTGGCTCACCTGGACTACTTTTGTTTATGTGCTGGCACATTAACCTAGATTTTTCCTTTAGGCTTCAAACCTTCAGAACAGCTCAGGACTTCTGCAGCTCTTTTATGAAGCAAGTCTGATTTGGCTGATCTTTCATTTATTTATATCAGTGTTTCCTGTACAAGAAAAATGATAACACGGTTTTATTTGGTGTCACAAAAGATTTTTCATTAAGCATTTTATTATCTTTGGAAGCACAACAAAAAGTTTCAGCTGGCTAAAATATGATATATCCTGCATTAAAACACGCGATGTACTTGGCAACTGTTTATATCATTTGTCGAAAATATGTCACCTGGCAATCTAAACATGAAATATTTCCTTTCCTTTTCTCCCTTTATCAGTGTTATTTATCTTGTTGCCTTTTTTTATAATGGCTATTATTATTACTATTTATTTATTTACCTGATTTACTATATTTATTATTATTATTATATATATTTTTATAAATTTATATATATATCTTTTTAAACATTTTTTCATATATATCTGTAACATTGTCTGGCTGTTAATTTAGAGTTGGGGAGTTATTTTAATTGTTTTTGTTATGCATTATTTTAAAAAATAATAAAAATACCTTGTTAAAAAAACACTATATAAAACACCAACTAATTAAGATTAATATCAGAGGTTAAATGTTATATGTGAGATTATATAAGTTATTATATTTATCATTGTGTGACATGTTTCATGATATAACAGTGTTAACACCCACCGGTGTAAGAGAGGACACCAGACAGCATGGTAACTTATTACACCGTAACACCTGTAGAAGTGTTCCGAGAGTTTAGTTTGATTTTTATTCATTTGTTCATTTTTAAAGGAAAACAGTGAATAAGATGAAGTCGCATGTGCAGGAGCACAATGTGGGATTATTTACAACCCTCACCTTAAGAGTAAATAATAAATAAATAATATTTAATAAATAATAAAATAAATTTTACCAAAATGAGAGTGCACATTAACACAGAAATAAAATAAAACAAAAACAAAGAGATACAATTTCTGATTTGGCAAGAAAAAATGAAATTTGATCCTCACACAGATCATCATGAACAAGATGTCGTCCAATATTTATTACCTCCGCCTATGGTTATGTTTTTGCCAGCGTTTATCTGCCTGTTTGTTTGTTTGTGTTCAAAATAACTTGAAAAGTTCTGAACGGATTTGGATGAAATTTTCAGGAATTGTCGGAAATGGGATATGAAAGAACTGATTAAATTTTGGGGGTGATCCGGATCATCGTCTGGATCCAGGAATTTTTTAAAGGATTCTTTAACATTGCCAGATAGGACCATTTTCGCCAAAGTGGACCGAAGCTGCTTGGCGGAGGTGTGCGCTCTCTGAGTGCTTTTCTAGTTTAGTCTTAGTTTGTATCTGGACGAGGACGGAGACTCTGTCGAATGTGTGCTCCATAATTGAAAGTCATAATATTTTATTGAACTCTGACCTCAGATGTCTGATACAGGTTCAGGTTATTGGTCTGTCTTGTTGAATAATAGTGTACTTGAGAGTTGGGAATAAAGAATATTTTAAAGCCATCTGACAGATCTGAGGAGTACAAATAAAGGGGCATAAAAACACCTGAAATTAGATGAAATTTAATAAAACCTCCCTGAGAGACGCTCCTTTAGAGCCATACAAGGTCAGCTGGTAGGTCTAGCCGAACGTCCAATGAAAACATACAAGTTTAAAGTTGATAATTCATCTCTAATATCTCTATTTGTCTGTTTGTCTGTCAGCACTTTAAGATGTTGGTGGAGGAGCTGCACGTCAAAGGAGAAGCAAAGATCAAGAACGCCATGAAGGAATCCTTCAAAATCCTCAACGAGGTTTGTGTCCCTAATAATATGTCCACAGAAAAAGGTTTTTTGTTTGTATGGTGCACTGTGGAACCCATCAGATGTTCTAGAAACTTTGTGTTTTCTGTTGATCAAAACTATCCCCTCATTACCGGACTACTACAGATGGAGCCACATAAAACTTCCCCACTTCCACTGACAGGTCCCTGACTGGTCCCCGGCTGGTCCTTGACTGGTCCCTGACAGGTCCTTGGCTGGTCCTTGGTGGGCCTGCCCACCTTTACATATATTGTAAGCTCCAAGCCAAGTTTGTGATGTCAAATCTGCTTCCTCCTGATTTGGCAGCTATGCTAATGAGCAAGTCAAAGATTGAGGATATTACCTCTGCCAAGGAGCTCATGTTTTTGCCGGCGTATGTTTGTTTGTTTGTCTGATTGTTTGCAAGACTACATAAAATCTACTGGATGGATTTACATGAAAATTTTACCAGAGGTGTGGTTTGATCCAAGGAAGAAGCCGTTACATTTGTTGGTGATACAGATATTGGTCTGAATGCAAAAATTTCCCCAAATTTCCAAAAATCCCATAAGTTAACATTGGGCAGAATTTTAAAAAATCATATCTCTGCCATTTTTTTAACAGATTTTGCAGGATCATTTGGGGTCCGTGTCTCAATCATCAAGGTAAATTTCATCTGGATCCGATCCAGATTGATGTCACAAAAAAACATGTCACTTTATAATGGGAAATCCCATTGACAACATTCAATAATTCATATAAAATCAAAATATTAAGTGATGTTCCCAAAACTTGTGTTTAACAGGATAACAACCTCCATGTATGTGCTGAGTTTGGTCTGGATCCTTAGCTCTATTCTGGATCTGGTGCATGCATGAATGTTTTCAGGGGAGTTTAAACATAAAACTAGAGAGGTAGCAGGGATTTCCACTGGCTGTAAATTGGCTGTTGACTGGCTGGAAGTTAGCAGGCAGCTGGCTGGAAGGGGAAATGGCTGGATCTGTAATCCAGCCTTATCTGTGATGGGAATAAGAACACAGTTAGAGGGTGAGGCACTCATATCCTCGCTTCGTTCTCTTTGTCAGGGTATCGATGTTTCCTATACGGTGTCTCGACAGAAGTTCATGTTCATCATGAGATGCTCTTCTCTGTTTTTATGTCTGCAGGCGAGGGTGAACGGTCAGGGCAGCATGTGTAACCAGGCCATCATGCTGATCACAGACGGAGCCATGGAGGACTTTGAGTCGGTGTTCGAGGAGTTTAACTGGCCTGAACGCAGGGTAAGAGCGAGAGCTAAGATCAGATCATAAATCAGCACAGGAGTGACAGTGTGGGGGACTGTAACCTTACTGTTTCATGAGATAATCCGTCACATCGAGCACCACAGTCCTCTGATCAATCGACAAGAGCTTAAACATTTTTGTGGGAGGTCAGAGCAACAACTGAAGCACACGAGTCACTTCAGATGCTATATACAAGAGAGAGGATCTAACACTTGAGTGTTCATCAGAGTCGAATAGTATAGACATGATTTACAATAATACACCGATCGGTAACGGTCCTGTTATTTGAAGCATCAAACCCTCTCCAACCAACAGGCAGATTTATATTTGTTTGTTTGTTTGTTTGTTTGTGTAGGTGCGAGTCTTCACCTACCTGATCGGCAGAGAGATGACCTTCGCCCAGAACACGAAGTGGATCGCCTGCAACAACAAAGGTCAGCGCACTGTGTGTGTTTGTGAAGTCTTTGCAACCTTTTTAAGATTTTTTCACCCAGGAGACAAACCAGTTCATTATGTTTTTGTTCATCCATCCATCCATCAGTGCATCTGTCAGAGCTGATTCTTCTGAGAGCCGTCTCTCAAAACCACTCTGAGAGATTTGGTCTTAGATTTGATGTGGTTCTGGTCTTGGTTTTTGTGCCAAGGGCGCACCAAAGGGTCTCAGGAGGTGTGAGGCTCTGCCAGCTTTGAGGTTGTCATTATTTGTTATATGTCTGTCTTGCACGGATGGTGAAAATCAGGATGTTCAATATAATCATTTTGGCCAATTACTTCCTTTGCTAATATAGATATCGTCCTTTTTTTATTTTATATTTAACTTTATTGCAAGGATCTTACAGTTGTGATTCAAAACAATCATGTCCAAAAGGCTGAATTTTTTCTATTATTTCATTTTACAGAAGAAAGAAAAGTATTATGTTAAGAAAACATAACGAGAAATTAAAAATTACACACACAAAAACATGCATATAAACATACGCATATGTGTGGACACACACACATCACTAACTGTATAAAAGTACATATGATATAAAATACAATATCAGTTTGTTCAACTAAAGGAAAGAAATAACTGACCAAAGTAGCATGTCCAGCCTTTTTTGAGGACTATGATTTGAGGTGTTTTTATGCCTTTGTCTTCAAACCTCATTCTTTTTTTATGATTCTCCCATAGTGTCAGTATTTTCCTCCTGTCGATCTTAAAAGCAGATCTCAGTTTGACCAACAGATCATTTTTTCTGCCCTAAATTAAGAATCTTCTCTAAATCAGCCGTTAAAGGTGCCAGATATCAGCACTGAACTGGTGCAACTCAACAAATAAACATCTGAGAACTGAAATCTGTTCATCTCATATTCATTTACCGTATGATACCATCTTCTTCTGCTTGTCTGAGGTTGGATGATCCTGAGGTCACCAAACCTGACCTAGAAATCCTGATCATTAAAGTCATGAACACCGTCGGTGAAAAAAGGCAGCCCTTTGCTGATGTCGGATATATTCCTCTCAAATCAAAAATCAGCAAACAGCCAACATCACGATGGCTTCGCTCTGTTCTTATTTTGGATATTTTTGAGTATTTTTGTTGATTTTAATCCGTGTTTTTGTGCCCTCAGGTTACTACACTCACATCTCCACGTTGGCGGACGTGCAGGAGAACGTCATGGAGTATCTGCACGTGCTCAGCAGGCCGATGGTCATCAACCACGACCACGACATCATCTGGACGGAGGCGTACATGGACACTGTGGTGAGCAGAGTCTGTACTGACTGAGCTGAATGTCTGATTTTAATCTGCTCCACGTTCATAATCCTCATCTTCACTTCACCTTCATCTGTCTGCCTGTGTTCACAACCATTCTCCCATGATCCTTTGGGCTTTTCCTTCATCGCCTGCAGCTCCCCAACACAAAGGAGGTAAATGAGACGTAGTTGTAGATTTATAGAATTTCATATTTAAGACTCACAGACTTAGTTTCAGCCAGGAGTAGATTCTTCTAGATTATTAGACAGAAAGATTAAATAAATAAAATGTTTTAAGAAGTTTTAAGGAGAAGAGTCTCTTTGTGTCCTTGTGTAAGTTAAAGGGATACGCCACCTTTATTTTCTTTTCCTGTCTTGCCTCATTTCTGAGTCCATGACAAGCAGATAGACTCCATCCTATTGACTGTGCATCCAGTAACAAGGAAGAGACGGACAGAGCTTTCCCACCTTTAATTAATTCAGAGAAACATCCTTCCTGACAAACGGTGCTGTCATATATATATTCATATTGTTATTGTAAATATTTGTTAATTGTTAATATTGTGAATTCCTTGGCCTCATTTGGAGTCTCACTTCTACTTAATTTGTACTTATTTTTCCTTCACAAGGAAGTTGATATTGCTTAAAGACTCTGCATGTTGCTGCAACCTGGCTTAATTTTCATTCTCATCTCATTTATTTTCATTTTTATTGTATTTATTTTATTTTTCTTTATTTTAGTTAAATTATTGCTTCTCTCTGTTTTAATGTCTTTATTTGATATTTTCCGACTGCTATACTGTGTATAAGAGCAACTGAAACAACCAAATTTCCCCCTGGGGATTGATAAAGTATTTTTGATTCTGATTTTTGATTAGCTTAGCTCAAACATTGGGAGTCAATGGGAAGTGTTAGCCTGCCTCTGCCTACAGTCATCAGATAAACTCTTCAGCACCTTCAGCCAAAATGGCTCGCAAACTCACAGCTCACTCACAATTGCGAATTGGTTCTCATCGTTCACTTAAAGAGCTGTTCAAAAGACTCGACTCGTTCGTGAGCGTCACATGTCTGGCGAAACCACCACAGAAGTAGGTGAACAAAACAAATCCTCTGTTTAGGAGTAGAAGATAATATGAAGATAGTAGAAGATAATGTAACATAAAGAGTCAAAAAAACAAGTCACAACAAGCCCACAGGACCATTTAGAGTCGCTGAAGAGGCAGGCTAACATTTCCCATTGACTCGCGGTGTTTGAGCTAAGCTAATTAGCTAATTCCTTGTTACTGCACACAGAGTTGAAAATTGGTGTCTATCTGCTTGTTGTGGACTAAGGAGTGAGGCAAGACATGAAAAGAAAAAGGAAGTTGGTGTATGCCTTTAAAGAAATATATATAAACTTTGCAGATCTGCTGTGCTACTTTTTATGTTAAAGAATTGTCAACAAGTTTATAACATCTGTAAGACACTTTTGAATGAGTAGTTATAGTTGGTATAATTATTAAAGATAGAAATGATTAATACAGAATTTCTGTATCCAAGTTTGTGCATGTTTGTTTGAACACTTCGCACTTTAAGCCTCTCCTGAAGCCTCCTCATTTATCACTCATCCCTCTTCATTCACTTTAATTTAGGAGAGTATTTTTAATTATCTTTAATTCTTCTCCACTGTGTGAATGTGCCGTTGTGATTCAGCTGTTCACCACCAAAGCTCAGAGCCTGCTGCTGATGACCTCTGTTGCCATGCCTGTGTTCAGCAAGAAGAAAGAAACGGTCAGTGCTGAACGCTCGGGCATGACGTACTCACAACCTGATGTTAAAAAAAACGTAAAAACAAACTTTGCAAACACTTATGAAGCGTCCTGTTCTGGAGGGAAACAGACTTACCTGTGAGGTTTTTGTTCCCTGTTCAGTTTTGGTTTTCTGTTAGTAAAATGTCAAACTCTTTAAGTCCACTAAATATGACAAAAATGTGACCATGATATATTTTCTGATTTTGATGACTGCTGCTGTGGACCTACAAAGCTTCAATAACTACAATTACAATTATTTGGCCATTCCTTTCACCCCATTCCATTATCATTACAGTCCCCGATATTAACTTCAGAGAGATCAACTAAATTAAATACATGGTAGTTCCTGCTAACAGCACACATATATCAGTGTGACCTTGACAAACAGTCATGGATGACCTGCTGCTGTGGACCTGCTCCACTCCATGAGCTCTATCCTGCATCAACCACCAACAGAAACATCATTTAACCTAAATTCATACTTTTAGACCAGTTAAACCCATTTTGATGACAGTTCAGGTAGATGCTGTTATATTAATCAACATCATTCCTCTCCAGATTATATTCATTATAGATATTAATGTTAATATTAGATTGATCTCTCTATCCACGGTTGTTATTGATTATTCATCCATAATGATCTTTACAACCATATAGACATGAGGACCCTCTTGAAAACCAGATCCCACATCTCATGGGGCTTACCTTTAATAAATGTGATGAGGACAGATTTATGATCTGTGTGTTCATGGGTTTGTCTCTATCATAAATTCTTAATTTTAGTCCCTTTGTCTCTGCCTGGATGGATACATCTCTGGATATATGCATGTGTATATACACATATAAACACATGAATTAGTGCCATACAAATAAAGATTGATTGATTTATTAAGTCACATGCAGGTGAGGTAGAAACACAATGTGGGCTTATTTACAAACCTCCCCTTAAGAGAAGATACAGATAAAATTATCAGAAAAAAATCACTAAATTCTATTAATAGAAGAAAAACATTTAACCAGAATGAGAGTGAACACCAACACAGACATCAATATTTTAAAAACAAAGTGGTACATATACAGAATTTTGTGAAGGAATTTTTTAAGTTCATCTCATATGAAGAAAAATAAAACTATATTTTCCCCGCTCCAAACTCATAAAACTCGATAAAACTCAAGACACAAAACACAGAGCAGTTTTTATTGCTTCTAACTGAGGAATAATCTGACCAAAAGCCTCAACGCAGTGACATAAACCTTTAAAAATGCTGCTTTAAAGTTCATTTATAGATAAAAGTGTTTATTTTTGACCCTTCACCCGTGTCTGCAGCTCTCCCATGGGATCCTGCTGGGTGTAGTCGGCTCGGACGTCCCACTGATGGAGGTGATGAAGCTGGCGCCCAGATACATGGTGAGTTCAGGGTCCTCTCACAGTGTGGGAATCTTGTCTTATGAGAAGTTTGTACCAACATTAGTTTGTGGTGCGGCCTCTCGAATGTAACTCTGGCTCAAATTATTGAGAATAAAAGATGAAAACTGGTCAGAATATTTAAAACAATTAGCATTAGAGGTTTAACTTCAAGAATGATTAACCAAATGTACAAGAAAATAGAGATTTGATTGTTGATTTTATCCATTTAAGCTTTAAGCTTCCTCGTCTTTTTCAGCTGGGAGCTCACGGTTACGCCTTCCTCGTCACAAATAACGGCTACATCCTGGCTCACCCCGACCTTCGACCCCTGGTAAGTTCTTCTCCTCTGCAGTAGCTCTGTTCTCTTCATCACTGTTACAGGAAGTTACGTTACTCTTCTGTGTCCTGTGTCTGCAGTACAAAGACGGAAAGAAACTGAAGCCGAAGCCGAACTACAACAGCGTGGACCTGTCCGAGGTGGAGTGGGAGGACACAGATGAGATGGTAACTGCACACAAACGTCACTGAAGAGAAATTATACTTGGTTTATTATTGTTAGTAGTAGTAGTAGTAGTAGAGAAATTTAGGTTTTCCCACATTCATATGAAGCTGAATTCAGGCCAAAATTGTTTTAATTTGAAAATAAAAAAAGGTTGAAAAAAATAATATTTGAAACTGAAATTTCAATGTTTGTTCGTGAATTTTTTAAAAAAATAAAAACGCTAAATTGAATTTAAAATAAGTATAAGATGTTTTTCAGTTTGAATATACTTTGGATTCAGCGCTGTAATTAATGTAGATAAATTATTTTAATTTAATTTTTTACTCTGAAATATATTTTAACATGTGATTTTTTCTTTTTTTTTTTAGTTGCAGGATTAATGTTTTCAGATTCAAATCTTATCTTTTTGGTTTCAGGTTTCTTTTTTTTTTCACTTTCAGATCTTTTTTTTTTTTTTTCAGTCAATGCAACGCCCCCCATGCCAGAACACGGTCAAAAGTATGAAACTGAAAGAATAAGATCTGAAACTGCAAAAGATCTGACGGTGAAAAAAAGAAATCTGAAACCAAAAAGATAAAATTTTAATCTGAAAATATTAATCCTGCAACCGAAAAAAAATGACACATCACATGTTAAAATATATTTCATAGAAAAAAAATAAAATATTTTATTAAAATAATTACAGAGCAGAATCAAAAGTATATTTAAACTGTAAAAATTCTCTTACACTTATTTTCAATTTAATTTACTGTTTGTTTGTTTTTTAAATAAACTCAAGAAGAAACATTGAAATTTTAGTTTCAAATGTACTTTTTCAATCTTTTTTTTTTTAAATTACAACACTTTTAGCCTGGATTTAGCTCCATACATTCAAACCCATTATAACAATATTTTAAAGAAGACGCCTCTCTTGTCCTCTCTCCTTTGATTCAATAAACGCAAAAAAAAACAAAAAGGAGTCTGAAAAACAAAAAGAGAAGACGTCCTATGCCATAACATTTTTTTTCTGATTTGTTTTCGGGTCACTTATTTACTTTTTCATGTTGATCTACAACATGTTGATCACTTTCTTTGTCTTTACAAAAACACTTAATTTAAATCACATAGGTGTTCATTTGGGCTGTATGTTTAATTAAAAACATATTAAAAATTTTTTGTATATATTTGTTATTATTTGTTACTTTCAGACTCCTTCCCTGCCTTCTCTACATGCAGTTTTTTTGGCACACATTTCCATATACATAAAATAATTCTCAAGAGGTGTGGCCTCCTGAATGTAACTGTGAGAAACAGTAATCAGGGGTCGGAATTCAAAAAGTATTTACTTCTTCCTACTCCCTTTCGAATAAAGTATAAATACTTTTTTTTTCATTGTATGTGACGTATGTGGCATTTCTCTGTTTTTATTTCTTTGTATACATGTTCAAAATAAAATTAATTCTTTCGTTATAAATTAAAAACCATCAGTGAATGGGAAGATGGCACAGAGCACTTTGAGTGGTCAGAAGAACTATGAAGCACATTATAGGCTCAAATCCATTTATCATATTAAACTGAATTTCCTCCTGATAATAAAGAGTTGGTCCTCTCCCTTCAGCTGAGGACAGCCATGGTGAAAGGAGAGACTGGAACCTGCAGCCTGAACATCAGAGCTTCAGTGGATAAAGGGGTGAGGAGGCGACTTAGTCACAGACATAACAGCATGTTATATTTATTTATGCCATATTAAAAACATCACATTTTAAATACAAGCCAAGTATGACTTGATGCTCCTTTTTTTGGAGGAATTATGGATCATATTCTGTTTCTTTCCTGCAGAAACGCCCTCTCTACCTCGTCAATGATTATTTCTACACGAACATCGATGAGACTCCCTTCAGGTGAATCTTCTGTTTTTATATTTGTGTTTGTTGGAGCTGATTTAGAGGAGCTCGTCAAAAGCTGCTCTAAACTTCACCTGAAGAGCTCCATGCTCGTCCTGATGGATTCAGCTGTGCCTGCGTGGCGTCCCCACCAGAGGGCAGCGCCTCCCTCTGTCCTGCATTAATGTGTAAGTCCTCTTCACCTTCAGGAGTGTCTGTCCTCACCTCTCTCTGTCTCTGCAGCTTTGGCATGGTGCTGACCAAAGGTCCCGGCCGGCTCATGTTCATGGGAAATGTGTCTGTGGAGGAAGGTAGGATTTCCCATAATCCCTTGCAGATAACTTAAAATTAACTGCAGTGTCCGATGCAGTGATTGGTTTGAAAACACAATTCATTAACAGAGGAAACATGGCACTTTTTTAACAGCAGGTGTGTGTGAACTGAGGACACTACCTGTTGAAGCTTTGTAGGAGAAATTCTCTCTCGCTCTCGTTGATGTTTGACTTCAGTTTGCTCACTTCATAATGCTCCACACATGTTCACCAGGAGACAGGTCTAATACCTGCACTCCTAAACCATGAAGCCACACATTTGGAGTTGGATTTGTTAGGCGTGTTTTCTGTTTTTGTTTGTTTTGCTCAGTGTCCACTCTTCATTAGAACTGAAGTTTGTATCTTGTTTCTCTTTTTGTTAGTTTTCTGTAAATAAAACGATAATGATAGTTTTGCGCCAGAAAAATCGGGAGGTCTGTATAAACAGCAACGACTTAAGCTAAAATAAAATGGATTTAAAATTCAGTGAAGCTTCTTTAATTTAGGATTTTAATGAAGGCAAATAATTTGAAGCCTTTAGACGAGGAACTATAAATATTTAAGGTGAATGAGTCTGAGTGACTGTTTGATGGAGCTGTGTATTGCTGCCATTCTTGGTCAGATTTCCTTTAAAAAGAGATCTGTTGATCTCAATGGGACAAACCTGGTTGACTAAAGGTTAAATTAAAATTAAATAAATAAAACTCATCTTGTATATTTTGCTTTAACTTAAGAAACTTAGAAACTGATGCAGCTGTTACAGTAATGAGGGAAAAGAAATCTGATATTTATTATTATCATGTTTTGTTTTTGCGTATGACGGTTTGTTTGTTAATTTGTTAGCAACATTTCGCAAAAACTACTGGACAGATTTTGCTGAAATTTTCAGGAGATGTTGGTAATGGCCCAACTTAGAAATTATTAGATTTTGGTGGTGATCCAGATAACCTCTGTTAGTGAACAATGGTTTTTGCTCAATAACTGTCCAACTAATAACAATATCAACATGATTCTGAGTGCTAGGTGTGAGTTTTCAGGGTCATGAATCTTATTGTGATGGCAACTTTATCATGAACTATTGCTTATAGACTTAACAGCAATATGTGAGCTACCATGGCAGAGGTTTGTGCTCTCCGAGTGCTTTCTAGTTTTAAACATTTAATGCAAATTTAAATTGATTAAAGTTACGATTTCTTACAAATCAAGTACTGAGGTTCAAATAATCACTAACTATTAATTTAGATTTTTTTTTGCATGTTTTGTTTGATTTCCTGGTTGTTTATTTCTTTTTGGGTTAAATTCTGATGTTTTTCAAGCTGCCTTGCCAAAAGTAAAATCCAAAATGTATGTTTTTTTTTAATTAGATTGACAAACATTTTTATTTCCCCCCTGCAGGTCTGCATGATCTCACCTCCCCAGACCTCTTCATAGCTGAGGAATGGTAAGAAATACATTACAGTTAATAATTTTTTTAAACAGGGACTTTTTTGATTTTGTGAGTTATAAAGGAAAATCATGTTTGTCATGTCAGCAGATCTTTTAACCCCTCAAAAAAAGTTTGTGATCAAACTGTGCCCATTAAAAGTTGTTTTTTATGTCCATGTCGGGCTCAGACCATCATCTTTTTTATGTCACGTCTTTAAAGATAACACCTCCCTTTAGACAGATGTTTCTGTTGGTTAGTTCCTCCTCTTTTATCAAATAATCTTCATAACTAGATCTTTACTTCCTCTTGTTTTGTTCTCAAATTTGACTCCTCAAGTCATATATGGAGTTTGCATGATATCCACGTGAATGCAGTTGTTGTCGGCCGTGTGATTGGATGGATGGATTGACTCCGGCTCTAACCATCCCAAAAGGCATAAACAGTACGAATGTATGGATATATTAATCTGCCAGGAGCACTGACGCATCTGTTCATCCACTCTGTTGATCAGGACGTACTGTGAGACGGACATCGACCCCGCCCACAGGAAGTACTCCCAACTCCAGGCCGCCATCCGCTACCTGCTCGGGAAGGAGCCCGACCTCGAGTGTGAGCCTGTCTCACCTTTGTTAACACACTTTAAACACTGAAATGAAAGCAAGAGCAGTATACTCTGTGCTGATGTCTTTAAAAGCTCAAAGTGATGAAGACTTTGTTTGAAAATCAGGTGACGAGGTTTTGCTGCAGCAGACGCTGTTTGACGCCGTGGTCACGGCTCCGCTGGAGGCCTACTGGAACGCCCTGATGCTCAGTGACAAGTGAGAGCCCGTCTTCATTTTTCACTCAATATAACTACATATTTATCTTTTATTAAAAGAAGAGCTCAGCCACAAATACATGCACAAAGGAACAAAGTGTCAGGCTCTATATCACAGTACTGTGTAGTTCATTTAGAGGGCAGATCAGGCAGCGAAACAGATTTAAAACATGACCTTAAAATGACCTTCATGCTCTGACTCCTCCCCCTGTTGGTCTGTATCTGCAGGGTGGATCCTGGCATCGAGACGGCCTTCCTTGGTACACGTGCCGGCCTGATGAGGATCATCAGATATGCAGGAGTGGAGAACAGGGTGGCAAAGTAAGCTGCAGAAACATTCAGGTGCTTTAAGTCTCCACGGTGATATCACGAGGGGACTGATTTAAAGCTGAATTTCCTCTCAACAGGAGGTTCCTGACCCTGTCTGATAAAGATAACCTCTTCACCATCGATCACTTCCCTCTGTGGTATCGCCTCGCCGTGGAAAACACTCCTGGAAGCTTCTACTACTACCCCGTCAACGACAAAGGTCAGACCCTGCATGGTCTAAAAGCTCTCTTTGTTATTCTATCATTCTGTTTCTGTTTGCAGATCCTGAAGTTAAAACTGCTTTACACCCATGGACCTATTGACATGTTGTTGGAACTCCTCAGCCTGTCCTCTGTTTAAATGTTTTAATGAACAAACTTCACTGATTAAAGCTTAAATAAATAAAACAAATGATCCCGTCTGTGCAGGAGTGCAGTACATCGTGGCGACAACTTCAGTGACAGTTTCATCAGGAGGACGGACGGCCATGGCTGGAGGTGAGTCTTGACTTATGCAGGGATCATCTCTGATATGTTCAAACTGTTAAGTTTTTTAGCTCGTCGTAACTGCCCTGTTTTTGGTTAAATTTTCGCTGACTGTGTGGTGATAAAGAGGTTGAAAACCATGCAGGTGGGAGGTCTTTGACAATCATCCACAGTGTTATCAGAGCAAAAGTGGCATCAGCAGAGGATTGCCTATGAAGTTTGCAGATTTGAAAATACATCTTTCTTCTGTGGGAGAAGCTGAGCCCTGACCGACACAGGGTTTGAACCTTCTTGTTGTGTTGCATGTGCACTACCTGCTGAGCCACTGTGCTGCCCCTCTATATTTAGGGCATCCATTAACAATTATGACAACTTCATAACATCGATCCAAATTTTAGTTTCTTTCTCTAGTCCAATATCATGCAGCCATGAAAGATATTGTTCTTTGACTTTATCATTTATAGAGTTGCTTTTTCAATTTGATAGTCCAAGCATGTATAAGCTTGAATCTGAGGTTATTATCAAAGAAATGTGTTTGTGATGCCACAGAAGAATTCGTACAATCCTTCACAAGCAGTATTGCTAGATTTTTTGACTGAAATAAGCAACCAGGTCAGTAAAAACAAGCCCAAAACAAGCGACCTCCAGCTTTTTGTTTTCTATTGAGAAATCTACATGAAGTGAGTTTTGATTTTCATCTAAATTACATTTCAATTTCACAGTGACATTTTTTCTTATTTGTCTCTTTATTTACTTATTCAACATCCTTTTCTTTATACAGAAGTGAAGGGAGGAGCTACAGTTATTTATAACTGTTATCACTAAACAGTCTAACCTTGATTTTTGTAACCAAACACACATAGTCAGGCTTTTAAGTTTTATGTTGATCCTCTACATCTTTATTATGGAGAAAACAGTAACAGCTGCCTTAGAAATAAATGTAATTCTTTCTTTTAGGTGGAAACATCATCTTTGCCTCTTTTTACAGTAAAATTTACATTTGTGTTTGGAGTGGGAGAAAATAGTTTGTGTAACTTCTGAATTGAGTTTATATTGGTCGTAGAGCATGCATTATATCCCTCCTGGGTTTGGGGGCACAACAAGCCCAAAAAACACAACCTGCAACTGCCAATATTTACAAGCAACTTTTAAAAAAAAAGAAGCCCAAAGGCGCTTATAATAAGCAAACCTGGCAACTCTGTTCAAAGGTTTGTTTAACTAGAATTTTAAAGAATACGGGGCGTACAGTGTGAGGTTGGAGAGTGTGGTGATATTTATCATCTAATAATTTGAAGAAATTCAGAGCAGTAGCCTCAGCCTCCAGCCTCTTACTGTCAGGATATATTCTGGTGTTTGACCCTCACTTTCCCTGTCACATTCACGCTGTACATCTCTGTCTCCGGGACAGACCAAGGACCATGCTTTATATGACTAACACCAAGTGGAAACTGCATATTTTATGCATACAATTGTGGTTTCATTAAAAACCCTTGAAAGAGGAATACCACCATGTTTGTCAATACACACCCCTGTCAATAAAGTTCTCTGTGAGGTCAGGGGAGGCGTTTTGTGAACTGTGATCATGATGTGTTACAGAAGGAAAAAAGGCAGTTTAGATAAATAAAGTTTATTATCTTCAGCATGATTAACAGTCCTTGAGTTGATCTGGATGTGCTTTTCACATAAATATGGACGAATAAATAAAACACATGGATGATAGAGTAGATTTTCACTCTTCTACACGCGGGTAGTTGCTGAGTTAGCTGGATTAAAGGCTGTTGTAGCTCAAAGCCTGCCCTCTAGGTGGCAGCACAGCTGTAGTTTTATCTAATGCAGTTTAACTCGGTGATGAAGCTCAAAGCAGCAGGGCTGTAACCTCGACTAAAGTGACTGATAATCAAGAAGACTCAACAGGGCATCAGGGTTAAAGAGAGAGAACGATTATTCCTTTAACCCTTTCATGCATGGTGTCCACTGCAGTAGACAGATGTTTGGGATAAATTTTATACCCTTCAGGTTGCAGCACCATGTCCAACTACCAAGTGGCACATTCCTAAACCCTACATTATCTTTGCACATTTTTACCATATCGAGATATTGCATCATAAATCTAAAGTAGCCGATGAATGGCAAATTGGGTATTATGCCTGAATTCAGATTCACATCATTTTTTGTTTTTTATTATAAATTTTGGTGAAGTGAATAGTTTGATTAAACAGCAATAATACATATACTTCAGATTTTGCTTTTTATTTTATTTACTCTTAGTAAATGTTTGTCAAAGACGCGTGTTTGTGGATCTTTTTGAGTTCCACTGAACTACTATTTACCGTTGACTAGGACTGGGCAATTAATTGAAAAATAATCGAAACCGACACTTAGACCCTCTAATCGAAATAATTTTACTCATGTCAATTATTTTGTCTATTTTCCCTGTGTAAGTCATGTGACCGCGCCCCCTCCATACAGTCTGCGTTCACTTTCGCCAAGAGCAAAGGACGCGCTGCCAACATGGAGGAGACAAGCGCCAATCTATCAGAGGACCTTGTAGCCAAGAAAAGTGCTGTCTCCGTTGTTTGGGCACATTTTGATTCTGTGCAGAGGACATCGAGCAGAAAAAAGTTAATTGTAAATACTGCAGGAAGACCGTTTCAGCGACCTGCAGTAACACCACCAACTTGTTCCAGCATAGCGTAAAATAATCGTTCATTAATCGTAATCGAGGTAAGAGCTTCAATTCATCGTGATACTGAGATTAGGTAATATCGCCCAGCCCGACCGTTGACGCATGTGCCCACTGTAGTGGACAGATGCAGACAACCTCAAAATATAACATTAAAAAAAAGACAATGATTTTTAGCTTGTTTGAAAGTAAAAACGAACATTTTTAAAAAAGTATTTAGGGCTCTATAAAATCCACGATCACGGAATTGGATGTTAAACGCGGATATAAACACGGAATGGCCGACATTTTACGTCAAGCGTTTTTTTTTTCTGACTAAAAAGGAACGTATCTCTTGGGAAAATGCCCCGAGGGGGTCACTAAGGCTGAGGACAATACACACTTCACTTCCTCTCCCCCTCGTCTTCCCCTCATTAACGATGTCAACGTGTGACAGCGGCTGTCTGAAGCACCGACTGACCCTGTGTTCACACCAAAAGCGATCTGTGCGTCCTCAGCGTCCAGCTGTCATTCATTTTCAATGATCGCTGGTGTCGAGGGGCGACGAGCGGCGTGATGCAAGCGACACGAGCGACATCGAGCGGCGCGTAAGTCGGCAAATAAGCTACGGAACTCTCGGCTAACTCTAGAGTACAGGGCAGAGCAGTTTGCCAATGATTATTATTTGTCAGGAGATCAAATGTTCTGCAAACTTTGTCAACATACTTTTGACTGGACACATAAAGACTCGAGTGATTATATTCCATTACTTTAAATACTAAAAACCGAATTCTCAAAAATTAAAACACAAAAAAACGGAATAAATAAAAGATTTTATAGGGCCCGAAGTATTTATTGGATTTAATAATTCATGCATGAAAGGGTTAAGAGGGAGTGACAGTTGACATAAAAGCACAAAAATGATGCAGACAAAAACAACATTAATGCAGCAAACAAGAGGAGAGATGTCACTTTCACATCGTCACAGTACTTTTGGGGCTCGGAAACAAAAAAGGAAGTTTAATATCTCTGAAGAATGAAATAAATCAGGGGGAGATGAGAGGAGAGAAAAGGTGCAGAAGTGCCAAACAGCAGCTTCACAGGAGTTTAAGAGCTGGCTGTGAGATGCAGCGCGGGGAATAACAACTCACAGAGCATCCATACATTAGAGGAAGTGCCGCAGCGTCGGAGTTTCACTGAATCTAGTCCGGTCCATTAGCTGAACAATCAGTCCCCGCCCAGAGGTTTCCAGCACAGTCACAGCGCTGCAGGATCCCCTCTGCAGACGTCCACTCATTGCTGAGGAGCAGCAGCCGGAGCATCTTGGCGACATTACAGAGCAGCTGGTCAGAAGCTGCTGATTCGATACCCGTGGACGATCCCGCAGGCCTCTTTTGGTGGCGACTCCTCAGGCGAGGTTGGAGACGACATCTGCCCGTCCTCAACGTCTGTGTCCCCTCCCGTGTCAGCCATCAGAGGCTGACCGCGGCGCTTCATCTGTCTTTGGTACCGCGCCATCAGGGAGGCGTAGACGCAGCCGTACGTTGCCGCCACCACCATCATGACGCACACGGTGCCACAGATCACGCCCGCCACTATCTGCGTCCCGTGAGCCCGCCGGACGCTGACGGGCCTGTAGCGCTGGCGGACACATTCGTCGTTGCTGCTGATCCGGCCGGGCGGGCAGGGAGGCCGGGTGGCGTAGCCCGGTGCGCCCTCTTTGGTCGGACTCTGCAGGCAGTAGTTGAACATCTCGGCCGGCACGCTGCGAATGTCCCGGCCCTTCAGGTCCAATGGGAGGCTGCACTGCATGGCGTCTACCTGCCCGTCTACAACAGAGAGGAGGGGGGGGGATGAAGGAGTGGAGAGACAGGGAGGATTGAGAGAGATGGAGGTCATTATATTCTTAGATGTCTTTGCTGAGCACACATCCATCCCACAGAGGGCAGATTAATTGCTTCGATTAGTCGGCTTTTGAAGTCCAGACACAAAATACAAAGCGATTTGCTCCGGTGCGGCTCTAAAGGGCTCTAAGCCGTCTGCCAAAAACGATCGACTTCAGAGGATGTGAGATGTGGAGAGTCCTGCTAACAGCTAAGCTCCACAGCTTAGATCTAACCACGGTCTCCAAGACCCAGAGCTCCATCCTGTGAACTGTACTTACAGGCCTAAGCCTGATTGAACTCTTCGCTTTTTGTCTAGGCCTCTGTCAGGATCAGATTATAAACCTCGAATCTGAGGGTCTGAGTGACAGGAGAACAAGAGGAATGTACGGTCGCAGTGTTGTTCTCACACTTCATTGGTGAACTGATCTTCATTACAGTGTTAATTTTGCTGACTAATTATTTTCGTCATAGTTTTTCATCATAGCCCTGATGAAAACCAGACAGTAACTAAAAACAGGTGCACATGGACAAAAACTCAAACTAAATTAACTGACATTATCATCAACAAATAAAAACTAGACTAAAATGTTTGACAGAGACTTAATCCAATCAGACCTAATTTGGTCATGTAGAAAGTAGGGACAAGTTAGGAATATATCCAATCACAGCTACTTTGGTTGTGTGGAAAGGTTGGATGAGTTAAGAGGGACATCCAATCACAGCTGCCTTAGCTTGGTGGTGATGGGATAAGTTGTGAAGGGATCCAATCAGAGCAACTCTCTTTATGAATTGATATATTCATGTAGAGCAGGTTCACTGTTTGTTGTCAGTTGTTTCTGTTCATTTATAAATTCAAACTTTACTAGCATTCAATAAAGGGTTATTAGATGATCCATTTCATCCAAGTGTAAAACATGACTTCAGAAATTCAAGGGAACAAAAAAATTGCCTTACCCTTTACACTTCATATTTTAGTTTTCACCGTAGATTTCATCAACTAAAATGTGGAATTTCGTCAACTAAAACTAGGCTAAAGTTAAAACAGTTTAGATGACTAAATTATGACCAAAACAACAAGCTGTTTAGTCGTGAACAAGATGTGGAGTTGCAGCCCGAGTTTGTCACTTTAAGCCAAATCAGCCACAAAAAAAGAGATGAAAACAGGCAAATCCACAGATTTTAAGTAGTTTTTCCTCTCAACTCAAACTGTTGAGTTTTGAATCAGTGCATGCTTACCGATTTTTCAAAAAGAGTGGCACAGTTGAAACACAGTTAGCCCCGTGCACATCCTATAATCAAATGACCTGAGAGTTAATGCTTTGGGAGGTTCTTAAATCTAGGACAGGGTCATCCAAACTGAGGCCCAGGTCCAACTGTGGTCTGTGTTCCTCTTTTGTAAGTCACTAGCAAGTCCAGTTTACATTTTAATGCAGAATTGGATAACCATGACCTGGATGAGTGAGAACTTATGCAGACAATTCAGAGAATTATATGACATCGCAAAGTGACCTGCTGCAAACATTTGCAAGTTTAAACTCGTCTCTTTGGTCTGAACTGAGCTTTAGTTCAAGACAAGTGAGCAGCAGAGCTGGTAACATGTCTCGTTTAATTGCTTTTTTGCACGTGGTTGCTGTCAGAACCTTCTCTCTTTTACCTTCAAAATCACCTAAAGCTCAAGAGTAAGCTAATAAATGTGGTCCTGCTGCTCTCTCTGATACCGTGACCTGATGACTTTGACCCCTCCTAATCCTAACAGAACCTAACCTTCACTCACCTCTGTAAATCAACCACTCCATCCAGTGTTTAAAGTCCCTCAGCTTGCAGTCACACTCCCACGGATTCCCCGCCAACTGTAGCTGCTGCAGTGCCCCCAGAGGCTCGAATGTGGCTCTTTCAAGGGCCACTAGACGGTTGCTGGCTAAGGACAGCCAGGAGAGTCTTGGTAGAGCATCCAACAGACCTTTAGGCAGCCACAGGAGCCCGTTTGAGGACAAATCAAGCCCTCGTAGTCGCCACAGCCCCTGGAAAACCTCCTTACTCAGACCGATGCTCCCTTGACTTCCATTAAAACCCTGGGAAACCTCTGTGCTGCCGTTGGAGTCAGAGTTCACCAGGCGCATCCCGAGGAAGTTGGCAGAGAGATTGAGCCAGTGAAGCCCGCTCAGGCCTGAGAACGCTGCGGGCTGAAGGGTGGAGAAGTGGTTCTGGGAAAGATCGAGGAGCTCCAGGCTGCTGAGGTTGGAGAGCTCGCTCGTGCTCAGGGAGGAGAGGTTGTTCTGGGGCAGGCGTAGGGTCAGAGGGTCGTGGTCTAGCTGTGCGATGATGGGCGTCAGAGAGACGAGGCCGACGGCGGAGCAGTCTGTGGTGTTACCGTAACAGGTGCAGACACCCGGACAGCCGTGGACCGAGCCCAGAAGTCCAAGGAGAACCAACACCAGACTGAACATGACCGACCAAGCTGAAGGACAGAAGAAACAAAAAGGGGTGGATCATTTGAACTGATAATAAGGCATAGTTAATCACCAGCAGGATCGGGACAGTCCTGTAACCTCCATGAAAAGGCATCTAAAGGTGGATATAAGGAACTATTTCTATATAAGATCCATCTTCACTCTAACATTTCTAGTTCTGGGTGTAAAGATATAAATTTTGTTTTAATGAGGGAAAGTTTGACCTTCATAAGGATGGTTCTCCGCCAAATTAACAACCCTGCAATCTTCATGGATGACATCTACAAACTATCCCTTCTCAAAGTGTAAGAAACGTTGGTTCAATTTCTTCTGTGTTAATTACAAAGCCTACATTCAGCCTCACCCAGACTCTCCAGGTGACTCCGTCCATGTTGGTCCACGTTCTTCATGTCTGTCACCTCCACTCTCTTGAAGCTTCAGGCTCTCATCAGTCTCTCTTTGACTTCTGCTGGTTTACACCAACGTTCAGCTGAAGTGGAAATCCTGAAAGATTCAAAATAAGGAGAGGAAATGAAGACTTTACTCTAGAGGACTTGGATTTGTAAAATTGAAGCTGGGTCACCAAAGTGGTTTTGTTTCTTTGGGTGAAACATGGCACACAGTGGATGTGATAGTGTTTATTTAGCTATCTAGATGATGCACAATCCCAGCACAGAGACAGCCGATCATGTGCCTTGTTTATACATAGGAGTCTTTTTGGTGCAGTCTTGGAGACAGCCCACATTTCCCTTGAACCAGAGCATGCTTACCAGTCTCACCAAAAAGAGTGAGCTAACAAACACAGTTAGCCCCGTGCACATCCTATAAGCAAATGACCTGAGAGTTAACGCTGGGGGATGCTCGAGCAGTCAGGAGGGTTCTTAAATCTAGGACAGGGTCGTCCAAACTGAGGCCCAGGGCCAACTGTGGCCTGTGTTTCTCTTATGTCACCAGCAAATTAAAAAAGCAGAATTGATAGTGGTCAATGTTGTAACGTGAAGCTTGTACTTTGCTATATTAGTTAACAAAGACAAACAGCCTGTGGTTTCCAAGGTATCAGGTTGGATTTCCATGCATTAATCATCTCAAAGCACCAATAATGTTAAGAAATATGGCAGCTCCAACTTCCTGTTTTGCATCTGAATGTAGAGATAAGCTGTCAGCATGTATCTCAATCCAGGGTCAGACCGATCCGAGAAGGAGCCCCTAAAATCTGATTTGCCTTGCAAAAAAACGTCTAAAGGTCGCATTACCTGCAAAATCAATGTGCTTTTAATGTTGTTAGGAGGGGCTTGGAAAGCAGAGGAACATCAAGCTTTTTACTAAACTCAGTTTACGGTGAAATACTTTCTCCCTCTGTAAAGAAAATGCCCCTTAAAATGCTCAGTTTTTGCTCCCTGGGGTTGATGATGTCATAGCGATACAGCCTCCCCCTACTTGTGTGATGCTATGACTGTTTTAAGATGTCTCCCCTCCTATCAGACATCGTTTTGGCAGCCAATCAGTGCAGAGCCCATTATCGTAGCCTCTCCGCACCCTCGCACCACAAAAACTCAGATATAGGTGAGAGTATTTGTCCAGTTTCAAGTCAAATGTACTTCACTAGACTTATTACAAGCTACAGTCTCCTGATATGTCTGGATTAAGATCTTATTCAAAGACATGAAAACTAAAAATAAGGCATGAGCTGCTTGTTGTTGTGACTGCCTCATAATCAGCGGCTTATTTAGTGCTACTAATTGAATATTATAAAAACAGAGCAGTTCGTTATGTATCCACTAATGCAAGGTTATCAGAGCTACAGTTAGGTTTATAGTCTTGAAACCTTGAATCCCTAATATGCACTTTTTGATTTTAATTAAAATGCAGCTCATTGAATCTTAAAGGGAAAATTTCCCTTTCCAGCATCACCACATGCTGACCATTTTGGTTTCTCATGAAACTTTTTTTGTTACTGTGCTATTCTGTTCTATCTCTGGTTTCGAGTGCAGCATCTTTTTATTAAATACATTTGATAAGTAGAAAATGTTCCTCAATTTTGGGACTTAGGACCTTCACCTGACGTATGTCAAGTTGGCCCAGTCGTCCTTGAATTGTTCTGGTTTTGGCTCTCACTGACAAGAAGTTTGGACGCCCACAGTCCAGGATTTTCGTCTGAAAGGACAAGGTAAAATTCTTTTAACAAGAATATAACAAATATTTTCGAATATCAATCAAATGCTCTGCAGATACACTAAAAAAACTCAGATCTAAGTGAGAGCATTTGTCCAATTTCAAGGCAAAAAAATCTCACTAGACTGATCCACTATTTCCTGGGTTGCTTGTAAGAATAAGTAAAGTTATCTGCCAATAAGACAAGACTAATTTAACTTAAACAGATATCAAACCTGAATTTAAGACCCTCACCCTCATTGGCGGATATTTTCTCTTCATTACAAGCAATTCAATGCCTTATTTTTACCTTTCATTCCTTAAAGTAAGATATTTAGCTCCACTGGTTAAGTGATTGTGGATTAGAATAAATGTTTTGGATATTTTTGACTCGAAAATAGACAAACACACTTGCCCAGATCTGAGTTTTTTCAGTGTAAACACAGAAGAGAGATATCCTGTGGTGGCACTTCCCTTCAGAGGAGATGATTTATACTTTATGACCTGGATTTATCATGCATATCACGTTTTACAGGAGAGCTTCTCCTCCTCTGTCCTACTGTAAAGGATAATCTAGATTTACTTTGCGCTCTTTCAGCTTTCCCCTTCTCTTTACTTTCATTTATCTCGTCCGTTTTAAACAAAAGATTTACTCATTCACTCGTTCAATCTGCTCTCTGGATCCAAGCTGCAGATTTCTCTCCACCATTCCCAAAGCTCTCAGCCACCACGAAGAGTGCAACTGGATACAGCAGATTAAGAAGAGCGTTTCTCGTGCTCTGATTAAAAAACATCAACAGCTTAGCCTCTGCCAGAGCTGATCTACTGTATATTGGCATTACGAGCCGGAGCTGTGCCGTATTTCTCAGCCCCTCGCTCGTCCTCAATCCTTTTCCATTCTTCAGAGAACACACAAGGAGGCTCCTGATGAAGAGAAATAATCCTCAGTGTTTGCATCCAGAAACACCAACACCGGAGGGAAAGTCGATGCCAACTTTCTCCTCTCTACGCCCACTCGCTGTTCTCGTATGCTGCACATAGAGCACAGCGTCAGCATTGTAGTCCACATGCAGTCAGGGGAAATGTTTTCACTTTTTGATTATCACTCATTTCTTTGCCCCCCTTGATGTCTCCAGCTGTTTGGAGCACTTAGATATGCAGAGAGAGTGTGCACGAGAGATAAAGCTGTCACTCCATCATGCATCTGCAACCGCCGTAAAGAGTGAGCTGCCTCAAGGTCTTCCTTTTGTCGCAGGACTTTCTTTTGTTTGTTGGCACAATGATGCCAGTCACTCCGCCGTGGACTGCGTGAGGCGGGAAGGTGCCTTCAGGCCACAGCTGACATTAAAAACCAGCAGAGATGATGATAATGCAGGTAGAGGACGGAGGAAGATTTCACATCACTTCATGTTATTAAGAGAACAGAAGTTAAAGGTGCAGTTTCAGAGATAATCCCAAACAAATGTGTTGTGGAAATTGATTTTTTTGTGGATTGAAACCACAGACAGTTGAAAAAAAAAGATTGCTGAAGCCTGAGAAAAGTCAGATGTTTGATGATGGTAATCGATCTGTTAAGCACTGCTCTGCACCATGTTGTCAATGTCTCTGCATTCATTCTAACGTCTCTGATCTGCGCTTAAACTGCCTTAAAACAATGGTAGGACATCACAGTCTGTTTGAAGTTCTGATATCCCCGACTTTTTGTCCTCTTTTTGGCTTAAAAAAATCACTCTGAGGGGCATGTAAAGCTTGATAAAGCAGAATATGGGCTCTTCCCTTTGCATTATTCAGTAAAAAAAAAATGTGACTGCAAATGCAAATCTAAAATTTTACAGTACTAAATTGTTGAGAACGTTATCAACTGAATCTACTTGAATATCCAGTGTGCACTGCTAAGTTTTGCAGAGTCTTGTTGAACTTTTTTCAGAACCAAACACATCTTTACATCTTTACATCTTTACGTTGTAATTTTAAAAAACTACAGTCTCTTTTAGCTGACACATACTGTTAAAAAAAAAGATGTAAAAAACAGTAAAAGCACTAACAGCAAAGTTTCCAAACGAATACCGTAAAATTACAGTAAATAACCGAATCACAAAACTACATACAATAACTGTAAAAATACAGAGTAGATTTTTACAGTCAAATTTATTAAAATACAGTATATTATATTTGATAAATGCCCATTGTACTGTAAAATAACATACATATTATCTCAAAAAACATGAACAATCAGATACCCTTCAGCAGAATGTCCCTGAAAGACGGGCAGAAACTGAGATTAAAAGCCAGGAACAATTATTTTGACAGAAAATACTCAGATAAACATTTCTGATGGGGAGTAAATATTCTGTCATCATGCTGTTTTGTCCCCTGGTTATGGTTAAATGATCTGTGAAATGAGTCTCCTCTTGAAGACTCAAAGTCAGGAGCTGCGAGGTGTTTTTCAGGTGCTCCAGAGAAATCTTTGTTGGCTTGTTTTTGTTCCTGCTGACCTGTATGGATTCTTTTATCTCACATTCATTTCTAATCCGCCTCCTTACACCGAGCTTTTTGACCTGCAGAGATGCTCTCCTCAAGTCTCTGCAGCAGTTTTCCTCCACGTTCTTCCCTTTGGATGTGCCGAGGTATTTTTAGGTTGTGTTTTAGGAAATATGGAAATTTGGGCATTAGTTTTAAGTTCGATTTACTCAGGTATGAAGAGACAAACATTTGTTTTGTTTCAATATTTTCTGCAATGTTGTCACTTGAGCCGAGGGGGACGGCCTGAAAGTCTCTTGTTTACAGGATCAGTTTCCTTACAGCAGAAGAAGCAGACTGAAGCATTATTTCATGGGCCTTGATGAGAGTATTCACTCAGTAGTCTTAATGTAGCACCAATACAATACACAGCCCTAGCTAGCCTGGTCTACATAGTTGAAAATTCAAGGGATGCACTGAATGAAATTTTTGCTTCAATCCAGCAATTAATACTGAGTCAAATGTGAGTGATTTTGACTGAAGTGGTGATGATGTTCTTTTGCTGTGGATGCTCGAAGTTACATTTATGAATCGGAGTGTACTACAGATTCAGCGGGCCAAATCAATACGCAGAGGCGGATGAACACATAGCCGTAAAGTAGTGCCAAACGCAGAGACTTCATGGAGGAAAAATAAAGCACTCTGCAATTTTTTGCATAAATGCATTCAACCTGACGTAGTTTCATGGCTTTTTTTTTGCATAAAACACACAATTACGTGAAATAACAGTATTCGCCAACAGCAGTGGACCTTATTGGTAGTCTGAGCTCACTCTCCTTAAAGTGATATCCAACATTTTTTTGTTTCCGTGTCTTGGTTCACTCCCAAGTCCATGACAAGCAGATAGACACCATCCTTTAGACTCTGTGTGCAGTAACAAGTAAGAGACGGACAAAGGTCACCCACCGCTAACTAGCTTAGCTCAATCGGCTGGAAGTTAATGGGAAGTATTAGCCTGCCTCTGCCTGCAGTCATCAGATAAACTCTTCATAACTCTGAACAGTCCTCATTTTTTTACCCCTTTATGTTACGTTATCTTCTACTGTCATCGTGTTATCTTCTTCTACTCCTAAACAGAGGCTTTGTTTTGTTGACCAGCTTCTGCGGTGGTTTGACCTAGCGATTTGGTGTTTGCGAATGAGTTGAGTCTCTTGAACAGCTCTTTTAAGTGAACGATTAGAACTGATTCACAGTTCTCATTGTTCACTTAAAGAGCTGTTCAAGAGACTAGACTCCTGCATAAACTTTACTGAACCACTGCGGAAGTAGGTCAACAAAGCAAAGCCTCTGTTTAGGAGTAGAAGAAGATAATACAGTGATAGTTGAAGATAACGTAACATAACGCGGTTAAAAAAAAATGAGTCACAACAAGCACACAGGACCGTTTAGAGCTGCTGAAGAGTTTATTATTTATTTATCTGATGACTGTAGGCAGAGGCAGGCTAACACTACCCATCGACTTCCAGCTATTTGAGCTAAGCTAGTTAGCAGTGGGTGTCCTTTGTCCGTCTCTTACTTGTTACTGCACACAGAGTCAGAAGAATGGAGCCCAGTGTTGCCAGATTTTCTACCGAAATAAGCAACCAGGTTGATAAAAACAAACCCAAAACAAGCAACCTCCAGCTAGTTCCCCTTCTAATGTGATATATTACCTTTTCAAAAAGAGAAATCTACATAAAGGGTGATTTAATTTCCATCTACATTACATTTCTATCTTACTGACATTTTTTCCTTATTTGTGTCTTGATTTACTTCTTCAAGTACCTGACAGGGCTGAACAATATATCGTTATCATATCGATATCGAGATATGAACATTCAAGATATTGATATCGAAAAGCAATGATATAAACAATATAGATTTCCCCCACGCTAAAACTACACTTTCCACGTTGTTTTGTATTATGGTGTTTTTATTTTTCTGAAAAATGCTTGGTTTTCACCGAATCCATAGTCGTATCATATCGTATCGATATCGTGATATCTAGCATGAATATCAAGATATGAAATTTTGTCAATATCGTTCAGCCCTAGTACCTACTAGGGCTGAACCCAACTACAACCCAACTATTTAAAAGTACTGAACTATCCCTTTAATAAACCTCACAGAGACGTAGAAGCAGCAGTGAATCTGACTCTCTGCTGAGGAAAAATGAAAAATACCGCAGACATAATAACCAGAGGAGACGCTGGCTGCCAGCTGTTGGTCACGTCTAATGCTGCAGCCTGTAAGAGGATGAGCAGAGTCTTTATCGGAGAATACAGCGTCCTGCAGAGAGGGCGAGTGCTGACCTTTCCTCTTGTCTGATGCTTGTAACAACAGCTGGATGATGAATGATGGTACATCTTTGAAATATTGGTCAGGATTTCCATGAAAACAAAGCTCTCTGGCTCATAATCCTGCAGACTGGGCGAATGGGTCCAGACTCCTTCACTGTGACAGTGATGTGCAGCCCCCCCCCCGCTGCATGCTCTCACCCTCCATTAAACACATAAAGCTTAACGTGGAGGATCCAAACAGAGCCAGCGTCGAGCTCTGAGTGCCGTCGTTTCTGTTAATCAGAGCTGAAGGCGCTCCTGGCTGCTTCACTTTCTATTCACCATCAGCCCCCCGCTCGTTCATTTGTCTCTGAGAGCGTCGTCTCCTCAGACTCGTGACTTTTAAGGACAGCGAGGAGAGCTCGGCCGCTGCTGGGTGTAGGTCGACGAGATGTCAGATTCACCTAAAGTCAAACTTGACCCAGTAGGAGTGAGAGGAACAGAGTCTGCCCATGCTGAGGCCCAGGAAAGTTACAGTCTTAACTACATACGAGCTGTTTTTGAAGTTATCACAGAGTTTGTCCTCAGTGCCTTTTAGAATAAGTCTTAATGGTTAGGAGAGAGCTTACCAGTGATGTCTGGTGTTATGTTTATTCACTTCAGTCAGTTAAAACAGCCTCTTGGTTATCCTGACGACTGTTCTCTGTCTTATAATGACAGAAAAATGGTTCAACCTTCACTTACTACAGGCCAAACGCTCTATTGCTCTGTGCTGGAAGAATGTTGGTTTCCTCTGTTTTCCCCTGGTTAACTAATTTAACCTCAAGTTTGGCTCTTAGGAAACTGTCTTATATTGTTAGAAAGAAAGCTTCTGAAATCTGTAACATTTGGAAGATGTTTTTTTAATGAAAATATTTCACTTAATATGGGATTGTATGCTGTAATGTACAGGGGTTTTTCCTTTACTTTTATGTCCTTTTAAAAAATGTATTTTGCTTTTTATTAATATTTTTATTTTGTTTTATTATTTATTTAACTTGTATTTTTCTTTCAATTAGTTGTGTTTATTTGATACTCTTAGCACACTAAATTATGACCTAATATTTGGGTTTATT
Organism: Cetoscarus ocellatus; assembly: GCA_037902135.1. Classification (NCBI taxonomy): domain Eukaryota; kingdom Metazoa; phylum Chordata; class Actinopteri; order Labriformes; family Labridae; genus Cetoscarus; species Cetoscarus ocellatus. Next base: position 53,844 of record JBAMNC010001494.1, read on the forward strand.
TTTGTTTTATTTATTGATTTGTTTTTTAAAATTTATTATTTAATTTTCCATATTATTATATTATTACTATTCTTTTAAACTTATTTTTATTGTTATTCCTTTACAAATGAAACAAACACAGCAAAGCAAAACCAACATATACAGCTTAACAAAAAAAACAACTTTTTCGTCATCTTTGAAAAAAATGGGTATTACGTTAAGTGACATGGTACACTGGCAACAGTAAGTTATTGATTATGACCAGTCTTCAGATTTTATATTCATTCAGCTTTGTGGGGATTCGAGCTTGGTTCTGATGTGATCCATAAATGCTTCCATACTTTTTCAAATTTATCAGAAGAATCATTCAATATACACCTGAGTTTTTCAAGCCTAAGGTGCTGCATCACGTCTCATTCAGTGCGTCCTGCTGGGTTTATGTGAGGATCAGCCTGCGTGCTAACAAGGTTGCAAATTTTGTTATTCTGAGATTGGTGCCTGAAAGATTCTTGTTCTTTTCTCAAACTTTTGTCCTGACTTTGCCCCGTCTTGATCAAGGATGGCAAACTCCAGATTACCTTCTGTTTTATGAGATTATCCTATCAGATTGCCGACAATCGTGATTATTAAACTTGTTCAGTGTATCTGCATCAATCGCCACGTGAAAGGCAGGGAGAGCCTCATCAGAGCCATACCGCCAAGTTCAAATATCTGCGATAAAGCTGAAATATACAGCTAATAAATCTTAACATAAATATTGAAAGTGAGCTGAGTTTGAGTGTCTTTTCCTTACAAAGTGGCCCTGACAGAAACACAAAGTTAAGCTTCTGACTTGATTTCACGCCTTAACTTTTCCGTGTTAGTGAGGCCTGATCGAGTGCCTTAAACCTCTCCTGAACTTAGAGGAAACCGTCCCCTCTCTCCGTCCCTGTGTGTTTTTGCTGATGTTCAGAGCAGACGCTGAAACAGCTTGTCAAAAGCACCATCAGCAGGATTAGCTCCGCCCACTCAGCAGAAGCGGTGGGTTACAGATTAAAAATGTGTTTTCAATCCCTGAGCGAGGACAGACGGCTTGGGAGTCCAGATGGTGTCGAAACAACCGATCCTACCTCCACCCTCCACCCCCCCACCCCTCTGCTTTTACTGTTGTGTCATCATTATGCATCTGCTGTTATACTTTAAACACACTGATAATAAACACAGAGCAGTCCTCACATCATCACTGATGATGGGGCACCTCAGGGACACTTTGAGGGACTTTCTTTAGGCTTTGCACAAATGTCCCCTGAGACTCGACGATTAACTCCTTCAGTTTTGGAGGTCCTATTTTCTCCATGACCAAATTAGGTCTGATTGGATAGAATAGAAGAATAGAATAAACCTTTATTCATCCCACACGGGGAAATTTGCAATGTTACAGCAGCAAAGGGGACAGCGTTGATAAAGAATAAGTATAAAAATTGTATAAAAATAGCATGAAAATAGCAGTATGTACATTATTCTACCAATATAAAGTCTCTGTCAAACATTTTTGTCTAGTTTTTATTTGTTGATTAAAATGTCAGTTAATTAAGTTTTAGTTTTAGTCCATGTGGACTTGTTTTTATTAGTTATTGTCTAGTTTTTGTTGATTAAAACTTTGACAAAAATAATAAGTCAACAAAATTAACACTGTTGAAAGAATATTTTTAGAGGGATTTTAGTCAAGCTTGGCGCAAATGAGGATTCTCTCATTATGTATGTCTTATGCTATATGTTTTAAAGGTCAAACGTCAAGGTCATGGAGCCCCTTATGTTTATTTTAGTTGTGGATATGACCGTGTGGACGCAGCTTCAGAGCATATGCCCCCTCTAATTCAAGTCTCTTTACTAGGAATGGAAATTGATATGTGGAGCGGCATGGTGGTGCAGCAGGTTGTGCAGTTTGCATGTTCTTCCCGTGCATGCGTGGGTTCTCTCCTGGCACTCCAGCTTCCTTCCACGGACCAAAAACATACTTATTAGATTGATTGGTGACTCCAAATTGCCCTTAGGTATGAGCGTGAGCGTGAATGGTTGTCCGTCTCTCTATGTGGCCCTGTGATTGGCTGGCGACTAGTTAAGGGTGTACCCCGCCTCTCGCCCATAGTAAGCTGGGATAGGATCCAGCCCCCCGGACCCTGAAGGGATAAGCAGTATAGATAATGGATGGAATTGTTATGATTTTATTGATAATAATGATACTAATATCCATCCAATGGTTATATTGTGTGATAAAAGGTCAGCCGACGCAGGTTTTCAAGATCAACAAGGTCAAACACATGGCGCTCCTGATGTTTACACATTCACCTTCAAGAAGTACATCAGCAAGCATGAAATCACAGACGCTGTGCTGTGTGATCAGCATCATGCTGTTAAATCAAGCCACGCTCTGTCCCCCGTCTTTAACCTCTTTGTTGTCATTCATGCTGACTGCACTCTGATGAGACCGTGACCTCCTTGACCTTGGTGGTCTTGAATAGGCTCTTTCAATAATACATTTGTGATAAAAAATAAAAAAAACTGTGATGGAAAGAATGACAAACAGCCTAGAGGATTTGGCATTGCTTTCTTCTTATTCTGACTTTAAAAAAAAACAAATTTTCATGCCAAAATGAAGTAAAATAGGTTATTTTTCTGATTCCTTCTCTGAAAATGTTCTCCACTCCCATCACCAAACACTTCTCCTCTCTTCTTCTTCTTTTGTTATTTGATGATCATTAGCAAACAGCTTTCAGATGTGCTTCAGCAACCATCTGGCAGGGATATACAACAACCTGGCTCTGGTGAAAGATGGTGACAAACAGTTTTTAAATGAGCAAGTCCCAGGAAATATCCTGTTTTAACATACACATGGAAACAATAAGGCCTGGCTGCTTTTAATCTGAAGAAATTCCTACCAGTAAGGCAGAGAAAACTTACTCATGTGTCTTGCAATGTCTGTATACAAGTCAGGTCGATAATCTCATTCAAGACACCTTTACAGTGAAATATTTCTGCTGTATTGGCAGATTTTTGTTATTATAACGTGAACCGAGAAGGTCATGTTTATGCCGCCGTTTGGTTGTTTGTTAGATTGTAAAAGAGGATGTCTCTGACAGTTGTGAATGGATTGTGGTTTAATTTTTAGGGAATGTTGGTCACGACACAAGGAACAAGCGATACATGATTTTGGTGATGATCTGATTCCAGATGCAGATTCAGGAATTTTTCAAGGATTTGTTTACAGTGCGAGATTAGTCCTCATTTTTACCATAACACCTGACCAAGTTGAAAAATGTCTTGGAGGAGGTTTTTGCTCTTGGTGCACTTCTAGTTACTTGTAGGGGTGCACAATATTGGATTTTTGCTGATATTTATGAACTCGTTTTTCCTTATACCAATATTTTTGTCAAGCATACAGAATCAAGTTTTTACTAGAACTGAACCGTTCTATTTACAGTGACAGTCTATTTTTGTTAAAGCAAAAAAAACCCAAACATTTTATTCTTTAATAAATGATAGTTTCGATTTATAAAAGTGGACTTTCAGTGATAGCAGAATGTAGCAATAAATCATAGTAGTTAACCTGACTAATATTTCAGTGGATATATGGGATATATGGCCAATTGTGCAGCCAAAATATCTGTGAAAATGTTCATATCTGTCAAAACCAATAATCAGCTTTCAAAGCAGTTATCTGCTGATATGGATAAGGCTCTAATAATATCATGCATCTCTAGTTACTTGTAAATTAGTCTTTATTTCTCTGATTCAAGGATGAACTTAATAACTATTACAGATTACACATTAAATGTTTATTTTAACTGTACAACTGTCCACCCATAGTTCCAGGCCTCATGATAATCTGCTTTTTTGTGAGCAAGAGGCCGCGAAGTTCTTTTTAGGATTTCCTCAAACTTTGCTCAAATGTTGTCAACTGAATAATTGATCTTTGAGGTCATAAATCAAGGACTAATTTACTTATTACTCAAAAAGGTCTGCACAGATTTTCATGACATTTTCAGTGAATGTTGGTCACGGCACAAGAGAGAAGTGATACCATTTTGGGGGTGATCTGAATCTGGATGTGGATCCAGGAACATCTTTAAAGATTTAATTACAGTCAACGATAAGTTCCATCATGTTGGAAGAGCCTTGGTTAGATCGGACCACTTCTACTTATTTGTAAATTAGTCTTTATTTTTGTGTTTAATGCCTTGAAACAAGATGTTTGGTTTTGTTGGGTATATTTAGCTCATATAAGGTGTAATGAACTATTCTGACTTTAAACTGGACAAACAGACTCACTCAGGTTGATGTTTTTCCACTTTCATGCTCGTCTATCAGAGAGCGTGAAGTATATCTGCAGAACAACACATCTGTTGTTTTTGTGGAGGTTCAGAGACTCAAACCAGCAACACCCTAACTTCTTGTTATCTTGATTCATACCGCTGCTCTTTAGATTGTGTCACTGAAGTCGTGCCGTTCGTGATGCTCCTGCTTCATCTGCAGTGCATCGCCCTGCTTCTCTGAGCTCGAACGTGGCTTCCCGCTGGCTCCTTAATGGCCTCTGACAGGCAGACCCCCCACCCCTCAACCCCCCTGTGGCTGCACTTTCCCTTCAAACAGCCTGAGAAGGAGCTGTTTAGACCAAAAGGCCGAGAGCACAGATACACTGCAGCATCCTCACTGAGCAGTAAACATCAAGCACACACACATGAGATCACTCCTACATGCTTTTAGACTCGGTCTCTATTAAAAGAAACAACATGCATTTGTGCTGAACATGGCCAAAAATATTTGTACAGCCAAAGATACCACAGATGTACTCCTTTAACAAATATCTCCTCAGTGTTGGGTATAAATAGGTTTGTATATGAACTCTAGAACTTCTAGTTTCAGTTTCTTAATAGACATTTGGAGCAGAGGTTTAGGAAACGCTTCCACCCCAAGCTGCGTCCACACTTCAGCTCCCACAGAATGGGAGCTCAAGTTTGTTTTTAAAGAGCTGGGTGATATAGTGTTCTGCCATTATTCTTGTGCATGCTCAGTGGTCATGAGATGTTGGACATGAGGCTTTGAGTGCAGCATAATGCCACTTTTGAAAAGAGTGAAGCTCCCCTCGGACCTACTTTATAAATTGTATGTATTGCTGAGCAAAATCTAATCCTAATTCAAGAGTTACCTTGGATGAAATCAAGATAAAATGGACCTGCACACACGCTCTTATGCAAAGGCCTTGAAAGAAAAGAGTGCCCTAAGCATAACATCATTGTTTTATATATGTAAGCTAAATTTTGAGTAGCTCTGGGAGCCTCTGCTGTGTGGTATCAGCTCTTCACTTTCTTTAATTGTCAATAAGGGATCGTTCCTGGAACCAGGGGCATATTTTAGTGCCACTATGGCTAAGCTCAAAGAGAGCAGAGCTGATGCTAAGATGTGACGTTAAGACACTGCTGACCCCTGGATTTTCTGAGTATCACCACAGTAGAGTATTTTTTGCAGGCCAACCCAGAAGTTAGCTGATTATAAGGTTTGTGGTAAACAAAAGTTCATGATAATCTTCACTAACAAACAACCCTAACTCTCAAGATTTGTTAAGCTTAAACATCATCTGCAGGAATATAAAACTACTATCACTCTGTTATGGAACTACAACATAGTAATTCAACTTAGAAGCAGCAACCACACTTCTACTGTTAACAGAACAGTAGTACTAGTAAACTAAAAATGCGTTATACTGGTAAAGGTTTTTGGCACACTAGTGCCCGAGTAGACTTACTAGTAAAGCAAAATCATCTTCTAGTAGTGCAAGTAGACTTAAAAAATGTAACTAGTAAAAATTCAAAGCTTTATTAGTAGTACTAGTAACACAGAATTGTCTACAAGTAGGTGATTTTGCTTGGCTAGTAAGGTCAACTTGCCAGCACCCTGATTTGTTATATAATTTTCGAGGGCCAATGGGAAGCCTGAATTTGCTTTTTCCCGCCACCTTATTAGCATATAAGGCTTATTAGAAGTACTAATTAACATTTTGAAGTCTACTAGTAGTGCTAGTAGACCAAAAACAGTCTACTAGTAGTACTAGTGACACTTTTTGCTTCACTAGTAAAGTTTACTTGCGTACTAGTTGACCAAAATTGAGTACATGTACTCCAAATTTGATACTAGTAGAGCTAAACTACGGTTGATATCACCAATATTTATGCCGGCTTTCCACATATGCCCATCCATCCATTATCTATGTCTCTTATTCCTTTCAGGGTGGCTGGACCCTGTACCAATCACAGGGCCACCACAGAGAGACAAACAACCACTCGCACATTCACACACACTTAAGGAGAATTTACAGTCTCCGGTTAACCTGACGAGCATGTTCTTTGGTCAGTGGGAGGAAGCTGGCCCGCGCAGAGAGAACCCACACATGCATGAGGAGAACGAACACCAAACAGAAAGACCCGACACAGGGTTGACTACCTGCTGCACCACTGTGGTGCCCCGTCATGTATGTATTATTGTTTAGGAGCCTGCAACAGCATTTGACAGGAGTGAACCCTTACTTTTCTGGTTCAGGTGGCCCAGCCCCTGACTAAAGCCCCCCCCTTAAAAAAAAAATAATTTAGCCACAGTTTACACTGCAAGAACTCAGATCTAGGCAAGTGTGTTTGTCTATTTTTGAGTCAAAAATATCCAAAACACTTTTATCTAATCCACATTCACTTAACCAGCTGAGATAAATATCTAACTTTAAGGAATGAAAGGCAAAAATAAGGCATTGAATTACCTGTAATGAAGAGAAAATATCTGCCAATGAAACAAGGAAAGTTTGACTCAGGGAGGGTCTTAAACTAAGGTTTAATATCTGCTCAAATTAAATTTGTCTTGTCTTATTGGCAGATTATTTTACTTATTATTACAAGCAACTTATTTTTAGGTTTTATATCTTCAAATAAGATCTTAATCCAGACCTGTAAGGGAATTGTGGATTAGAATAAGTCAAGTGAAATTTTTTTTGTCTTGAATTTTGACAAATACTTTCACTTAGATCTGAGTTTTTTTCGGTGTAGATGCAACTACATGCATCAGAATGTCTAACTTAGAAGAAAGTCATTTATTTGCAGCACACTTGTGGCCTATCCTCATCGTGACGTCATGTCTGCATCAACAAATTAACAGACAAAAACAAATAGTTTAAATTGACCCTTTTTCTCCTGCGCACCTCTCTTGAATTAGACACACAAAGTATCTCCACTTTTTCAGCCACACTTTACACACTTCTGTCTCCTGTCTACATTAATAACTCCTTCATCCTCTTTGTTGTTGTTTGTGCTGTCTGCCTCTCGCAAGAGCTCAACATTGTTTTGCAAATCACTGAGTTAAAGGCAAACTGCCTGGATCCGGTTGTCAACTGGATCTGGTTCTTTACTCCCATCCCTCATTTTGATGCCATTCTGGATTCTTGGTGAAAACGTGACAGTTTGTTAGACCATAATTACTGGAAAAGTCCAACCTGAGTTTGTGTTATTAAATCTTCCTTCAGGTGGAGATTGAGTGCAGAAATGCTGTGGTCTCCTATCAAACTGCAAACACAACATCACAGGACAGCCTCTTATGTGTATTCTTACTGTGTTATAATCTGCTCTGCAATTTAGAGCAACATCAACAACATCAGGAGGCGTCTTTGCTTTTCTTAACATTTGTTGCTTTATTTATTAAGTTTAAACCGTTACTGAGGTGTTTGTCATCAAAAGCGAAGAAGCAGAAGACTTGACTCACAGTTTTAAGTGTTTTTTCTTGACATTTTGAAGATTAAACCACTTATTTTTAAACCAGGAGGAGAAACAGATTAGATATTTAAAGAATTGATTGCTTCAGGTTTTGGAGCATCGTGCTTGAACCTTAAATGCCAAAGATTTAAATGTGAAAACAGACTTAAGTGCATTTAAAGGAGTGTCCCATATTTGACCTCTTGCTCTGCACACATACATGGTTAAAAGCTCTTCCTCACTTTAAAGGCACATGCTGCTCATCGCTCTGCATTCAGCATCTCCACACTCACTCGGCTCACCATCTGCTCTGCAGCCTCAGCCTCGGAACAGAGAGACGAAACACAAACTGCTCTTCCTCTGCTTCATCTGCAGCCGCAACAGAAGATGAAAAATATAAACTCAGGCTGCGCCGAAGCTCTTCGTCTGGACTGTCTCTCCAATCTGAGCCCTTAAAACCAGACTCCCCCTCAACAAGCTAGTCTCGGGTTGGCAGAAGATTGTCCTTTTAAAATCAGAGCAGGAAAATGTCCCCTGACCCGTTAAAGAGGAGACTGGACTGGAGTTTTATTCCTGTTTCCCTCCTGACATCCTCCTCTCTGCTCTCTCAGCTCCCTCTGATCGTCTCAGAGCTCATCCAGCACTGACTGAGGGCGAGCGAGCCTCTGAGTGTTTAAGAGGAGAGAGAGAGGAGAGCCACATGCTGCTGCTAATGGTGTGTGTGCGTGTGTGTTGTAGTGAGTGTGTAAAGGCATTAAAGCAGTTTGACAGAAATAGTAACAGCAGAGTGTGCTGCTGCTGCTGCTGCTGCTGCAGGCTGAGCTCTGAATGAATGAAAAAGAAAAGCTTTGTGTTCAAGAGAGAGTTTTATGTGACATTCTCTCACAGTTAATAATGCATCATCCCTGATCGCTGTTTCCTTGACTCGAAATCAGTAAACAAATATTTAGATGTATTGAGGAAGACTTAAAACAAGAGACCATTAACCCATGAGAATCATGTTTCCTAAAGGAATAAATTGACTGAGATGCAGCATCATTTCTCCTGAGACTCCTCTACAGTTGGGGGAAGTCACTGAGGATGGTTTCTACAATAAAAGCTCAAAGAAATGTATTCGCTCTGTTATCTAATGCACAAAACATGTAGCTGTCATGATATCCAGCCTTGAACAGGCCCCTGAAGTAGTGTTGTGCATGAAGTACTTTTAAAATCATCTTTGTTTCTTAAGGAATCCTGTCCAAACAAAAAGTCATAAATGCACCGTTTAATATCCTTGACCTACCTTGATTCGCTTTTTGGGTGCTCTGGTTGGTTTCATCAAATGTTAGTAGTCAAAACTCAAAGCTTTACAAGTAGAACTAGTAACACAAGATAGTCAACTAGTAGATGATTTTGCTTTACTTGTAAGGTCTACTCGCACACCAGAGGGCCAGTAAAACAATTTTTGTTTACTAGTACAACTATTAAAGTCTACTAGTAGTACTAGTAAAGCCAAAAGATTCGCTAGTAGTAGTACTAATAGACTTCATGCAAATAAAGTAGGAGGGATTATAACCAAATCCAGCACCCTGATTGGTTGTAAAATTTTCAAAAACCAAAGGGAAGCCTGAATTTTCTTTTTCCCCACCCTCCTTATTAGCATATAAGGCTAGTAGTACTAGTGAACTTTTTTTTTTATCTAATTGTAGTACTAGTGACACCTTTGCTTCACTAGTAAAGTCTACTCATGCACTAGTTGACCAAAATTGAGTACATTACTCCAGATTTGAGTACTAGTAGAGCTGAACTACAGTTGATATCACTGATGTTAATTTTATGCCCAAACGGCTTCCTTACACTTGGGCAACAGTAACATCGGGTCTCATCCAAAATGTCTGCAGGATTTGTGAGTGTTTTTTAAGCAGCATCAAAGTGAAGGAGGGAGAAAAAAGGTCTGCGTGAGCATGTGAACAGTCCAATTCTCAACATTAAAACAGCATTTTAGCAAACAACAACGTCAGTGTACATGTGGACACCCCAAAATGAGATTTTAGAAATCTTCACCTTGGTCACAGTTTTCAAAAAAATCATATTCAGAGACCTAAAATGCTGTATGTTTGGACAGAAAGACAAAATACACAAAAAAAAATATTTTTTTAACAATACCAGCCTACATGTGGACACAGTCTAAGAGTGGAGAGGAACTACCTGCATCCTAACTCTTTACTGAGCTGAGCTCTAATGTTTACTATGGAAATTTTTTCACATTCAAATTAATTGGAAGCCTCATATCAAGGATTGTGGAGCAAGTTAATCATTTCAGATCTGAGGTTGCTTAAATGGAGCAAGAGCGGTGCATCCAAAGGAGATTTTTAACAACGAAAATGATGGTGAAATTCTTCTCTGGTTTTGGTGTCTGTAGCAGCATCACAGTGCCACCTACGGGCCTGGAATGAGTACTGCAGCATTTTCAGATTTTCAGCGCTTTCAGCGTTTTCAGCGTTGTCATGTGGACGGACACATTCACTGAAACAATGCCGTCTCTACAGAGAGCGTTCATCTGTGTGTGCTCAGGTCCTGAATCCAGTCCTTCAAGTGCAGCTGCAGAGTCTCTAACTTTGTCATCAGAAACATCTTTAAAGAGTTTAATCCTCAGAGCGAGCGCACCGTCAAACATCACTCACGTCATATCTGAAGCAGAATAATAGCGTGGCTGATCTTTTGTCCCGTCCCTGTTTCAGACTGCAGACTGCAGCAGAGACGGTGCAGCTGCAGCGCTGAAGGGCGGCGATAAGGACGCTGCTGACAGGAAAGGAGAAAAAAACAGAGAAATGAAATCAAACAGTGGAGCAGAGCTGCAGACCACTGAGTCTGCAGGGAGGAAGAAAGACAGAGGATGAAGGATTTCTTCGAGGTTCAAACCCAAAGGTCACAAATCTGAACACAAAACACTGCATTCCCCCTTCTAGAGTTTTCTGATGGAGACTTTAGACCTGGGTTTTGGTTCTCTTGAGCATTTGTTTAGCTTTCAAAGTGTAAACTAATCTGTTATATTTTATGTATATATATATATATTTATAAATGTTTTTATTAGAGAGGAGAGCAAGGGAAAAGAAGAATACATCACATAAAAGCAAACCTTCTCCCCCTCTTTTCCTTTTTCTTTTAAAGTCCAAATAACAACAAACAACCACATGGTCTGTGTAAGGAAAGCAAATTCATAACAAATAAATAAATAAAGGCAACTATGAATCATCAAATATTGGCAACCAATTGAGCAAACATAGTAATAAAAGCCAATAAGATAAAAAGGATAAAATATTGAGCTTTAAAATTGGACCCGATAAATTAAAAAAATATTGGAAAACTGTGAAAAGTCATGAAAAAAAAATGGTGAATATTAAATTAAGCAAAAAAGAGTAACTTTAAGCATTTAAGGAAATAAGTGAATGAATGAAGTGAACTTAGGAGAAATAAAATAAAAATAAAATAAATGTTCTTCTCTTTTAATGGGCTGTTAAAAAAGCGACTTTAACCTAAATATGAATAAATGTAAAGGTTATTTAAACTCTATATTTACTTTCTTCTGTTTATTCCATCATGAGCTGAGGTTTTGTTCTCCCTCTTAAATGCTTATCTGAATCAGAAAGTTGATTATTTTATTTTATTAGGTATTTAATTCTCTCTAAATCTTTTTTGAGAAGGTGCAGTGTGAAAGAAAAATGAAACAAAGCTGCAGCTTCACTCCAAACTGAACTCTTGGAGTGAAAGTGATTTTATTAGAACACGAGAGCAGTTAAAGAAGCTGCAGTGAAATCTTCCACATCAGAAATGAGCTGAAATCAGAGATTTTACAGCCGCTCTGCTCTCCAGTAACAGCCGAACACACCTTCAGTCCTGTGTGTTTGTGTGAGCTCGGAGCAGCTGCCTACGTGAAGAAGAGTTTTCATTAGTGCAGACAAACACCGCATCAGTATCACGTCTCTGTGAGGACCAACGACCCCCGCTGGTCCCCTAAGCTGAGCCATGGGTCAAAGGTCGCTGAAGAGGAGCTCCACATCTTTATCTCTGGAGAATTATTCTGTTTTTATGCTGTTTTGAGACTTCAACTCATGAAATGTTAACGTCCGAGATAAATGCATAATATGCCACATATTAGGGATGCAAGATATTGGATTTTTGTCACTATAGAAGAATAGAATAGAATAAACCTTAATTTGTCCCACATAGGTAAATTTGCAAAGTTACAGCAGCAAGGAAGACAGCAATGGTTAAAAAATAGACAATGTATAAAAACAGTATGTGCATTATTATAAATATAAAGACTAGAAATATAAAAACTAAAAAACTATACTATAATAATTATTAACACAAAAAAGTGGTTGGGAGTATTGCACAGGTATGTCAGTATTTCCAGTATTTCCAAATATTTTTGAATTGACCTGCTCCTTTATATGTGTAAAAGTGGACATTTCGTGATGAGGAGGTAAAACATTATGGTGTAATTGTTCATTCTGCGAGTCTAAAGGATATTTATGGCCAATTTGTGCCTGCAAAATATCAGCTGTAAATAATGACTTGATGTCTTATACCTGCCAATACCAATAATCAATTTTTTAGGAAATTATCTGCCCATATATGGATATTGCTGCAATAATATTGTGCATTTTTTGAAAATGTCAATAAGAAAAGTTTACCATCAACTCATTTTTCAATCAACTGTATGAGTACTGTAATGAGGTCTCTGATTTTATTTATACTTAAACGTTAAGAAGCTAAATCCAGACCAAAAGTGTTGTAATTTGAAAATTAAAAAGAAGACTGAAAAAAAAAAAAAATTTGAAATTGAAATTTCAAAGTTTGTTCTTGATTTTTTAAAATAAAAACAGAAGATTGAATTAAAAGGGCATAAGAATTTTTTCAGGTTAAATTTACTTCTGATTCAGCTCTATAATTATTTTAATATCATATTTCATTTTAATTTTTTCTCCCTGAAATGTATTTTAACATGTGATTTTTAGTTACAGGATTAATATTTTCAGATTCAAGTCATATTTTTTCAGTGTCAAACTTTTGGCCTTTTTCTGACTTTGGGAGCGTGGTATCGACTGAGAAGGGCGTGGGATTCTTTTCTTAAAAATTCAAGAACAAACATCGAAATTTCAGTTTCAAATTTGATTTTTTGCAGTCTTTGTTATTTTCAGATGACAACACTTTTGGCCTGGATTTAGCTCCATATAAACCCAGCACTTTTGGACTGGCTGGGTCCCACAGCACAGAGGGACCACATTTGTCAATCTACTTAAAAAAAAAAAAGGTTTTTATGTAATGATGCTGTTGTATGTAGTGTATGGATCTATTTTAATGTCATACAAAGTTATATTTTCACACAAATTAACTTTTTAACGTACTTATGTATTCTAACATACATTATTTTATGTCACATGTCCCCTGCTGAGTTCTGTGTAAACTGTTTACCCGCCCAGGGACAACAGATGCAAATTAGCTCTCATCTAACTCAGGTGCAGTTACTTTTAGTTGTGCACTGCTCTGTAAGAATAAACAATGAATTTAAAAAAACATTCCTTTTCAAGTTTGAGCTCATTTAACTCTCAATCCTCTGACATCACTCTTGAATATAACAAAATCACAGTTTGTTATTAACTGTACTGAATCTGATATAAATTAACATCAGTGCAATCATTTTGTTGCCTAATTAGAGGAAAATCTTCATCGCAGCTGCTTATTCCCACATTTCTAACCTGCTTTAGGGCCTTCGTCTGCAGACAGAAGTTTCTGCAGAGGCAACAGAGCCGCCTTAAAATGTAAGAAGTGTCCCTCAGCAGACTGCACCAACATGTTAGAGAACCGACAGGCATCAAGACCTACAAAAGTGGTTATTATGGTGAAAACCCATCAGGGAAGCAGGTGTTTTCTTAAGATTTTAATAAAAAGCTCATGGAAATCCTCCCCCAGAGTCTGTATTCAATGAAATCCTTTAGGATGCTTCATCAGATCATCTCAGCTGTGATCCACTTGCTGTTTACAGATTGATTTAAGATTTTTTTAATAAGTGTTGCTATTTAGCAGGTCGTCTATGGACACTGACATGTTTGAGTTTGATGCTGTCTTTGCTCTGTTTCTGCCCTTCATTGTTGTATTTTGGGGTTTTTAAAGCCATCTTATTTCTATGTTGATTACCTTTAATCCCCACACAGTCTGCCTGCTCAGCACATGCCTCTCAGTCTGCAGCAAATCACCCCCAATCTCACCAATCGCTCTGTTTCCACATCTTTCTCCTCGATCCGTGTCTAGCACATTGCAGCGGCACATACTTCACGCTGGTTCGCTGGAAATGTGCGTCAAATCTATTTTAATTGGAGCTGCTTCAAGTCAATTGACCCAAAACAGGAACACAAGCTCCCAGAGTTTCAGGATGATTTCAAAATGTAGCACGATGTTGAAATAAAGTCGATGCCAGCTGCAAATCAACGTCGTGCTGCATTGTAAAACAAATAGTTTATTATTATTTATTCACTTAATTACAGGATTAGTATTTTGTTGTAAGGGTATTTAGATTGTAGTTTAGATTTTTTGTATTTATTTATAATTTGTTAAGAATATAAACAGGGTGACATGTTATCTTATAAATTAAAGAAAATTATAAAAACAATGCTATTCAATTTCTTCTGTAAGCGTTTGTAAATCGCAGATGGAGGGGGGCGCCGTATAAAATCTGGCTTAGGGTGCTGCATTGAGTAGGGCCGGCTCTGGGCACTCCTCTTCATGTTCCTGAACTTACTACAGACAATAATTTAAAATAAAATATCCACATTAATTTGTAAAAAAAGTAAATGTTTAATTTAGTAAGGGATTAGATTACTTTTGAGAACTTCAAAGGAGTAGTAGTGTCCTTTTTTAATCACTGAGAGAGCAAGAATACACTAGGATAGGTAGTATCCAACTGTTTTGATAATAATGGTTTATCAGTAGTATCCCCTTAACCTGATATCAAATCAAAATCAAATCAAATCAGTCTTTATTTCTACGGCACTTTTCATACACTGGGTAGCACAGAGTGCCTCACAGAGGATAAAAAACAACAAAGAGAAACAAGAAAAGAAAATCAAGAAAAAACCTGACCCTCCCACCTCCACGTATATGCGTACATGTGATGCATAAACACATACATTCACATACACACTCACAGTCACACACACACACACACACACACAAGCTGTCACTAAAAAGACATGGCCGGGGACCGAGACCTGAGGCAAGGAAGAAGCCACCTTTGGGGGTCAACCAGGCTGAGGGAGGTCACAGTCCATGACCACAGGGAGCGCCGCCATGGAGACCACCCCGACCCAGGTAGACAGGAGGCTCCACACCAAGGCACAGAGCCCTCTAGCCAGAGCCGCCCACGGGACAGCACCCACAGCGGTAGACCAGAGACAACCCCCAGCCTGGCAGGCCCCCATGAGGAAACACTAGAGCTAAAAAAACTGAGGGACTAAAACAGTAAAATGAGGTAAAAGGTGTAAAAGCTAAAAACTTGAAAGACTAACACAGTAAAATAGGGTAAGAGGTATAAAAGCTAAGAACTGAGGGACTAAAACAGTAAAAGTATAACATAAGGATAAAACATAAAGAAGCGTAAGAGCATAAAAGAAATTTAAAATAATTTTAAAATCAATTAAAAGGCTGATTAAAAAGGTGAGTCTTGAACCTAACAGCCCAGGTGTTGATCAAAGTACTGAGCTGTGATTGGACGGTTGTCCTGCCTCCCTCGTACCTGACAAACTTTGAGTCTGATGTTGGAGACGCAGCTCTCCCCGGCCCTCACACCGGCTGTCGACAGATTACCAGCCCGCTCTTTAATGCTTGCTGTGGGAGTCACTTCGATGTTTCGAGTAATAAAGCCGCTGCACTGCATTATGGGGGAGCGGGGGTGTCATTACGCAGGGCTGCAGGGAGAACACACACACACACCATCAGGCTCATCAGTGTTTACATCCCTTCATTAGAGCCGGGACACAACAAAGGTGAACCCAGGGTCGAATCATCCCCCCTCCTCCTCCTCCTCCTTCAGCATCTGCAGAGTTCATGTCGTCCTGCGTCCGTCTCTAACACTTCTGTGTTTGTGTTTTCTATTTTTAGCCATCGGGCTGCAGCTGTCCTTGGATTGGTTTGAAAAGACATTCTGGGCCATCACCAAGCAGGTGAGCTGATGACTCACTCTCACATGTTGAATATCATTTTATCAGGTCCCTTTATTCACTCCTGTTTGAGGCTGAAAATACTTTCACTACATTAAAAACTGTTACTGTAGACATGAACTCAGGTCAGGTTTCTATCAAAGGTCAAAGTCAAGTCTTACTTTCAGGACAATCAGACACTCTGCACTGTTCTTACAGGTTTGTTTGGACCACTTAAACATTTCTTTGTTCACTTTCCTGCCAACTGTAGGTCAGTAAGAAGATTAAAAATACGTTTAACTACAAGCAGCATAACCTGTGGACTTACATAAAATACAGGTGGATAAATCTACAGGGTTAACCTGCAGAAACAGGAAAGACAAATAAATCTGATTCTCTGTTTTAGTCACCATGCCACTCTGTACTTAAAAATTCATAATTCACTTAAATTCATGTTAATGAATGTGAATTCTTCTCATGACTTTAACTGAATAGATAGATAGATACATAGATACATAGAGTTGCTGGTAAATTGACCTTGTTCATGTGGTTAAATATCTTCACACAGCTTCTTTCAGAGATGAGGTGTTTATAGGCTGGGGGGTGCTATCAGAGTTAATGTTCCCCAGTCACTGCTAACCTAACTGACCATGTGAGCATGCTTACTGTTGTAAAATGAAAAATATCATGGTAGCCTCACTGCTGTTTGGCTTACATTCACACCTACAGCAAACCCAACTGTGCTGCACTTGGACGTGAACCCAGACCCCCTGTTTTGAGTCAGTCACATCCCCCAAACCACACAGCTTTTTGGATATGACTGAAGATCTGTCATTTTAAACTCCTGTGCTTTTACATGGTATTCTGTAATTCAAACTGCAGTCTAGTTTTAAAGCACAGTATTTTGATGGAGTCAGAGAGTCTTGATGAATCTCTCCACACTGTTTGCATCTCCCATGCTGATCTTTGAACATATAAACCTTAAATGAAGGCAGCTCCCACATGAACTGGGTTGTTTCCCTGGTTAGTGAGCGAGGACAGCTTCATTCAGAGCTGCAGAGAGATCTCAGGTCATTACAGAGTCTGCTGGTTTTTAACAAAATGTGCAGAACGTGATCAGAAAGTTTCAAAGGACGAACTGGATTCTCTTTGTGAGTGAGCGTTGATCCTAATCCTCCGCATTCAGAGGTCATTTTTTAAATTTCCCTTTTCCTTCATTAGGGAGCAGAGCCCATTAATTACATCCTCTAAGTCCTTTTGACTTTTTAAATGAAGATTAAAGTGGAGAGTGTTCATAATGAGGCCCCATTAAAATGTAAAACAACAGGATTTGACCCTAAAGAGAGCAGAGTGATGATGAACGTTTCTAACACTCATTAGTCTGATCTCACTTTCACAAAGAAAGAGCCCAAAAGCTGAGGAGCTCGTTTCACCCATGAAACAGCACAGTCATCAGACTCAGTGTGCATCATTTAGACCCTCAGTTATAAGCTAAACATTTGGAATGGGATGATAAAACAAAGGATGCACAATATTATTGGATCAAAATCAGTATCAGCAGATAAGAAAATATTAGCAGATATTTTGACTATACAAATATGCCATGAAAATCACACATATTGGCTGTAATAAGATAAAATAAGATAAGATAATCCTTTATTGATTGATAAGTACAAGGATAAAGTAGCATGTAGCATTAAACTACATCAGACTGTATAACTCCTCACTGGGGGGGAGTAACAGGAAGACAGAGGACGGGAAGGAGCAGTAGCCATATTTTTATTTTTTACCTCCACCAAGGAGGTTATGTTTTTGCCAGCGTTGGTTTGTTTGTCTGTTTGTTTGTGTTCAAGATAACTTAAAAAGTTATGGACGGATTTGGATGAAATTTTCAGGGAATGTGTGAAATGGGATAAGAAACAAATGATTAGATTTTGGGACTGATCTGGATCACCATCCGGATCCAGCAGTTTTTTAAAGGATTATTTAACATTGCCAGAAAGGACCATTTTCACCAAAGTGGACTGAAGCTGCTTGGCGGAGGTCTGCGCTCTCTAAGTGCTTTTCTAGTTAATTTTTATTTTTATTTTTATTTATTTTATTTTATATATATCTATTTATATTTTTGTTTTTATCTATCATTTTTATATATCTTTCTATCTACTGTTCTACTGCTACTGGAATTTTCTAATTTCCCTGAGGGAATTTCCCAAAGGGATTAATAAAGTTTGATCTAATCTAATCTAATTAAAGATATTAATTAGATTAGATTAGATCATAAACTGTACAGATAACTAACAAACAAAATAGAATAAACGACTGAGGACGACTGAGGCCTTGTGTACAGTATATGGAAGATAAAGCGACTCTGGCAAAATGTGTAAGTTACTATGATTGTTGACCTCATCATCATATTATGTCAACTTTTAATACAAGGTAACATAAGATAAGATGTTCCTTTATTAGTCCCAAAGGGGGTAATTCCAAGTTTACAGCATTAATAAAATGAAAAGAAGAAATATAAAGAAAGAAACTTACAAATGAAATAAAATAAAAAGATATATATCAGTGGTATTTACAGCTGAATCCAAAATGAATCCAAATTTTATGAATCTAAGGTGTATATTTAAAGGGATACTTTGTGTTTTTTGACGTGTGCTGTTTACATCCTCTTACTTTTCCACTACCAAGCAGCTTTTATTAGGCACTATTCTGAGACACGGCACAGCCTGCGAGTCCTTCCACCAGCAGCGTAAGGATCAAACTACCATCTGACTTGATTTTCCAAATACACAAATAATACTTCATCCCAAATGTCTGAATGTCATTTAGATAAAGAGCTCAGTTTACCCACAACAGTGAACACACCGCGTGCTGTCGGGAAGTAAACTAATCACTAAACCGTGGCTTCAGTCTTTACTAAATAATCAGCCAGTCTGACCGAATACTTCCTCTGAAGATGAACTTTCACTCAGCTCCTTTGTTTTGTTAGAGGAGCTGAGTGAAGAGTTTATCTGATGACTGTAGGCAGAGGCAGGCTAACGCTACCCATTGACTCCCAGTGTGTGAGCTAAGCTAATTAGCAGTGGGCGAGCTCTGCCCGTCTCCTCCTTGTTACTGCAGCGCAGTCGGAATAATGGAGTCTATCTGCTTGTCATGGACTCTGGAGTGAGGCAAGACACGTAAACAAAAAAATGTTGCTGCTTCTCTTTAAGTGCAACGTCTGACATCAGACTTTCAATACTTTGACAAAAATGTCCCAAACTACACAATGCGGACATCCCCCTCTCTCTCTCCGAGTCCTCTGTGACCTTGTGAGCGTCTCGTCCGGCCCGCTGGAGCAGACGGCGAGCTGCAGATGTCCCGTAGAGTTGACGGTGCAGATAACGTTATTAATGAGAGCTGACAGCTGTGACAGACTCTTTGAATATATTCAGCTCACACACACACCACACACACTCTGTCTGCGCTCATTCACGCAGGCTGACATGTAGACCATGCGTCTGCTCCTCAATGAAAAAACTGCACACGTGAAGAAGCGTCCGAGGAGGAGGTCCAGATCTGTAGGTGCAGAGTCAGGTGTCCTGTAAAGAGTGATAAAGGTCTTTTTCCTGATTAAAAACTATCATCTCCCTCTTTCATAAAAAACTCTCTCTGTCTGGAGCCTCTCTGTAATGGTATCAGATACTGAGAATAATAAACCGATGGATCACTCATTTCTGAAGCAACAATAATTTATTAATCTTTAGCTTTTTGTGCATTTGTGGTTCAAAAACTGACCTGAAACCCCAGATAAACAGTTAAATATATATTTTACACATCCATCTGAGCAACAGCCCACAGAAAGTGTCTGAGGAGGGCAGAACCTTTCAAAAAACGCATCATGAAGGTGATTGGACGATCATGCTGTCAATAACATCAATCATGGACCAATCAGATGTTGAAGGAGGCGGGGCCCTACTGCCACAGCACGAAATAGAAAAACATGAGCTAATATGTGAATAAACTGCAAGTGGAGCAAAAATGTTTTTTCCATTAAGAAATGCTTTCAGCGTTGATTTTTGTTCTTCAATTAATTCTGAAATGATGTTCAGTTCTGATAAAACTGCCACTGTTTTATTATTTATTTATTCATTTATCTGTTTATCATATTTTTATTTTATTCAGTTTTATTTATTTTATTATTTATTTACATATATTATTATTATTTTTCCTTTATACACGTATTTTTTAATGGCATTATTATTGTTATTATTTTATTTGCTTTATTTTATTATTTTATTATTATTACCATCTTTTTTAAAAAAATTTTAAAAGAGAGTTGATATGTGTATCTGTATGAATATGTATTCATATATATATGAATATATTATTAAAATAAAATAATGAAATAAAATTGTTTTATAAAATGAATACAGAAAATGTAAAATGCAACTTTTATACTTCAAACTTCTAAAGTTTCTTTTACACATAAATATTTAGGCCATTTTATTTTTTAGACTGAAGGTTTTGACTTTTGTTTCTCATAAATTCCTCTCTTAATCTCAAAAATTTAGAGTCTTTGTTTTAAGTGGCCTTTTCGTAGACTAATGAATATTATATTTAACCGTCTCTGAGGGTCTATTTTTAATGATTTCTTTTTCTTTTTTCTTCTCATCTTAAACTTCCTCGACTCTCCAACGCATTCCTTCAGCCTCCTGAAACTGATGTGAGTATCCATCAATTATTGATTTAAACTTTTGTGATTGCGGCTGTTTATGAGACAAATTTCTCATCATTCTTCAGTATTTTTGGGAGGCATTATCAAGATTTAGCTTGAGGTTTAGCTGAGTTTGTTTCACTTCAAGTCTTTATCGTTCACTTTTACTGAGACCTGTTTGCTGCATGTCTTTCCCTCTTCAAGGTCCATCACACACGGTCAAATGAAGCCTTAAAATGTTATAAAAATATATGTATATATTTAATTTTAGATATGAAAAGGCAATTAAGAGGATAGAATCGCTTGCAGATTGGTAAGTTGTTTGTCAATGCGATAAGAGCGATAATAATGATAATAACTTAGAAGGGTCACAGTGCTCTAAAGATGAATTCTAGTAAAAAAAAAAAATGCAAAGAGACACGTTAGAGACGATGGATAAATTTCCTCTGTTGTCTGTTTCCTAAAACCATAAATAAAACATAGGCAAAGAGGTCTTTTAAAGTTACTGTTTATGTATCTTGGATTAAGATGCACCAACATATTTAGACATATTTAGAATATGATGTTTAATTTTAAGAGGATAAAAAAAATTTTATTACTCCAAAAATCCTCAGCCTCATGTCTTCTCTTTTTTTCTAATCTTCAAATAAGTTTTCAATCAAGGCTTTTCGAACAAACATGGCTTTTTTAACCATAATAAGACACATATACAATAAGTTTTGCTTAAATTTGAGTTTTTGTTGTTTGGCAAAACAAGTTTAACTCTAAAAATATATTTTCTTTTATTTACCCTCTCAGTCCCTCACATGCATCTTCAGCTCTGATCTCAGTGACTCTGTCTCTAATATTTTGGCCCTCTTCTCTCCCTCAGTGCTCAGACGTGGAGGGTGTGTGTCCGCTCAGCTGTGAGAGTTTTGTAAGTAATTCTGATCAGCTGTTTCTGCATTTTATTATGAACTGAATGATCTAATATCATCAGCATCGTCCTCAAACTCGTCTCTGCCTCGTCCTCAGGATCTGAACTGCTTCCTGGTCGACAACAACGGCTTCATCCTGCTGTCTAAAGAGCGCAGCGAGGTAGGAAAATCTCAGAGCTGGACTTTTTCCAGCACAAATGAACCTGAAAAAAACAGTCTTCAGTTCTACATACAAGGAATCGCAGATGTCGTTTGGTTTCCTCTGTGTTACTCCACCTGTGAGCACGAGGAAGCTCAGCAGCAGCTTCAAGTCAAACCCTCTTTTTTAGTTTCATAACAGCCTGGTGATAGTTTTTAACAGGAATTGACCCTTTGACCTTCTCAGATCTCAGATGTTTCATTATTTTAACGATGAAAATCACAAAGAAAAGGTATCTTTATGAATCTGCTGAAATAATTAGAAATATAATCGGTGAATGAACTTCATAATGCTGTCATAAATTCTTGTTTTAGTCCCTTTATCTCTGCCTGGATGGATACACCCTTAGCAAAAACTCGTATACTTTAAGTTCATTTTATCAAGTATGCTTGAGTACAAGTATAGCAAGTATACTACGAAGTATGTACTTGTAGTGTACTAGAAAGTATATTAATTTAATACTTCTTTGGACTTAATTGGAACATTTTGAGATGATAAAAGTATGCTTTAAGTTTTCTTTATAAGGTAATTGTAAGTTTACAAAAGTACACTTTCAAGTATACACCAAGTACACTTATCTATGTACTATAAGTGTACTAGGTATACACTTCTAATCCACATTTTTGTTTATTGAAGTATACTTAATATATACTGTTATGAACTAAAAAATACTTCTTTTGCTATTTTACTAGTTTACCTGTTATACTGTAAGTATACTTGTAAGTTTGCATAGCATATTACCTGTAGCATACTATTTATATAATTGAAATAAACTTAACGTATTCTTAAAGTTAACTCATACTGTATGTACACTAGACTGCAATGTATTTACAAAATCACAAGACAGAATGTTGAGAAGAAGTTTGATGTATTTAACATTTTGACAGCTTGGTGAGGGTCACTTCCTGTAAAGGGCGGGGCTTGACCAAGGGTCAGTTTCATCGTGTTGTAAATGTTTTCTCCCTGAACAAAGTTCTTACATGATTTTTAACACTGATTTTGTCATCAGCAATAACTATGATAATGATAATTATCCCATTGGCTGTTGGTCTGACATAGCAACTCCTCCCTGCTCGGCTCTGTTATTTGATTTTTTATTTATTTTGTCTCCGGCGGAGACGCCCCCTGTTGGACATTTGAAGTATGTCCTTTAAGGACGCTCTGTGTCTCAAACCCACAGACCACTCTCACTCCCTCTGCTCCAGGAAACATTCTTCATTTTCCACATTTTCAGACATTTCTGTCTGAATAATTCATCGATATATCAATAATGAAAATAATCATTAAAAGCACCTCGCTCTGGTGGCTGATACCAACCTTTACTGCTCCTTTTCCTGCTTCTGTACCTTTGTTCTACTTTTTATAGCAAGAGTGTGCCACAGCTATCACTTTATTTCCTATAGATTAATGTATAGAGTATTTGGACTATCACTCTTATCATAGGCTTTTATTATTGATTTAGAGCAGGGATGGGCTTCATCAAGACAGCTGCATTAAGATTACCCTCATTCCTGGAGGGCCAAATAATCATATATATTGGTAATATGAAGTTACTTAAACAACATTTAGACATTTAAACTTAAATATATAGGCTTGATGAAGAATTCAAGTCTGTTTCAGCTGCTTTTCTGGTACCAGAAACATAATTTATGATTATTAAAGTTTATATACTTACATTTCTGTTTCTGTTTTGACAAATGCATTAAAGAGAGTTCATCAGAAACATTTACAGAAAATCATAGCTCATTTATACTGTAAATATTTCCATATGTAGTGCTGTCATTGTAGATTTTACCAGGTTTCCTTCACACATTCATTTTTTTTATATTTTAAATATACTGGCAAGTGCATTTTAGCTTTAATTCAGCCAGGTCAGTCCCACTGAACAACAATCACACAAACTCAAACAACACAGCAAACATTAAGATCAGTAATAAGTCATGCCCTCTTTGTCAGCTTCAAACCCCTAAAACAAACAGCCAAAGGAGACAGAGCCCCCTGCTGGTTAAAATGGAGTATTGCAGCATACATGTTTTTGTCAGATCAATGTAACTTGTCCATATTTCTATGAATCTTTAACACAGTGCAAGGAATTGCAAAATATTCCACCCCTTCCAAGAAGTGCCATTAATTGCCCTTCAATTGTAAAACTACACTGTTAAAACTATGATATATTATTTTGGTTTACTTTGGAAGGAACAGATTTATATTTTGGAAACATACGTTTTAGTGCAGAGAGGGTCCTTATAGTCCTTATTTAATTAAATTATAGCACTGTGTCCTCGTGGTTTACTCTAAATCTTTAAACGGATTCTTTAAATGATCAGCACCAGATCAGCACTCAGAGTCAGGACTTGATTTTAGCTCCGGGTTCCTCTGTGGATCATTTAATGTGCTCATAAACAACATCTGGATGCCTCTCAGGGTTTTCCTCTTAATCTGTTTGTGCTGCAGTAACACTGAAATATATAACAGCTGCTGCACCTGCTGACCTCACTGCATGTGGGCGGAGCCTCGAAACAGCATTTTAATGTCTTTATTTCATTAATGGAGGGGTTTAATGGCAGTGATTTAACCTACAGGCCCCTTTCTCAGCACTCAGGGTCACTTTACATGGCAGAGTTCAAAACAAAAATAAAAGGCATGATAACAGAAAGATTGAATATTAAATCGATTTGTAAGATGTAGAAAGTGATCAGACTGAATGTGCCAGTTTGATAGATGGGTTTTTAAACAGGATTTGAAGATGGAGACATTTAAAGGAGAATTTAATGTGATTATATTCACCTAAACATCAGCTGGTTGTATTTGAATTAAGCCTCATTTCTCCAAACTTTTTCTGTTCTGCTGAAATGATCATTTCTGTGAACTTTGTCTTTATGTCATTTCTATGTTGTCCCAAAGGAAGCAGACTATGTGAACTGTTTGATCTGAATGAAGCAGAAATTAAGTCTTATTTTCTTCTGTACTGTACAAAATATGATGACTGAGGAGAGTTATTGTTTTATAAAACCACTCGTCCTCAGTCTGATATATTGTTGTGACCAGACTGAACTGGATCAAAAGAAGGACTTTGAATTCTAAAACATATCAATCATAATCGTGGCATCCATCATCTTACCAGCTCAAAACTTCTGTAAGAAAACAAAATTTTGACATAGGACAGATAGGGGTGTAAAAATGCAGAATTGATCTTTAATGTCTAACCCTCCAGTATCCGGAAATCCACAACAAGTGACAGGTGTGCGTATTTTTATCATATTCTACCAGGCAACAAAACATAATTATGCATATTACTCAATGCTACTATTAATCACTATCATATACAGGCAGCAAAAGTCAAGAAACAAGTTATACGATTTTTTATTACATGCTAAAAAAAACATTTTTTGTGGTTTTTTTGCATAGAAAAATGCAGGGAACTTCACCAAAAATAATAATGCATATCAACAAGTGCTGCTGCTTATTAGTGAAATATGCCAGACTGCAAAAATAAATAATCCAATTTTTATGTAACATACTGAAAACTTTATTTTTTTTTCTTTGCATCAAAAGTTTGTTTCATTTAATTTACAAACTTGGCATTTAAAGGGTAAAATTATCAAATGAATAAATATTTGATAACCAAACTAAAGGATGACCTTGATTTACAAAAAACAAAATTATATTAGTATAGAATAGTTATTAAATACATGATATTTAATGGCTTGATTTATAGGTGTGCATTTTATGCCCAACAGGTGACAGGTGCAATTATTTTATAATATTAGACACAGCACGTAAAATGATAATGCATTTTAACCAGTGTTGCTGTCAATCACTGACATATGCCAGGCTGCAAAATAAAAAATAAGTAATCCAATTTTTATGCTACATACTGAAAAAAAAACGTTTTTTGTGTTTTTTGCCTAGAAAAATATGATTTGTTAGCATTACAAAAATGGCATTAAAAAGATAAAAAGAATAAAATAAATGAGTATTTGATATCTGTGATTAGGGCTGACCTTGATTTACAAAGATGAAATGAAATTAGTGTATATAATTAATAAATACTAATATTTAATGGCTTGGTTTGTAGGTGTCCATTTTTTGTGCAGCAGGTGTGATTATTTTATCATATTTAACCCAGTACAAAAAAGAATAATTCATATTAAGCAATGTTATTAATGCAATATGCCAGACTGCAAAAACTGAAAACAAGAAATACAATTTTTATGTAACATACTGAAAAAAAGTTGTTTTTGCATCAAAAAATGTGGTTCGTTTACCTTGACAACATGACATTAAACAACGGTTATTTAGTATTTGGTGTTTTTGGCTCAATTGATTAAGAATAAAAAAGTCTTTAAAGACCCCTGAACACAGACTAGGTGCTGTAGTGGTCAGTAAGGGCGTCTGTGAACGGGACACCAGAGGGTTCAGCATATCAGGTTTTTGGAAACGAGCTGAATGTTGAACTTCTTTCTTTTGCGTCTTCCTCTTTGACCTGCAGACTTTTCTATGTTTCATGTTTCATTTAAAAAACTCTAAAGCATCAGCGTGAGTGTTTCTCTGCTGTCCATCTGACAGCTGCTTGTTAGCTCTGGATTAACTCATCCTGTCAGAAGCCATATTACTGCGGATTAATCCGAGCCCACCGCGTCACCACAAACACACAGCTGAGCAGCCGCACACACACACACACACCCACTTCCCCCCTCCTCCGCTGGCATCTTCACGTCTATTTTTAGAGTCTTAATCTTCTCCCGGAGCTTCAGTGTGGCGTGTGTTTCAGGTGTTGTCACCTGGACGCAGACCTGTGGTCTTTATGTTACGCGTCGTTCTGTGTCTGTGAGGCGTCCAGATGTGCAGCAGCAGCTGGTTCCTCTGGGTCCAGATGAGGCTTAGCCGTGACCCTGTGACATCGGGAAGCAGGTCAGGGTCAGAGGGACGGAGCTGCTCAATGAATTAAGTTAAAAATACCAACTCATTAAAACAGCGGCTCAGTCATAGCTCAGTCCGTATAAAAGGATGGACCACATGACAGCTGCCCACAACTGAAGCCAAAATATTTGGCGCTCCCTCTGCTGGCTGGTTAACGTATTAGAAAAAGGCTCCTTTTTAAGCTGTGAACAGCCACTAACTTCAGCTGCTGTATAATCATATCAGATAAATAAAAACATTTTAAAACATGATTGAACACATGTAGGTGTGTGCATGTATTAGTTTGTGTTCTCACTGAAATCTTGATTGTTCTTTATTTTTTATTCTTCTTTTTATAGAAAGGTGAGGTCCCTTGCATAAGCCTGATGGCTTCTTGACCTCTCCTGACACATTTCTTTTTTTAAACATTTCCCATTTGATGTTATGTAATCACTTATTGTGCAAACAAACTAAAAAATTAATTAATTAATTAATTAATTTAAGAAAAAATTTTTGCTCAAATATCTTTATCAAGCTCAGTCCTGATCAAAAATATTAAGTACTTGTTAAAATTATGGATTTTAACCCTTTAAATGCCAATTTGATAGGTGATGTCACTGATTTGGTAAAAAAAAAAAAAAAAAACACACAAAATGACAGATTTTCAATATAAAAAATGCTCAGAGGCTGGAGATTTTTTATATGCTATGACACTTTTGAATATGTATATAAAGACCGGTTAAAAACAATGGCTTTGATGCATTTTTATTTTTTGTGCAGCAAAGCCGGCAGTGTTTCTGGGTGTTGTTGATATTTGTCTTTGTCTTTGCATGGTAGAGCTTGACCTTGACCTTGTAGATGTAGAGATGACCTGTGTTAACTGACAATGATTTTCTGAAGTGCTCCTGAGCCCACGTGGTGATACCCTTTACAAAATGATGCTGGTTTTTAATGCAGGTCACAGGCATTCAGTGTTGTTTTTGGTCTTGCAGCATACGTGCAAGACGTGTCGATGATGAAATCCATCAATTCTTTGCAGTTGTATGTAGGGAAATGTTCTTAAACTGTTGGACTTTTTGCTTAAATTGGGGTTTGGCAAAGAGAAAACGTGAGTGAGTTTTTTGAGTTAAGTCCTGTATAAGCAAAGGCAAAGTTTGATCATTTTATGAGGAAGAGGCTTCATGTAACTCTTCCTCCCTTATTAAAAGATCAGTTAAACAAAATGAGTCGATGACAGAAACTCACCAACATGACGGCCTGAAGCGAGGCCTTAATCATCTGCTCTTTATTTGATTTCCTTTACTTTGTTAACGATTGCAGCTTCCAGCTCAAAGAATTATTGTTGCTGATATGTGCTATAAAGTTCAGATTAAAATAAATTAAGTTCTCCTCACAGCAGCAGAATTTCGTGGCATAAAATGACCTTAAAATAAGAATCACCTCCTGCTGCAGCTCATTTTTCATGATTTGCATGTGCGCTCGGCTCCCGGCAGCCTTACTAAGCAGATATTTATGATGAAGTGCTTCCTCCGTGTTTCTGCTGAGCTCTGGATTTTACCGCAGGTTTGTGGAAACACCCAGAATCCCCCCCGGTGTTAAAGCTGCTGTGGTGTGAAGGTGCAGCTCGCCGTGCGTTGCGGGGCGCGGTAAATATTTAATCAGAGGAGAAATGGAGCCGGAGCTGACTTAAAGAAACGGGAAGCGTAGGGAGCGCGGTGACGGGGCGAAACACAACAACTGTTGTTGTTGGGGTTGGATGTGAGTAGAGGAAATGTCTTTTTGATCAATGAGGCTGCTGCAGGAGGCCACTGTTTATCCTCAGGGCAGGAACAAGGTTAGACTGATACAAAAAAACATCCTTTAATGCCCTCAAATGGACAAGATGAACCGTCTGCAGCACTGTGGCCTTTATACTCGAAATGCAGCAGAACTGTCTCATAACCAGCTTCAGTATCTTTAGGTCCTTCCTGCATGTTAGTCAAGGACTGATGCATGTTTAGTAGAGTTCTGTTTATTTAAATGTCCTGTCCTCTGAATGGTGGATTTCTAGGACTCAACATGTGCCAACTAAGCTACAAAAGTTCCTCCAGAAAAATCCTCCAGTGAGAAAAAGTCAAGCTGAATTGCAGTTTTTTCATTAAACTCTCAATATTTCCACTCTTAAGATTTTCTCACACATGCTGACATTTCTGAGAAAAAAAACCTAGTGTCCTACCCAGAAAATTCCCTGACCTTCTTGTTCACACTTGGCCCTCACAGCAGGAGGTTTCCCTGCAGCCTGCATGTCAGTCAATCTCAGCAGGTAAATTTCAGAGTAATTCCAAGATGAAAAACCTGCTGTTTGCATTCACACATGTAGCTCAGCGGGACAATTTCAGGGTAATTTAATATTTTTTCTGCTGTTGTGAATAGAGTAGAATAGAGTAGAATAAACTTGTATTCATCCCACACAGGGAGATTTGCAGTGTTACAGCAGCATAGGGGACAGCATTGAAGAAAAAAAATAGACTATGTATAAAAAAACAGTATGTGCATTATCATAAATATAAAGACTAGAATATAAAACTAAAATCTACACTTTAAGAATTAGTTACAAAGTAATTGCACATGGGAATGGAGTTCTTCTGAAGATTGCGTTTGTTGGATTTCTGGGCCTAGAGCGTTACTGCATTATGTTACATAATCTATTTTTGAGCACTGTATGTAATTTTTGAAAGAAATACAAACAAAACAAAACCACAGAGCACGTGCACAAACCACCGGGGACGGGCTTGTAGGCAGGTCAACAAAACAAACCACTACAAGTAACAACTCACAACAAGCACACAGGACTGTTTAGAGTTGCTGAAGAGTTTATCTGATGACTGTAGGCAGAGGCAGGCTAACACTTCCCATTGACTCCCAGTGTTTGAGCCAAGCTAATTAGCAGTGGGCGAGCTCTGCCCGTCTCTTCCTTGTTCTGGACGCACAGTCCAAAGAATGGAGTCCATCTGCTTGTCATGGACTCAGGAGTGAGACAAGACATGAAAACAAAAACATGTTTGCGTATCCCTTTAAATTGGATGTTTTCTTGCTGCAGATGCTTCAGCGTGATTCTACAGTCTCGATTAAACACGTCCTCCCTGCTGGAGGCCTCCTTCAGGCTGAAATCACCCGGTGTTCATCTGCTGCAGAGCTCCTGGCTGTATTTTTCTGTTTATTGCAGCACGTTTACCTTCTGCTGCTGATGCTGCTGCTGTCGAGTAAACAGAAGGTCAGGTTTCAGTGTAAGCAGCGTCCCGCTGCTCCAGCTCAGCGACCTGCGAGCCCTCCGAGGCTGCTGGGAAAATCCCGCTCAGGTGGAGGCGCGGTGTGGCCGAGCGCAGCGTGTAAACAGGAACAGAGCTGCTGAGACAAAACGCTCTGAATTATTCAGAGACTCTGCTGCTGCTGCTGAGGGCCGGAGACAACACACACCCTCTGCAGACGCTCTGGAGAGACTTTAAATCACAGTTTACTCTCTGCATCCGCGTCTCTGCTGCTGCAGCCACAACGTGACTTCACTGAGCCTCAGAGCTTCGTTTCTGTCTGTTAATGTTTTCATCAGGACGAGCATCATTAAATCATTCTCCCTGCATCACGATAAAATGACAGATTAAGATGTTCTTTAGAGTAACTTAGTCAAATGTCTATAGCAAAAGAAGATCTCATAGTCATAGGGCTGGACGACGAGGCCTAAAAATAAAATCCCCGATTTTTTTTTTCACAAAACTCTATTTACAATTTTAATCAATTTTTTTCTGTCTCAAGGAAAAAAACTCCAAGTGACACAAAAATACTAGAATCAAGTTTTGCTTTTGTTATAAAAATACATTCCAAAACTAAACAGAATTTTCCTCTTAAGTTGCATGTTGGTATTTTTTCCATAAAATGTTGATAATGTAGTTTGAACGTAGGCAGGTTTGTCTACATGAACACTAAATTTTGAGCTGTTTTCACAGTTCATTAACATGAAACTCTCTGATTAGTATTTAATCTTATATGAAAAAAAAAACAAAAAAACAATTACAACCCTAGACGTGCTTGTGCAAACCCTGACAGGGCCTACCACAATGAAAACTGTACATTTTCAGTACTTATATTTTCAAACACTGAAACAACTTTAGGAGAGTAAGTCAAGAAAAAAATCTTGATTTTTCGTTTTTTAAATCTTCTGCCAAAAATAATTTGAATTAATCGATTTAATCAATATATTTCCCAGCCCTACATAATCATAAATAAAACTGTTTTGTTATGTTGAAAGATTTTTCTTATTTCATCCAAACTTGTGGGCACACATTAAGTTTCACTGTAAAAACATAGAAATCAATAATATTTGTCTGCTCCTGTTTTGTCCAAATATGAAATATAGTAAATATTCACACCTCGTTTCTAGAGCTGAGCAATACGGCCTAAAACAAAATCACAGATTTTCCTCACAAAAGTCGATTTATGATTTTTATCCATTAATTTGCTCTCAAAGAGAAAAAAAATGCAAATTATCTGGTGGGTCTCCAGCCTAACAGGAAGCAGCTGTCTTGAGAGAGGCTCTCTGATTGGTCGGTCTGTGGCCCAATCAAAGAGCCAGTAAAGGGTCAACTATAAGATCTGGTGGTTGTTGTTTTTATAATAGCTAACAAGCTATTTTTCATTTTCTCAGATCGGTAAATTCTTTGGAGCGGTGGACGGATCTGTCATGGCGTCTCTGATCAAGATGGGGATGTATAAAAAGTAAGATAAGATGATTTCAGACAATAAAAAATGTTCAGATCTGCAGATGTCAATATTTAACCTCTGAAGCTGTTATCTGCAGGTAATATTGCTGTTTATAATGGTCATACAGATGATTTTGTGCACCTCTATTTTGTTTTTTTTTTGCAGAATTGGATCAGATTTATTGGTAGAGTCTTTGAGATGAGAAGAATTTCCAATTTTTTTTAGAATTATTTAACCATATATTAAATCATTTTCAGGTTTGCACTGGTTATAGTTCCAAGTTTTAATTTGCTCTTAAACAAGAAAAACAGTAAAATCCTGTTTTTACATGAATGCTAATCTGAAAAAAAACAAAGTAGCAGAAAAGAAACAGATGACATTTTTACTTTTTATTATTTATTTATGTCCATTTATCCACCATTATTTTTCTTTTTTCCCTGTTAAAACTCTTACATATGATCATTTTCTTCCTACGGTCATTAAAATCATTTTTTTCTTGCAGGGTGTCGTTGTTTGATTATCAGGCCATGTGTAAGAACAGCCATCATCATGCCAGCAGCGCCCGCCCTCTGCTCAGCGTGAGTCAAACAGTCACTGTCAAACAGGAATAACTCCATTAGTTTATTCGTTAAACTTTAATTATTGTTTAGAAATCTAAAACTCAACGACACAGACATAAAAACATCTGATTTAAGCTCCTGTGGCCTCCATGTTTATCATATTCATGTGGAACACAATAAAAAATAAAGATAAGTTTCTAAATGACTTTATTTGTGAGAAAAATACATTTTATCATGTTTTTGATCTTGTTTATGTCGTGACATCTTATTTCTTGTTTTTCCCTGCAGCCCTTTTACGGCATTGCAGCGATTCTGAGATGGATCTTCTCCAACGCCCTGATGTGAGTGTCAGCTGATGTTTGTAGCTCCTCCACCACGGAGGTCGTGTTTTTGATGCAGTCAGTGAGTTAGTCAGTTAGTTAAATAGTTAATTAGTTGGTTAGTAAGTCAGTTTGTGAGTGAGTTAGTTTGTTAGTGAGTTAGTTTGTTTGTGAGTTAGTTAGTTAGTATGTGAGTTTGTTTGTACGTTAGTTAGTTTGTAACAGTTAGCTTGTAAGTCTGTGAGTTAGTTAGTTAGTTAGTTAGTTAATTAGTTAGGCAGTTTGTTAGTTAATGACTGAGTGAGTGAAAGAGTGATTGAGTGAGTTAGTTAGTTAGTTTGTTAGTTAGTATTTGAGTTTGTGAGTAAGTTAGTTTGTGACAGTTAGTTTGTAAGTCTGAGTGAGTTAGTTAGTTAATAAGTTAGGCAGTTTGTTAGTTAATGACTAAGTGAGTGAAGGAGTGATTGAGTGAGTTAGTTAGTTTGTAAGTTAGTTATTTTGCTAGTTAGTTAGTTATTTCATTAGTTAGTTTGTGAGTGAGGAAGTGAGTTTTTAGTTTGTTAGCTTGCTAGTTAGTTGGTGAGTTAGCAAGTTACTTTGTGAATTAGGTAACTCAAAAACCAAAGAAGGTATTTTGATGATGCTTGGTCATGAAACAAGAAAGAACTCATAAGATTTTGGTGGTGATTAAAATCTGGATGCAGATCCAGGACTTTTTTTTTTTAAGAATTTGTCTAAACTGTGACGATGCCTTTTTCAAAATTTGTAAAATTAACTCAACTAAGAATCTCAGAAACACCTTGGGAAGGTTTGTGCTCCCTCAGCACTTATAGCTGTAGTAATTTTGCTGTGGTTGTAATCATGCTTTGTTTTTCCTTTTTGGATATCATTATTAAACATTCATAACATCTTCCTATTCTCACAGTGATGTAAAATAAGGACACCGCTATTCCTCTGAATGTCTCATTTTTGTTTAAAAAACTTGCAAACAATGAACAAGTCAAAGTAATTTGCACCTTGTGATATCAAACCTTTTGGAAACAGGCTCAGTAACAGACTCATTTAGCACAATCAAAAATATAAACACACAACTTACAAACCTTTCTGATAATATTAAGCTTTTATTTCTTCATAAATCATCACACAGTTGTTCATGCATTCATGTAAACTGTCTGAAGGACAGTATTTCAGGATAAACAGACCAATTTAGTTTAAATAAGCTCTTTTACATTATCTTGCAGTGAAGCTGGAGCCCTGCAGAGTTAAGAGTGTTTCCAGGTTGTTGTCATCTCTTAACTTTGTGTTTACATAATTTGTGGACATTTTTCCGTCATGTTGTGTTTCTCTGTCTTCTCTCAGGTTCCTGCTGGACTTTAACTTCTGCGGTCTGTGGCACTCGGACTATTTTGTGGACGGTAAGACCTTGATCATAACAACCATCAGACGAGAACTTTCCTTTAGCTTTCAGTTTATCAGCAGGGATCACCGTCTTAAAACACGGAGTAAACAACATGACGCTGACGTGATTGAACTCATGAGGAGAGATTCACTGATTCATCATCAGTCAGTTTCTATCAGTGTTAAATGACTGATAGGTTTGGGTTCAGTCAGTGAGGATTAAAACAGACAATCCTTACTTACAATAAATATTGAATATATCAGAAATACGAATCAAATTACAATGAAAATTTGTAGAAGAAATACAAAGGCAGTGTAATATAAAGCTGTTATCTGCAGGTAATATTGCTGTTAATAATGATCATACAGATGATTTTGTGCACCTCAATTTTTGTTTTTCTTTCTTTTCTTTTCTTTTCTTTTCTTTTTTTTTGCAGAATTGGATCAGATTTATTGGTAGAATCTTTGAGATGAGCAGAATTTATGATTTTTTTTTAATTATGTAGCTGTATATTAAATCATTTTGAGGTTTACACTGGTTATAGTTCCAAACAAAATCAGTTTAATGCACTCTTTTAAACATGGAAAACAGTAAAATCCTGTTTTTGCATTACATTTTACATTGATGCTAAATGTTGAATATATCAGAAATACGAATCAAATTACACTGAAATGTTTATTTATTTCTCTGAAAAGGATGTCATTGTATTTTTTATTTTGTGATAAAGTCAGACTCTGAGGGACCATGGAAAAAAACTCAAATATAAAGTGTAATGTTCCTAAACTTAAAATAATCTCACAGCTCCTTGAAAAATCTCTGATATTAGACAAAACAGTTGATAAAAATGAAGATCTAAGCATGAACAGAATCAGTAGAATGTACTCATTTTTGCCTCATTCACTGTTTCATATGTTTCATGTCCTCATCATCATCATCATCATCATCATCATCATCATCATCACAATCGTCTTCATCCATCCAGCCAAGGCTGGATATCACACCTGTGAGTACATCATGTCTGCACCTGTTTCAGTGTGGAGGTCGTCTTTGTTCAGCGGGTGTTTGATTTGCAGCAGGAGTGTAACTGAAGTGTTTGTTTGTGTTTTTAGCTCATAAAACGAAGAAGGTGGAGGCTCTGCAGCCGTGTGACACCGCCTACCCCGGCTTCATGTACGACTACTCCATCAGAGAAGCAAACAGCCTCATCAAGTGCGGACGCTGCCAGAAGTACGTCTTTATGTTTATTCTTTTATTTGTAGTCTTTATGTTTATTCTTTTGTTTGTATTGGGACAGAATGAAGCTGGGGAACGGTGCTGCAGCAGCTTGAGCCTGAGCTAAATTTGCAACCTCCCCTGGAGGTAAACACATGGTTTATAAATTCTGCCACTAGGGGGCCCTCAATCAAAACAGTATTGGAAAAAAAATAAATAATTACAACAAATGATGATAACAAAAATACACCATTATAACCCAATCCTTTATTTATGACTGTTTAGTCTGTTGATCATATTAGTTATTATTTATTGATTTTTTTGTGTGTTTTACTTTGTGTTTCAGGATGTTCGTGGTCCAGGCGATCCCGGACAGTAATCTGGTCTTCGTCGTCACTCAGGCCGACTGTGACTGTTCCCGTCAGTACGGGTCGATTCTGCTGGACGCTAAAGAGATCAAATATATCCTTTAATGCTGAAATAACTCTGTGACCTGAGCGTTGTTCAGGGAGCTGATGTTTCACTGCTCTCACCAGTCGTTCCATAAGTGCTGTAGAGAACAGCTGTTAATATAAATGAACTTTTAATCATAGTTTTGTGTTTTCCTTGACGACTGTGAACATAACGCCACCGTTAAGTGCAACAGAATGAAGTCTCAGAAGGTTCGGAGGCGTCCCGAGTCCTGCCACTCATACCATCCAAAGGTGAGCGGTCTGCTGCCTGACGATCAATCAATAATCAAACTGTTTCTGAACAGAAAAGATGATCAAGTCTGGCACGAGCAGGAATTTACAAATCTGATTTTCCTTAACTAAGATAGACAACAGGTTTGTGAGCTTTAATAATCGCTTGATAAAATAAATACTTAATGTTTTCGGACATTAAAAAAGGTCACTGTGCTCGGTTTGTTGTTGGGGGATGATCTTCAGGTAACAGTCAGGTGCTCCTGAGGAGAAAAGCATGAATCCAAAAAGAAAAGCCGACAGACACTTTTACTCTTCTTCCATTTTACAGATGTGTCTATTAGTTTTCAGCCTCCTGGTCAGGTGATTGGGTTAACATCAGCCTCACCTGTGAAGGATTTTCACCACGCCTCGATGACAGCCCTGTTTGGGTCAAAACCAGTCGACTTTTCCTGATATTAAAATTTTTCTTTAATTATGCACTCACTCAATAAAGGCTTTTCACAATAATCCTTGACTCAAGCGAGTGTACCTGAAGACGGTCCTGTTGGCTTTTCTTTTTGGATTTCCAACACTGTCGGGCAAGTTATTAGCAAAAATGTGGAAAATTGCCTGATCTCGAACAGTAAACAAATCTGTATGCACATCCACAATCAGATCACCACCAAAATCAAATCACTTCATTCTTGTACCATGACTAACCCTCCCTGAAAATATACACCAAATTCAATGAGGACATTTTGAGTAATTAGCAAAAATGTGGACAACTCCTCATCATCTCTTACTTGAACCATGAAAAACATTCTCTGAAAATATTAACCAAATTCTATCAAAACTTTCTGATTTATTAGCAGTAAAATAGAAAAACTGCTTCATCTTGCAATGTTAAGATGTGATTTCAAAAATTCCCAGATGCCCATCCAGAGTCAAATCACCACCAAAATCAAACCACCTCTTCCTTGTACCATGAACGACACTCCTTGAAAGTACCGAAGTTCCCTGATAATTTCATCAAAATCTGTTCAGAACTTTTTGAGTTTTTAGCAAAAACATTGAAAACTACCGTATCTCGCAGTTCATACAAACCCTTTAAAAAATTTGTGAATCCACATCCAGATTCAGAGTGCCACCAAAATCTAAACACCCCTTTCTTGTGACATGTCCAATATTTCCTGATAATTTCCCTTCAAAACCTATTGAGTTATTAGCAAAAATGTGGAAAACTACTTTTCTCAATGTTAACAAATCCTTAAAAAAAAATTTCCTGGATCCACATCTGGATTCAGATTATAACCACAATCGAATCACTTCTTTCTTAGGTGATGACCAACACCCCCTGAAAATATCATCCCAATCCGCTGAGAAATTTTTGAGTTATTAGAATAAGATGTGGAAAAGTTCTTCATCTTGCAATGTTAACAAATCTTTTAAAATTTCCTGGATCCACACATGGATTCTGAGCACCACCAAACTGTAGTCCGCTCAGTTTAAATTTAAAACTTACTGATTTATTTAAAAAGTGGAAAAACTGCCCTATCTCGCAATGTTAACATATTCTTGAATGAAATCCTTAATCCACATCAGAATTCAGATTTCCACCAAAATCGAATCACTCCTTCCTTGTCCCATTTCTGACCCATCCTGAAAATTCCATCAAATTCCATTTGACGCTTTTTGAGTTATAGCGCTAACAAACTAACAATGTCTCTGACCTCCATTGATCTCACAGTTTAGATGACTTGAGATTGGAATTGATGAGATTTAATTGATACCAGTGCCATTAACGACTCTACTTATCGATTCGACCCTTCAACAATTCCCTTATCGATTCTTGTTGATTTTCCTCGTGGTAAATGTTGGACTTCACAGGTTTTTGTTCGCAACAATATCATATAAAAGCTGCTTACTGAGAGTCGGGCAGTAGGCATCTTTTATTTAAGAAAATAAGACAATTTTGAGCACTTTTGCCCCGTCTGCCATGGTTTTTGACTTCTTTGATGTCGTCTCTGCTGACTGCCTCTCATGAGAGTCTGTTGTCCTTGATTTGCAGAACAAAGCGGAAGGAATTAATAAGAGAATCGATACGCAAAAACACTAATGATATCGATTCCTTGAGGGAGCTGGAATTGGTTTTGATTCCCGAGATCTGATTTCTGAACAGAGAGAGAACTGAGCTGTGACACTGTGGCACACGTTCAGACAGTAGTCAACAGATAATAGTTTTAGTTTAGCTGCTATCAAAGTTTTATTGTTATAAAAAGGAGAGTTCTTTGTTAATAATTATAAGTTATCCTTCAACAGGAAAACGCGAAGGAGTGCGGCGGGGCGGCGGCCATCTTCCTGTCCCTCTCTCTCTTCTCGTCCTCGCTGCTTGTTTCGTCACTCCTCCACTGCTTCACGTAATTGAGGATCAACCAATCAGGATGCTCCGAGGGAGTGAACGGAGATCTGACATGGACCAGATAAGAAGATTTCTTTTTTAAATCCACCTGATGAGAAAGAAGACGAATCTGCTGTTTCAGGAGGATTAAAGGGCTATTTCACTTTATTTTCCTCTTTCTACTTGAACTAGACTTCGTTAATTCTGAAACTGAATCAGGAGGAAGTTCTTCCTTTTTGAAGGAGCTGCAGGAGAATCAGGACTCTGATGGACGGACATTAACGGAGCAGCTCGTGGAGAATTGTTGCCATCATATTAAAGAATGTAGAGACTTTTTGATACAGAAATCATTTATTTAAAGAGTTTTCTTATTTAAATAATTTTCTATTTAAAGAAGTAGAAAAACAAAGTTAGAGTTAAGCTTTAAACTCAGAGGATCTCATCGTTTTGTGATGGATCTGATGTAAGAAGAACATACAGAGGCCAAATATGAAGAACCAGAGATCAGGAGATGTGACGCTCCTCCATCTGTTCTGGTTTGAGTTTGAGGTATTTATTATCCTGTGGTTTGTTTTGTGAGAATAAATATGAAGAATGATGTTTACACAAGATTACATATGACAGCTGAAGTAGAACTTTCTCCTAGGTCCAGGAACATTTAGGGCTTTTTCACTTCTTTATCTCTACCTACAAGTCTCCCGCTGCGCCATCACAAGGAGCAGAAACTTCAGATATAGAGCTGCAGCTCTCAGTCGAAGGTTTACTCTGGTGCAGAGAAAAAACAAGACTGCTCTTTAAGTCATGATTAAAGGCTTTAAGTAGTGAAAACTGTCGATAAAACAATAAATGTGATCTTTTATACAGCGACATGGTGGCACGTCTGTTTCTGTTTCTTTTCTGGGTTTATTATGTTTGCTTACTGACATCTTTTATTTGTAAAGGTCAAAAGGTAACAGATAATTGCCAGAAAAAACCCTTCAGTAACAAAATTATGTCTAAAAGGATTCATTTTTTTAATTTACGTTTTTAGTAAAAGCACTAAACTTTCTAGAGCACTAATTAAAGTGACAAATTACAATAAAC
Organism: Cetoscarus ocellatus; assembly: GCA_037902135.1. Taxonomy (NCBI): domain Eukaryota; kingdom Metazoa; phylum Chordata; class Actinopteri; order Labriformes; family Labridae; genus Cetoscarus; species Cetoscarus ocellatus. The sequence goes on from JBAMNC010001494.1 coordinate 92,854, forward strand.
AGCTTTTTTAACTTTAAATTTTCTTATTTGTTGTGTGACCAACAGCGGCTGCATTAAAGTAACAGTGAGGACTCCCCCTGCTGGACAGAAGCAACAATAGCAACACAGTGCATAGAAGAAGAAAAATAAAACTAGCACAAACCTCCACCAAGGCATGAACAACACTGTTGGGCGAGGAATTGTCAAAAATGAGGAAAACTGTCTTATCTCACAATGTAAGCAATTCATTGAAGAAAATCCTGAATCCACATCCTGAATCAGATCAAAACCAAAATCGAATCACTTCTGCCTTGTGTGATGTCCAACATTACTTGATATTTTCATCAATATCCGTTGATACATTTTTGAGTTGTTAGCAGAACTGTAGAAAACTGCCCTATCTTGCAATGTTATCATAAAAATTCCTGGATCCACATCAAGACTAAGATCACCACCAATATCTACGCCACTTCATTGTGTTATGACTGACATTCCCTGAAAAAAGTATCCAAAACTGTTTAGGACTTGTTGAGTTATTTGTGAAAAAGTGGAAAACTACTTTATTTAACAATGTTAACAAAACATTGAAAAAATTCCTAGACCAACATCTGGAGTCAGATCAACACCGGAAGGAGAGCAAAATGGATAAGAAACAATGCAGCAATGGAGCTGAAAACAAGGCACACAACTAAAACAGAGACTGAAGTAATAAGACATTTAAAAGACATTTCCATTTTTTTTCATACTATCCGCCCCTTTGGCATTGTAAGTGTGAATAAGGAGGACCAAGACAGTGGGACTTAGGAACACATCAGTGGGGAGACATATTTAACCCCAGACTTTTGTTCTTGCAATAATCAAAGTTTTAAAAGTTATCACGAACTGTAAGTTGTATGTATCTTTCTGTATTCTTCGCAGCAACTTCAGAGAAAAACATATGTTTAAGTCTCATGTTGCAGATGAAATATGACCAAACCCTCTGCACCAGAATGTTCTCCTGCCTGTAAAGGTCCCAAAAAGTCAAGTTTCAGCATAATTTTTTTCAGGGTTCTACATGGCCAAAAAGTCATATGTTAGCATGTGGTTTTTTTCAAGGTCCAGCCTGAGGGAAAAACGCCTATTAATCATTTTTTAGGTAAAATATGACCAAACCTTCTGCGTCAGAGTGTTCTTCTGCTCGAAAGGTCCCAAAAAGTCATGTTTTAGCATATTTTCTGGCGTCCGACATGGCCAAAAAGTCATATGTTAGCATATGTTTTTTTTTCAAGATCCGATGTGATGGAAAAACGCCTATAACTCATTTTTTAGGGGAAATATGGCCAAACCTTCTGCGTCAGAGTGTTCTTCTGCTCGAAAGGTCCCAAAAAGTCATGTTTTAGCATATTTTCTGGAGTCCAACATGGCCAAAAAGTCATATGTTAGCATATGTTTTTTTTTCAAGATCCAACGTGATGGAAAAATGCCTATAACTCATTTTTTAGGCGAAATATGGCCAAACCTTCTGCACCAGAGTGTTCTCCTGCCTGAAATGGTCCAAAAAAGTCATGTTTTAGCATATTTTCTGGAGTCCGACATGGCCAAAAAGTCATATGTTAGCATATGTTTTTTTTTCAAGATCCGATGTGATGGAAAAACGCCTATAACTCATTTTTTAGGCGAAATATGGCCAAACCCTCTGCGTCAGAGTGTTCTCCTGCCTGAAATGGTCCAAAAAAGTCATGTTTTAGCATATTTTCTGGAGTCCGACATGGCCAAAAAGTCATATGTTAGCATATGTTTTTTTTTCAAGATCCGATGTGATGGAAAAACGCCTATAACTCATTTTTTAGGCGAAATATGGCCAAACCCTCTGCGTCAGAGTGTTCTCCTGCCTGAAATGGTCCAAAAAAGTCATGTTTAAGCATATTTTCTGGAGTCCGACATGGCCAAAAAGTCATATGTTAGCATATGTTTTTTTTTCAAGATCCGACTTGATGGAAAAATGCCTATAACTCATTTTTTAGGCGAAATATGGCCAAACCTTCTACACCAGAGTGTTCTCCTGCTCTTAAAGGTCCCAAAAAATCAGGATTCAGCATATTTTTTTTCGGGGTCCAACATGGCCAAAAAGTCATATGTTAGCATGTGTTTTTTTTTTCAAGATCCAACCTGAGCGAAAAATGCCTATAACTCATTTTTTAGGCAAAATATGACTAAACCTTCTACACCAGAGTGTTCTCCTGCATTAAAGGTCCCAAAAAATCAGGATTCAGCATATTTTTTTTCGGTATCCAACATGGCCAAAAAGTCATATGTTAGCATGTGGTTTTTTTCAAGATCCGACCTGAGCGAAAAATGCCTATAACTCAATTTTAGGCAAAATATGACCAAACTTTCTGCACCAGAGTGTTGTCCTGCTCTTAAAGGTCCCAAAAAAATCAGGTTTCAGCATATTTTTTTTCGGGGTCCGTCATGGCCAAAAAGTCATATGTTAGCATGTGGTTTTTTTTCAAGTTCCAACCTGAAGGAAAAACGCCTATAACTCATTTTTTAGGTAAAATATAACCAAACCTTCTGCACCAGAGTGTTCTCCTGCCTGAAAAGGTCCCAGAAAGTCATGTTTTAGCATATTTTTTTTCAGGGTCCGACATGGCCAAAAAGTCATATGTTAGCATGTGGTTTTTTCAAGTTCATACCAGATAGAAAAAAACCTGTAACTCATTTTGTAGGGGAACTTTGACCAAACCTTCCCAACAGAGTGTTCTGCGTAAAAAGGTCCCAAAAAGTCATGTTTTAGCATATTTTTTTTCGGGGTCCGACATGGCCAAAAAGTCATATGTTAGCATGGGGTTTTGTTCAAGTTCGAACCTGAGGGAAAAACGCCTGTAACTCATTTTTTAGGTGAAATATGGCCAAACCTTCTGCACCAGAGTGTTCTCCTGCCTGAAATGGTCCCAAAAAGTCAGGTTTCAGCATATTTTTTTTCAGGGTCCGACATGGCCAAAAAGTCATATGTTAGCATGTGTTTTTTTTTTCAAGATCCAACTTGATGGAAAAACGCCTATGAGTCATTTTTTAGGCAAAATATGACCAAACCTTCTGCACCAGAGTGTTCTCCTGCTCTTAAAGGTCCCAAAAAATCAGGATTCAGCATATTTTTTTTCTGGGTCCAACATGGCCAAAAAGTCATATGTTAGCATGTGTTTTTTTTTTCAAGATCCAACTTGATGGAAAAACGCCTATGACTCATTTTTTAGGCAAAATATGACCAAGCCTTCTGCACCAGAGTGTGCTCCTGCTCTTAAAGGTCCCAAAAAATCAGGATTCAGCATATTTTTTTTCGGGGTCCAACATGGCCAAAAAGTCATTTGTTAGCATGTGGTTTTTTTTCAAGATCCAACTTGATGGAAAAACGCCTATGACTCATTTTTTTAGGTAAAATTTGACCAAACCTTTTGTGCCAGAGTGTTCTCCTGCTCTTAAAGGTCCCAAAAAGTCATGTTTGGGCGTATTTTTTTTCGGAGTCCGAAATGGAAAAAAAGTCATATGTTAGGCTTAGTGTTTTTTCAAATCCTGAGCTTAGAGACAAAAAAGGCTAATAAGTCCATTTTTAAGTCAAATAAGACCAAACCGTCTGCACTAGCATGTTTTTGTGCCTGTTTTACACCCAAAAAGGCATGTTTGAGCATAGTTTTTTTTCGGAGTCCGAAATGGGAAAAAAGTCATGTGTTAGCCTTAGTGTTTTTTCAAATTCTGAGCTGGGAGAAAAAGGCTAATAAGTCCATTTTTAAGTCAAATATGACCAAACCGTCTGCACTAGCATGTTTTTCGGCCTATTCTACACCCAACAAGTCATGTTTGAGCATAGTTTTTTTCGGAGTCCGAAATGGGAAAAAAGTCATATGTTAGCCTTAGTGTTTTTTCAAATCCTGAGTTGAGAGACAAAAAAGGCTAATAAGTCCATTTTTAAGTCAAATATGGCCAACCCGTCTGCACTAGCATGTTTTTCAGCCTGTGTTACACCCAAAAAGTCATGTTTGAGCATATTTTTTGTCGGAGTCCGAAATGGAAAAAAAATCATGTGTTAGCCTTAGTGTTTTTTCAAATCCTGAGCTGAGAGACAAAAAAGGCTAATGAGTTCATTTTTAAGTCAAATATGACCAAACCCTCTGCACTAGCATGTTTTTCGGCCTGTTTTACACCCAAAAAGTCATGTTTGAGCATATTTTTTTTCGAAGTCCGAAATGGAAAAAAGTCATATGTTAGCCTTAGTGTTTTTTCAAATCCAGAGCTGGGAGAAAAAGGCTAATAAGTCAATTATTTGGCCAAATATGACCAAACCCTCTGCAGTAGCATGTTTTTCGGCCTGTTTTACACCCAAATAGTCATGTTTGAGGATAGTTTTTTTCGGAGTCCGAAATGGAAAAAAGTCATATGTTAGCCTTAGTGTTTTTTCAAATACTGAGCTGGGAGAAAAAGGCTAATAAGTCCATTTTTGACCAAATATGACCAAACCCTCTGCACTAGCATGTTTTTGTGCCTGTGTTACACCCAAAAAGTCATGTTTGAGCACATTAATTTTCGGAGTCTGAAATGGAAAAAAAGTCATATGTTAGCCTTAGTGTTTTTTCAAATCCTGAGCTAAGAGAAAAAGGCTAATGAGTCCATTTTTTAAGCCAAATATGACCAAACCGTCTGCACTAGCATGTTTTTCGGCCTGTGTTACACCCAAAAAGTCATGTTTGAGCATATTTTTTTTCGGAGTCCGAAATGGAAAAAGTCATATGTTAGCCTTAGTGTTTTTTCAAATCCTGAGCTGAGAGAAAAAGGCTAAGAAGTCCATTTTTAAGCCAAATATGACCAAACCGTCTGCACTAGCATGTTTTTCGGCCTATTCTACACACAAAAAGTCATGTTTGAGCATATTTTTTTTCGGAGTCCGAATTGGAAAAAAGTCATATGTTAGCCTTAGTGTTTTTTCAAATCCTGAGCTGAGAGAAAAAGGCTAATAAGTCCATTTTTAAGCCAAATATGACCAAACCGTCTGCACTAGCATGTTTTTCGGCCTGTTTTACACCCAAAAAGTCATGTTTGAGCATATTTTTTTTCGGAGTCCGAAATGGAAAAAAAGTCATATGTTAGCCTTAGTGTTCTTTCAAATCCTGAGCTGAGAGAAACAGGCTAATAAGTCCATTTTTAAGCCAAATATGACCAAACCGTCTGCACTAGCATTTTTTCGGCCTGTTTTACACCCAAAAAATCATGTTTGAGCATATTTTTTTTCGGAGTCCGAAATGGAAAAAAGTCATATGTTAGCCTTAGTGTTTTTTCAAAGCCTGAGCAGAGGGAAAAAGGCTAATAAGTCCATTTTTAAGCCAAATATGACCAAACCGTCTGCACTAGCATGTTTTTGTCTCTTCTACACCCAAAAAGTCATGTTTGAGCATATTTTTTTTCGGAGTCCGAAATGGAAAAAAAGTCATATGTTAGCCTTAGTGTTCTTTCAAATCCTGAGCTGAGGGAAACAGGCTAATGAGTATATTTTTAAGTCAAATATGACCAAACCGTCTGCACTAGCATGTTTTTCGGCCTGTGTTACACCCAAAAAGTCATGTTTGAGCATATTTATTTTCGGAGTCCGAAATGGAAAAAGTCATATGTTAGCCTTAGTGTTTTTTCAAATCCTGAGCTGAGAGAAAAAGGCTAATAAGTCCATTTTTAAGTCAAATATGACCAAACCGTCTGCACTAGCATGTTTTTCGGCCTGTTTTACACCCAAGAGGTCATGTTTGAGCATATTTTTTTTCGGAGTCCGAAATGGGAAAAAAGTCATATGTTAGCCTTAGTGTTTTTTCAAATCCTGAGCTGAGAGAAACAGGCTAATAAGTCCATTTTTAAGTCAAATATGACCAAACCCTCTGCACTAGCATGTTTTTCGGCCTGTTTTACATACAAAAAGTCATGTTTGAGCATATTTTTTTTCGGAGTCCAAAATGGAAAAAAACTCATATTTTAGCCTTAGTGTTTTTTCAAATCCTGAGCTGGGAGAAACAGGCTAATAAGTCCATTTTTAAGCCAAATATGACCAAACCGTCTGCACTAGCATTTTTTCGGCCTGTTTTACACCCAAAAAATCATGTTTGAGCCTATTTTTTTTCGGAGTCCGAAATGGGAAAAAAGTCATATGTTAGCCTTAGTGTTTTTTCAAAGCCTGAGCAGGGGGAAAAAGGCTAATAAGTCCATTTTTAAGCCAAATATGACCAAACCGTCTGCACTAGCATGTTTTTGTCTCTTCTACACCCAAAAAGTCATGTTTGAGCATATTAATTTTCGGAGTCTGAAATGGAAAAAAGTCATATGTTAGCCTTAGTGTTTTTTCAAATCCTGAGCTGAGAGAAATGGCTAATAAGTCAATTTTTTAGCCAAATATGACCAAACCGTCTGCACTAGCATGTTTTTCGGCCTATTCTACACACAAAAAGTCATGTTTGAGCATATTTTTTGTCGGAGTCTGAAATGGAAAAAAGTCATATGTTAGCCTTAGTGTTTTTTAAAATCCTGAGCTTACAAAAAAGGCTAATGAGTTCATTTTTAAGTCAAATATGACCAAACCCTCTGCACTAGCATGTTTTTCAGCCTGTGTTACACCCAAAAAGTCATGTTTGAGCATATTAATTTTCGGAGTCTGAAATGGAAAAAAAGTCATATGTTAGCCTTAGTGTTTTTTCAAATCCTGAGCTGAGAGAAATGGCTAATAAGTCAATTTTTTAGCCAAATATGACCAAACCGTCTGCACTAGCATGTTTTTCGGCCTGTTTTACACCCAAAAGGTCATGTTTCAGTATATTTTTTGTCGGAGTCTGAAATGGAAAAAAGTCATGTGTTAGCCTTGGTGTTTTTTCAAATCCTGAGCTGGGAGAAACAGGCTAATAAGTCCAATTTAAAGACAAATATGGCCAAACTGTCTGCACTAGCATGTTTTTTGGCCTGTGTTACATCCAAAAAGTCATGGTTGAGCATATTTTTTTTCGGAGTCCGAAATGGGAAAAAAGTCATGTGTTAGCCTTAGTGTTTTTTCAAATTCTGAGCTGGGAGAAAAAGGCTAATAAGTCCATTTTTAAGTCAAATATGACCAAACCGTCTGCACTAGCAGGTTTTTCGGCCCGTTTTACACCCAAAAAGTCATGTTTGAGCATATTTTTTTTCGGAGTCTGAAATGGAAAAAAAGTCATATGTTAGCCTTAGTGTTTTTTCAAATCTTGAGCTCGGAGAAAAAGGCTAAGAAGTCCATTTTTAAACCAAATATGGCCAACTTCTCTGCACTAGCATGTTTTTCGGCCTGTTTTACACCCAAAAAGTCATGTTTGAGCATATATTTTTTTCGGAGTCCGAAATGGGAAAAAAGTCATATGTTAGCTTTAGTGTTTTTTCAAATCCTGAGCTGAGAGAAAAAGGCTAATAAGTCCATTTTTAAGCCAAATATGACCAAACCGTCTGCACTAGCAGGTTTTTCGGCCCGTTTTACACCCAAAAAGTCATGGTTGAGCATATTTTTTGTCGGAGTCTGAAATGGAAAAAAGTCATATGTTAGCCTTAGTGTTTTTTTCAAATCCTGAGCTGACAAAAAAGGCTAATGAGTTCATTTTTAAGTCAAATATGACCAAAACCTCTGCACTAGCATGTTTTTCGGCCTGTTTTACATACAAAAAGTCATTTTTGAGCATATTTTTTGTCGGAGTCTGAAATGGAAAAAAGTCATATGTTAGCCTTAGTGTTTTTTCAAATCCTGAGCTGGGAGAAAAAGGCTAATAAGTCCATTTTTAAGCCAAATATGACCAAACCGTCTGCACTAGCATGTTTTTCGGCCTGTTTTACACCCAAGAGGTCATGTTTGAGCATATTTTTTTTCAGAGTCCGAAATGGAAAAAAGTCATATGTTAGCCTTAGTGTTTTTTCAAATCCTGAGCTGTGAGAAAAAGGATAATAAGTCCATTTTTAAGCCAAATATGACCGAACCGTCTGCACTAGCATGTTTATCGGCCTGGTTTACACCCAAAAAGTCATGTTTGAACGGATTTTTTTTTCGGAGTCCGAAATGGAAAAAAGTCATGTGTTAGCCTTAGTGTTTTTTCAAATCCTGAGCTGACAAAAAAGGCTAATGAGTTCATTTTTAAGTCAAATATGACCAAACCGTCTGCACTAGCATGTTTTTCGGCCTGTTTTACACCCAAAAAGTCATGTTTGAGCATATTTTTTTTCGGAGTCTGAAATGGAAAAAAAGTCATTTGTTAGCCTTAGTGTTTTTTCAAATCCTGAGCTGGGAGAAAAAGGCTAATAAGTCCATTTGTAAGCCAAATATGACCAAACCCTCTGCACTAGCATGTTTTTCGGCCTGTTTTACACCCAAAAAGTCATGTTTGAGCATATTTTTTTTCGGAGTCTGAAATGGAAAAAAAGTCATTTGTTAGCCTTAGTGTTTTTTCAAATCTTGAGCTCGGAGAAAAAGGCTAAGAAGTCCATTTTTAAACCAAATATGGCCAACTTCTCTGCACTAGCATGTTTTTCGGCCTGTTTTACACCCAAAAAGTCATGTTTGAGCATATTTTTTTTCGGAGTCCGAAATGGGAAAAAAGTCATATGTTAGCTTTAGTGTTTTTTCAAATCCTGAGCTGAGAGAAAAAGGCTAATAAGTCCATTTTTAAGCCAAATATGACCAAACCGTCTGCACTAGCAGGTTTTTCGGCCCGTTTTACACCCAAAAAGTCATGGTTGAGCATATTTTTTGTCGGAGTCTGAAATGGAAAAAAGTCATATGTTAGCCTTAGTGTTTTTTCAAATCCTGAGCTGACAAAAAAGGCTAATGAGTTCATTTTTAAGTCAAATATGACCAAACCGTCTGCACTAGCATGTTTTTCGGCCTGTTTTACATACAAAAAGTCATGTTTGAGCATATTTTTTGTCGGAGTCCGAAATGGGAAAAAAGTCATATGTTAGCCTTAGTGTTTTTTCAAATCCTGAGCAGGGAGAAAAAGGCTAATAAGTCCTTTTTTAAACCAAATATGACCAAACCGTCTGCACTAGCATGTTTTTCGGCCTGTTTTACACCCAAAAAGTCATGTTTGAGCATATTTTTTTTCGGGGTCCAAAATGGAAAAAAAGTCATATGTTAGCCTTAGTTTTTTTTCCAATCCTGAGATGAGAGAAATGGCTAATAAGTCTATTTTTAAGTCAAATATGACCAAACCCTCTGCACTAGCATGTTTTTCGGCCTGTTTTACACCCAAAAAGTCATGTTTGAGCATATTTTTTGTCGGGGTCTGAAATGGAAAAAAAGTCATATGTTAGCCTTAGTGTTTTTTCAAATCCTGAGCAGGGAGAAAAAGGCTAATAACTCCATTTTTAAGCCAAATATGACCAAACCCTCTGCACTAGCAAGTTTTTCAGCCTGTGTTAGACCCAAAAAGTCATGTTTGAGCATATTTTTTGTCGGAGTCCGAAATGCAAAAAAAGTCAGATGTTAGCCTTAGTGTTTTTTCAAATCCTGAGCTGGGAGAAAAAGGCTAATAAGTCCATTTTAAGCCAAATATGACCAAACCGTCTGCACTAGCATGTTTTTCGGCCTGTGTTACACCCAAAAAGTCATGTTTGAGCATATTTTTTTTCGGAGTCCGAAATGGAAAAAGTCATATGTTAGCCTTAGTGTTTTTTCAAATCCTGAGCTGAGAGAAAAAGGCTAAGAAGTCCATTTTCAAGCCAAATATGACCAAACCGTCTGCACTAGCAGGTTTTTCGGCCTATTCTACACCCAAAAAGTCATGTTTGAGCATATTTTTTTTCGGAGTCCAAAATGGAAAAAAAGTCATATTTTAGCCTTAGTGTTTTTTCAAATCCCGAGCTGAGAGAAACAGGCTAATAAGTCCATTTTTAAGCCAAATATGACCAAACCGTCTGCACTAGCATTTTTTCGGCCTGTTTTACACCCAAAAAGTCATGTTTGAGCATATTTTTTTTCGGAGTCCGAAATGGGAAAAAGTCATATGTTAGCCTTAGTGTTTTTTCAAATCCTGAGCTGGGAGAAACAGGCTAATATGTCCATTTTTAAGCCAAATATGACCAAACCGTCTGCACTAGCATGTTTTTCGGCCTGTTTTACACCCAAAAAATCATGTTTGAGCATGTTTTTTTTTCAGAGTCCGAAATGGGAAAAAAGTCATATGTTAGCCTTAGTGTTTTTTCAAATCCTGAGCAGGGGGAAAAAGGCTAATAAGTCCATTTTTAAGCCAAATATGACCAAACCCTCTGTACTAGCATGTTTTTCGGCCTCTTCTACACCCAAAAAGTCATGTTTGAGCATATTTTTTGCTGGAGTCTGAAATGGAAAAAAGTCATATGTTAGCCTTAGTGTTTTTTCAAATCAGGAGCGTACAAAAAAGGCTAATGAGTCCATTTTTAAGCCAAATATGACCAAACCGTCTGCACTAGCATGTTTTTCGGCCTGTTTTACATACAAAAAGTCATGTTTGAGCATATTTTTTTTCGGAGTCCGAAATGGAAAGAAGTCATATGTTAGCCTTAGTGTTCTTTCAAATCCTGAGCTGAGGGAAACAGGCTAATGAGTATATTTTTAAGTCAAATATGACCAAACCGTCTGCACTAGCATGTTTTTCGACCTGTGTTACACCCAAAAAGTCATGTTTGAGCATATTTATTTTCGGAGTCCGAAATGGAAAAAAGTCATATGTTAGCCTTAGTGTTTTTTCAAATCCTGAGCTGAGAAAATGGCTAATAAGTCCATTTTTAAATCAAATATGACCAAACCGTCTGCACTAGCATGTTTTTCGGCCTGTTTTACACCCAAGAGGTCATGTTTGACCATATTTTTTTTCAGAGTCCGAAATGGAAAAAAAGTCATATGTTAGCCTTAGTGTTTTTTCATATCCTGAGCTGAGAGAAACAGGCTAATAAGTCCATTTTTAAGCCAAATATGACCAAACCGTCTGCACTAGCATGTTTTTCGGCCTGTGTTACACCCAAAAAGTCATGTTTGAGCATATTTTTTTTCGGAGTCCGAAATGGAAAGAAGTCATATGTTAGCCTTAGTGTTTTTTCAAATCCTGAGCTGAGAGAAAAAGGCTAATAAGTCCATTTTTAAGTCAAATATGACCAAACCCTCTGTACTAGCGTGTTTTTCAGCCTGTTTTACACCCAAAAAGTCATGTTTGACCATATTTTTTTTCGGAGTCCGAAATGGGAAAAAAGTCATATGTTAGCCTTAGTGTTTTTTCAAATCCTGAGCTGAGAGAAACAGGCTAATAAGTCCATTTTTAAGTCAAATATGACCAAACCGTCTGCACTAGCATGTTTTTCGGCCTGGTTTACATACAAAAAGTCATGTTTGAGCATATTTTTTTTCGGAGTCCAAAATGGAAAAAAAGTCATATTTTAGCCTTAGTGTTTTTTCAAATCCTGAGCTGGGAGAAACAGGCTAATAAGTCCATTTTTAAGCCAAATATGACCAAACCGTCTGCACTAGCATGTTTTTCGGCCTGTTTTACACCCAAGAGGTCATGTTTGAGCATATTTTTTTTCAGAGTCCGAAATGGAAAAAAGTCATATGTTAGCCTTAGTGTTTTTTCAAATCCTGAGCTGTGAGAAAAAGGATAATAAGTCCATTTTTAAGCCAAATATGACCAAACCGTCTGCACTAGCATATTTTTCGGCCTGTTTTACACCCAAAAAGTCATGTTTGAGCATATTTTTTTTCGGAGTCTGAAATGGAAAAAAAGTCATTTGTTAGCCTTAGTGTTTTTTCAAAACCTGAGCTGACAAAAAAGGCTAATGAGTTCATTTTCAAGTCAAATATGACCAAACCCTCTGCCCTAGCATGTTTTTCGGCCTGTTTTACACCCAAAAAGTCATGTTTGAGCATATTTTTTTTCGGAGTCTGAAATGGAAAAAAAGTCATTTGTTAGCCTTAGTGTTTTTTCAAATCCTGAGCTGAGGGAAACAGGCTAATAAGTCAATTTTTAAGTCAAATATGACCAAACCGTCTGCACTAGCATGTTTTTCAGCCTGTTTTACACCCAAGAGGTCATGTTTGAGCATATTTTTTTTCAGAGTCCGAAATGGGAAAAAAGTCATTTGTTAGCCTTAGTGTTTTTTCAAATCCTGAGCTGGGAGAAACCGGCTAATAAGTCCATTTTTAAGCCAAATATGACCAAACCCTCTGCACTAGCATGTTTTTCGGCCTGTTTTACACCCAAGAGGTCATGTTTGAGCATATTTTTTTTCAGAGTCCGAAATGGGAAAAAAGTCATTTGTTAGCCTTAGTGTTTTTTCAAATCCTGAGCTGGGAGAAACCGGCTAATAAGTCCATTTTTAAGCCAAATATGACCAAACCCTCTGCACTAGCATGTTTTTCGGCCTGTTTTACACCCAAAAAATCATGTTTGAGCATAATTTTTTTCAGAGTCCGAAATGGGAAAAAAGTCATATGTTAGCCTTAGTGTTTTTTCAAAACCTGAGCTGACAAAAAAGGCTAATGAGTTCATTTTTAAGTCAAATATGACCAAACCCTCTGCACTAGCATGTTTTTCGGCCTGTTTTACACCCAAAAAGTCATGTTTGAGCATATTTTATTTTAGGAGTCCGAAATGGAAAAAAGTCATATGTTAGCCTTAGTGTTTTTTCAAATCCTGTGCTGTGAGAAAAAGCTAATAAGTCAATTTTTAAGCCAAATATGACCAAACCCTCTGCACTAGCATGTTTTTGTGCCTGTTTTACACCCAAAAAGTCATGTTTGAGCATATTTTTTTTCGGAGTCCGAAATGGGAAAAAAGTCATATGTTAGCCTTAGTGTTTTTTCAAATCCTGAGCTGGGAGAAAAAGGCTAATAAGTCCATTTTTAAACCAAATATGACCAAACCGTCTGCACTAGCATGTTTTTCAGCCTGTTTTACACCCAAAAAGTCATGTTTGAGCATATTTTTTTTCGGAGTCCGAAATGGAAAAAAAGTCATATGTTAGCCTTAGTGTTTTTTCAAAACCTGAGCTGACAAAAAAGGCTAATGAGTTCATTTTTAAGTCAAATATGACCAAACCCTCTGCACTAGCATGTTTTTCGGCCTGTGTTACACCCAAAAAGTCATGTTTGAACGGATTTTTTTTTCGGAGTCCGAAATGGGAAAAAAGTCATGTGTTAGCCTTAGTGTTTTTTCAAATCCTGAGCAGGGAGAAAAAGGCTAATAACTCCATTTTTAAGCCAAATATGACCGAACCGTCTGCACTAGCATGTTTATCGGCCTGGTTTACACCCAAAAAGTCATGTTTGAGCATATTTTTTTCGGAGTCCGAATTGGAAAAAAGTCATATGTTAGCCTTAGTGTTTTTTCAAATCCTGAGCTGAGAGAAAAAGGCTAATAAGTCCATTTTTAAGCCAAATATGACCAAACCGTCTGCACTAGCATGTTTTT